>CM038793.1:6226704-6826704 GCA_021764765.1 Vicia sativa
AAAACACCTACAAACATAAATACAAAACAAATCCAATCCAAGACAGACAGAAGAAGAGAAACACAAACTCTAATCTGAACATACTTCTTGTTCTTCCTTCTTCAATCTTCATTTCACAATCTCCATTCACCAACCCCTCACAATTTTTACCCTAATCATCCATCAATGGTTACAAAAATCTCAGGTAATTGTAATTCATCACACCCCATCATAGCTTCACTCTTCAATTCTCTTCAATCTCTTCAAAAATCTAATCTTTTAGGGTTTGAATCATCAACCCTTGAAAAATTTCATTTTTGGATCTTGATCTGGGTTGATTTTGTTGGTCTGTTTCATAACTTTGTGATTAGGGTTTCAGTGATTTTTATCAGTGATTGTTAAAAGAATAACTTTGGTTGGTGTTTGATTGGAATTAAGGTTTACATCTGAAATTTTGTTTGGTTTTTTAGGGTTTTAAGGAATTAGATAGAGTATGAATTGTATTGTGAAAGTGAAATCTTCTGAATTAGGGTCTGATGTTGTTTGTAAAAGAGAATCTGATTCAGTAGAAAATGTAGTTTTTGGATGTTGTATACAAGCTTCTCCTCCAAGGGGAAATGGGTCAAGAAATACTAGTCCGATGGGCCGAGTCGGGTCGAGGAACACGAGTCCGTCGAGGCAGATTGTTAAGACTAAACCGAGGGGTTTAGATGAAGAAACACATGGTACATTCGGTAAAGTGGTGCACGCCGATGTTCAGATGGAGGATAATATATGGGCTATGTTGCCTGAGGATTTGTTGCATGAGATCTTAGCTAGGATTCCTCCGTTTCTGATTTTTCGGCTTCGTTTGGTTTGCAAGAGATGGAATTCGTTGCTTCAGGATAGTAGTTTCTTCAAATTCCATTCTAGTGTTCCGTCGGATGGACCTTGTGTTCTTAGTTTCTGTAAAAGCTCGTTGATCCCGCAATGTTCTGTTTATAGTTTATCGCTTAAAGCTTGGTATAGAATGTCTTTCACGTTTTTGCCACATTGGGCTATCTGGTTGGTCGGTTCTTCGGGTGGTCTTGTTTGCTTTTCCGGGTGCGAAGGGTCGGTGTTTTGTATATTGGTTTGTAATCCCCTCACTCAAACATGGAGGATATTGCCGTATGCATTTTAATCAACAAAGGCAACTAATAATGGTTGTTGATCGAACGGATCGGTCGTTTAAAGTGATAGAGCGATATATGTAGTGACAAGTCATTGCCGACTGAGATTTATGACTCAAAGGAAGATCGATGGTCGGTTCATCAGACTATGCCGGCTTCTAATCTTTGTTCTTCAAAGATGGCGTATTGTGATTCTAGGTTGTACTTGGAAACCCTTTCGCCGCTTGGTTTGATGATGTATAGACTAGATATAAACAGTTGGGAACATATTCCGGCTAGGTTCCCGCGATCGTTACTCGACGGTTATTTGGTTGCCGGTACTCAGAAGCGGCTTTTTCTCGTTGGAAGGATTGGTCTTTACAGTACTCTACAAAGTATAAAAATTTGGGAACTTGATCATGCAAATTTTTTGTGGGTGGAGATTAGTAGAATGCCGCCGAAGAATTTTCGTTCGTTATTGAGATTATCGGCTGAAAGATTCGAATGCTTTGGACTCGACAACTTAATCTGCTTCACGTCTTATAACCAAGGGAAGGGCCTTCTGTTTGACGTCGATAAAAAGATATGGTCTTGGATCGGCGGGTCGGCTTTTCAGTCATACAACAATCAAGCTTGTTTCTACGAGCCGAGGTTTGATGCTTCTATCTACTAAGCTAGAGTCTCATGACACGATGTCAAATATCGACCGACGTGATGCGGCGTGTATCTTTAACTTGAACTTCTTCGGTACTTGCAGGATTTGCAGTGTAATGTAATCGCGTAAATCTCGTCTTGAACTTTAACCTTATGTAACTTCTTCGTGTAAATTGTTCTTGCTGACTTGCTGACTTTTCTTAATGGCGAAGTAACTGATTATGAACACAATTTGCCTTGTAATTTTATCATATGCACTTTTAAGTTACTCTAAGTTAGCACTCTAAGGCTTATAGATTTCTGCATTAGAGATAAACTGAGACTTTCAAGAGAAACAAAATATAACTAGAACTACAAGCAAAATTTTCATTTTTCTTATTTATTTAAAGGGTCCTTTTCTCTTGTATTATGCTTTATAGTGCTCTCAAATTCTATGAGATTTTTAAAAATGTCCTTTTCAATTTCAAAGTTAGGACACAATAATACAAGAGAAATCAAGCTCATCTGAAATGTCATAATGCACAACAACAAAAAAACTGTTCGGATTTCAAAATCAAGTGGTACCTAATATTAAGAAAGCTGTTCATCCGAAAATGTAGAATAAATTTAAAAAAACCTTTGTTGGAATTTCAAAATTCATACATGGAAATAATCATCCTAACCGGAAAAACGTGCGGTTCGGTTTGTTTTGGTTAACTTTTAAAAATAAAATCGAAACGAACCCAAACGTGTGATTCGGTTTATTTCGGTTAACTTTTAAAATGAAATCAAATTGAATCAATGCGATTTGAATTGGTTCGGTTGATTCAGTTTTTTATAAAAAAAATTGTTGAGTTATATATATATATGAAAAAAATTGTTGAGTTATATATATATATATGAAAAATATAATTTTGTATTTAATCGTTTATAAATTATAATAAAAAGATTTATAATTGTCAAAATTATATAATTTGATACATAAAATTATATTTTTAAATATTGTATTTTTAAATAAATATTATAAAAAAATACGATAAAATATATTTTGTGAAAATAATATTTATAAATGAATAATATTTTATTTTTTGTGATTTGTAAATTAAAATAAATATCATACAAAGAACATGATAAAACATACACAAAATACATGTCGATTTTTCTAAATAATTAAAGAAATATATATTGGTTAGTAAAAATTTATAAATTTGGTTTGGTTTGATTTGTAAAATATAAATCACAAATCAAACTGAACCTCGCGGTTTCGTTAGAAAATGACTCAAATACATCCGAATTAAATGCATTCTTTTACGGTTTCAGTTTGGTTCGATTTGATTTTGCGATTTTATATTGGACCGATTTGATTTTGAATACCCCTACATGAAAATGTTTTTTTTCCTTCTAAAATTTTAATATTTTAAATACAATTTTGTCTAAAAATTCAAATATATGACGAAAATGATTACTGAGAATTTGGATTTCAATTTTTGAATGATACAAAAAGATATTATGACCAAAAGAAATTATTGTCCTTAGATGAGTTATTGATGACGTGATGAATCATTTACTGGACCTCACAATTTCGAAGGATGTCGGGAATACATTGGAAAATCAATACATGTCAAAGATGTTCATGAACAAATTGTCTGCGAAGCAGCATCTCTATAGCCTGAAGATGCAGGAAGGAGGAAATTTGCAGGCTCATGTAAACACTTTCAACAACATTCTCACTAATTTGACACGACTTGGTATGAAGGTTGATAATGAGGATAAATAGGTTTAGGTCCAAGAATAGAAAAACAACAAAATGTTATGATTGCCAGCAAATTCGCAATTGGAAGAAAGATTATCCAAACAAGTCGGGAAATAGTAGTTCAACAAATGTAGTTCAGACTGATGGTTCATGTAGTGAAGATGATTTGCTTTGTGTTTCATCTGAAAAGTGCATTGATGCATGAATTTTTGATTCTGGGTACTCATATCATACGACGTCGCGTCGGGAGTGGTTCAAATCTTTTAAATCAAGTGATTTTGGTTTTGTCTATTTAGGTGATGATAAAACTTGTAACGTCACCGAAAAAGGGTAAATTAAAATTGCTTTGGATGATGGTGACGTGCACAGGTTGAGTGAGGTGTGTTATGTGACACCCCAAAATAATTCAATAATTAAATGCTTATGATTTTTAATTAATTATTTAATTGAGAACATAATTTATTTAATATGTGGGAATATTAAGATTTATGATGGGATTAATTGGAGGAGAAAGTGATATTATTTTATTTAATTATGATTAAAAGGAGATAAGAGGAATAAAAGGAATGAAATAAGGAAAAGAAGAAAAATAGATTCATTTGGAGAAAACAAGGCTACGTAGAAGTGAGAAGAGAAAGAAGGAAAAGACCTAGGAGCGTCGAATCTCGAAGAAACCACCGGTGAGGGTGATTTCGATGATTATGGCTTATTATAGGTTTTGATGTTGATAGTATAGGTTATGGCATGTTAGGAAATCTATGTTAGGAATTTCTAGGGTTCCTTGGATGTATACCTAATAGTGTCGATGGGTGTCGAGTGAGTCGATTGTGTTAGAATAGGTATGGAATATGATTAAGGTGTCGGTTAATGAATAGAAATGATGGAAAGATGATAATTGATGTGATGAATGATGCAAAATGATGTATTTTGGTGTTTCCAATGATGGGATTCATATGGGTAAAATTTGATTGATTGAGGATGAAAGAAATCTTGTCAAAAATGAATTTTTGGGTCGATGGTCGTGGGAACCGGTTCCCGGTGGGAGAACCCGGTTCCACTTTTAAAACAATGAAAAATAGCATTTTGAACTCGGGGCGGTTCTCTGTGGGAGGAACCGGGTTCCACGTTGATTTTCAAAATGGGATTTTGCTTCGGGAAGGTTCCTACCGGAGGAACCGGGTTCCCCATACATTTTCCAGGGCACGTTATTTTGAACTTGTGAACCGGTTACTCGAGGGAGGAACCGGGTTCCACTGCTTTATTGAAAATTTTGAAACTTCAAAATTCATAACTTCCAAACCGTAAGTCCGTTTTGGCCGTTTTGGACGTTATTTCTTAAATTTAATGCTCTACCTTATGAAATGAAAATATTTTGGAAAACTTGAAATTATTTTGGGAAAGGGGTATAATTTCGAAAATGATGAATTTTAATGACACATTAAAGATGTATGTAGTAGAGGTACTGATGATAAGGATCTGGTGTTGTGTAGATGTAATAGCATGTTTATCTTTGAGGTTAGATGTATGCTGTTGATTGATTTGCATGATTATCTTGATGTGGATGTATGCATGAATTATTGATATATCATGTTGGTTTGTGACTCGATTATGTTAAAGGAATGTATACATAGGCGATGAGTGTTGCATCTATTGATTGATGTGTGCATATGCATTATTTTGGTGAAGTTAATTCCCATTGTGCGGAATTTGACTTGGATTAGATAACCGATACAGAGTGAGGATGGGTGGTTAAATTTGGATTCGTGTCCGAGTGGTTATGGACGAATCGATGGTACATGTCCGGTTGGTGATGGATCGGTGTTAGGTGACTTGGTCACGAAGTCGGCACCGCATGCATTGAGTGCATTAGTGTTTGCATAGGATTGTAACATGTTAGGATGTCTTCGGTTGCAATGCCTTTATTGATTGAAGATGCATGTTGAATTGTATGACTATGATTGTGTATTGGATTGATTGGTAATGAGTGGTAGAATAATATGCTTGCATTATATTATTGATTGAAAGACTTATAATATGCTTTGATTATGAGAAGTCTCCCTTACTTTACCATTTCAGTTGATTTAGCGACTAAGGAGTCGGTGAGGATGGCTCTGAGCTTATCTTGTAGTCCGTGTGTCGTTGTCATGCTACGATTAGATTGTAACTTTGGGCGCTTAGTTAAGAAGCATTATTATTTAATAGTTTTGGATTTGAATTCCTTGAGAACTACATGTTTTATTAATTTGATTGATTTTGGTATTCCATTTGTAAGACATGGTCTTATGATGTTTTGAATTGTTGGATGATGATCCTCAGTGTAGCATGGCTACTGTTTGAATTGAAGGTTTATTTTATTTATTAATTGTGACATCCCTTATTATACCGTGTTAACTCTGATTATAGATGATTTAGTTATTAATTTAATTAATATATTCGGGGTATTTAGATGGGGTGTTACAATAGTGGTATCAGAGCATAGTCGGTCTTGTCCTGTGTCGTTATCCCTTTAGTATGCGACTAGTGTGAAGTGACACTGCCGATACTTGTGTGTTGATGTAGATTGTTTTGTTATTTTTACGAACAATGGCGAAGTAGGAAGGAATGATCTTGCTATCGAGGCTTTGGGAATGTTGGTTGGAGTGCTCGGAGGGGCAGGGTGTGATTGGTCGAACAATTGGGGAATTTTCGGAGGAACAATCCTCCATTGTTTAAAGGTACACATGATCCGAAGGTGCTCGAAATGGTCAAGGAGATCGAGAGGATCTTGAGTGATTGATGCGGGAAGAGTGAAGGTGAGATATGGAACTCACATGTTGGTGGAATGGTGGGTTGCTACCGTAATGAGCGGAGGAAGATGGTGTTGCCCGACTTGGTGTTCAAGAGTTTTAGGAGGTATTTTCACGAGGATGTCGGGGTAAGAAAGAGATTGAGTTTGGAGCTCAGCGGGTAACTGTCGGTGAGTATGCTTCAAAGTTTTCGAGTTAGCAAAGTATTATGCTCATTACCCCAACGATGCAGACGGAGAATTTTCCAAATGTATCAAGTTTGAGAATGGTCTTCGTGACGAAATTAAGCAGGGTATTCGGTATCAGCGTATCCGAAGATTTTCTGATCTGGTTGATTGTAGTAGGATTCTCGAGGAGGATCTTGCTAACACTAAGTCGAATGCTCGAGGGTATGTTGACGGAAAGGTGAGCAACGATGGATCGTGGTAAGCCTTATGATAGGAGTAATCAGAGATCCGGAGGTTGGAAGAAGTCTAGCGGAGGAGATTCTAGTTCTTCCGCTAGGTGCTATAAGTGTGGTGAGACAGGACATCGTATGGTGGACTGTAAGAGCAATGATAAGAAGTGTTTCAAGTGTGGAAAGTTCGGCCATGTGGCCAATGACCTAGAGTGAAAGTGGTGACTTGCTACATGGTGAAGAGGGTCATACTCGTCCTCGGCCCAAAACTCAAGAAAGAGCAAGCGGTGGTAAAGTGTTTGCATTATCGGATCGAGACAAAACCGATGATCGGTGATTAAAGGTACATGTTTTATTAATGGTATACCTTTGATTGCGATTATTGATCTTGAGCTACGATTCTTTTATTCGTTAGATTGTGCTAAGAGATTGAATTTGGAAATTTCTAATATGGATGGAAGTATGGTTATTGATACTCCGCGTCGGTTCATTGACTACTTGTATGTTTGTAGAAATTGTCTGTTGTGATTTTGATAGGGGTTTCGGTATGGATTTGGTGTGCCTACCGCTAGAACAACTTGATATCATCCTTGGAATGAGCGGTTGGAATTCAACCAAGTTCATATCAACTATTTTGAGAAGACGGTCATTTTTCCCGGGGTTAAGATCGAAAATGAGATTATGTCGTTAAGCGGATGAACTTAGGCGTGAAAGATGGTGCGATGGTGTTTATGTTGTATTCGCGATTGAGCGAAGGGAAGAAGGAAAGAGTGATGGATTGCCGTGGTGAATGAATTTCGGAGGTGTTTCGGAAGACGTTAGTGAATTGCCACCGAGAGAGGTAGAATTTACTATAGATCGATTCACGGAACTAGTCCTGTCGATGGCACCTTATCGCATGTCGGCATCCGGATTAGTTGAATGAAGAAGCGTTAGAGGCCTTGAGAAGAAGTTTATTCGTCCGAGTGTTTCGTGGGGTGCTCCGGTGTTATTGGTTAAGAAGAAGGAAGGATCAATGAGGTTATGTGTTGACTATCGACAGTTGAATAAGGTTACAATCAAGAATCGGTATCCTTTGCCGAGGATTGATGATTTGATGGATCAGCTCATCGGAGCGTGTGTGTTTAGTAAGATTGATCTGAGATCTGGATATCATCAGATTCGTGTGAAGTCGGAGGATATTCAGAAAACCGCATTTAGAACGAGGTATGGACATTATGAATATTCTGTTATGCCGTTTGGAGTTACTAATGCACCTGGTGTTTTCATGGAGTATATGAACAGGATATTTCATCCGTATCTCGATAAGTTTGTAGTAGTGTTCATTGATGATATTCTGATCTATTCGAAAAGCGATGAGGAGCATGCAGAACATCTCAGAGTTGTGTTGGAATTGTTGAAAGGAAAGAAACTTTATGCGAAGTTGTCCAAGTGTGAATTCTGGTTAGGGGAGGTGAGTTTTCTTGGTCATGTAATTTCCAAGCATGGAATTGCGGTGGATCCTACGAAGGTAGAAGCGGTGTCTCGATGGGAGCGCCAAGAATGCTTGAGATCCGTAGTTTTCGGGTCTTGCGAGTTATTATCGGAAGTTTATTGAAGGATTTTCCAAACTGGCGTGCCATTAACTAAGTTGACGGGAAGGGTCGATATTTGTTTGGGATGTTGAATGTGAGAAAGGATTTCAAGAGCTGAAGAGGAGGTTGACAAGTGCTCCGATCTTGATTTTGCCAGATCCGACTAAGTCTTTTGTGGTATATTGTGACGCATCATTAATGGGATTAGGTGGTGTGTTGATGCAAGATAAGCAGGTTGTGGCTTATGCTTCACGACAATTGAAAGTGCATGAAAGGAATTATCCGACTCATGATTTGGAATTGGCAGCTATTGTATTCGTTTTGAAATTGTGGAGACATTATTTATATGGTTCTCGGTTCGAGGTGTTCAGTGATCATAAGAGTCTGAGGTATCTTTTTGATCAGAAAGAGCTGAACATGAGGCAAAAAAGATGGTTAGAATTCTTAAAGGATTATGATTTCGGTTTGAATTACCATCCTGGTAAAGCAAACGTGGTTGCAAATGCTTTAAGTAGAAAGTCCTTGCATATGTCGATGTTGATGGTGCGTGAGTTAGAATTGGTTGAGCGTTCAGATTTGAGTTTGGTTTGTGAAACTACTCCGAATAGTGTGAAATTGGGTATGTTGAAGTGACGGTGGTATTCGGAAGAGATCGAAATGGATGAAATCGATGTTGGTTTAGTTGATAAGTTGACATTGATCAACCAAGGTCAAGGAGGCGAGTTCCGAATTGACGAGAATGGTGTTATGAGATTTGGTGATCGGGTGTGTTCCGGATGTTGCGAGATTAGGAAGAGCATTTTGAAGAAGGACATCGTAGCGGGTTGAGTATTCATCCTGGTGCTACTAAGATGTATCATGATTTAAAAAAGTTATTTTGGTGGCCGGGAATGAAGAAGGAGATTGCTGAGTTTGTGTATGCTTGTTTAGTTTGTCAGAAGTCGAAAATCGAGCATCAGAAACCATCAGGATTGATGGAACCGTTGCTTGTTCCAGAATGGAAGTGGGATGGAATCTCTATGGATTTTGTGTCTGGGTTGCCAAGAACAACTAAGAACTGTGATTCTATCTGGGTGATTGTGGATAGGTTGACGAAATCTGCTCACTTCATTCCGATAAGAATGGATTACCCGATGGAGAGGTTGGCAGAGTTATATGTCGAAAAGGTTGTAAGTTTGCATGGTATTCCGTCTAGCATTGTGTCGGATCGAGATCCGAGGTTTACATCTAAGTTCTGGACAGGATTGCAAGGATGTTTGCTGAAGGATGTTTGTAGTTGCACAATTGGATTGTGCAAGTATTGTATTCTTGGGAAACAACGTAGATTTCGTTTCAAGACTGGGAAACATAAGACCAAGGGAATTTAAGACTATATCCATTGAGATGTCTAGGGGCATACAAAGAGCCCTCTGTTGGAGGTTCCAAGTGCTTTTTGACAATCACTGATAATTTTTCTAATAATATTTGAGTTTATTTTATGAAATATAAATTTGAGGTCTTTGCCAAGTTTAAATTATGGAAGACAGAGATTAAGAACAAAACAAGGAGAAAAATAAAGTATTTGTGATATGATAATGGAACTGAATACACTAGAAAGAAGTTCATGCATTTCTGTGAGGAGAACGGAATCCAGAGACACTTTTCTACGAGGGAGACACCACAAAAGAATGATGTTGTAGAAGGGATGAACAAAACCCTGACGGAGAAGACAAGGTGCCTTCAGTTAATGGTTGGTCTTTCAAAAGGTTTATGACAACAACACTCAATATGACATGTTATCTAGTTAATAGATCCCCATAAGCTTCATTGGATAGAAAAGTTGTAGAGGAGGTGTGGACAGGCAACCCCATTGAATTGAGTAAATTAAGGATTTTTGGATGTCCAACATATATGCATATTTCTAGTGAGGATCGGTCTAAACTTGACCTAAAGTCAAAATAATGCATCTTTACTGGATACAATAAAGGTGTGAAGGGGTACAAGTTATGTGATCCGGCTAAGAGGAAGATGATTATTAGCAGAGATGTTATATTTTTTGATAAGTAGTTGATGTTGAAATAGTCAAATGTGACTGTTGTGTCAGATATTGTGGTAGAAAATTTAGCCATGACAAGATTTATGTGGACATTGAGGAGCCACCAGTGAGTCCAAGGTTGATTGTAGACCAACAATAACATGAACCAGACTCAAATTCAGGTGAAGTGCAAGATTCAGGTAGAGTACACGACTATTAGTTTTTAAGATAACTATAGGTTGTTAAAAGTATAAATCATATTGTTGAGATAATTATGGATTGTTGAGATAAATAACTCATATTGTTGAGATAATTATGGATAATTATTTTTTAGGGAAAATAGGGATTAAGGTTTTAGATAGAATAAAACCTCGTATTAAATACATGGTTTGTAACACTGTTTTCCATATGCAATTTACAATATATAAATAAAGAGAACTATAACTACTCTATAGTCACTGACGTATGTAATTTGGCCGAACCACGTTTTAGTTTATTTTGATTTATATTTGCATTATTGTTCTTATAAATTTCAACCTCCAAAAAAAAAATTTTTTTTTTGAATTTGAGGGAACCAGTAGTTGTTGGTGCAACAATCGGGAGAGGATCGAGCGAGAAGCATTTTTATTTTCGGGACTTTCCGTTTGAGCAACACATTTTTGTGAGAGACACATCCCCTGTCCACCTAAACCTTTAAGGTGATTGAGTTCTTCCACTCATAAATGCTCAAGTCACCACATTTCTATCCAATGTGGGACTATTTTCCCATATTACTCACACTTGTGTTATTTCCAATACTCCCCCTCAAGTGTGAGTCTACCACAATCTCACACTTGTACCGCCGTTGACTCTCTTCAACGAAACACTTCTACCTACATGCGAGACTCTTAACCTTGCCCATGTGGAGATACTTTCGATACAAGTAAGGTCGCTTTCTCAAACCAAAAGTTCATGATATCATTTGTTGGCGTAACAATCGGGAGACGGTCGAGAGAGGAGCATTCTTATTTTCGGGACTTTTTCGTTTGAGCAACACACCTTTGTGGGAGACATACCACTTGTCCACCTAATCTTAAGGTGATAGGTGATGGATTATCCCACTTATAAATGCTCAAATCACCACATTTCTATTCAATGTGAGACTATTTCCTCACATTACTCATACTTGTATTATTACTCATACTTGTATTATTAGTAAGTGCAATCAACATTCCCTTTTTTTTATTTTATTGAATTGTTAGAGTTTGATACATTTCTTTTATTTCTGGGTCTATATTAGTTTCATATTTGGGTCTATATTAGTTTCATATTTTAGCATGTAAAATATTGAGTTCCTAAAAAGATAAAAGTTCTCCAATATACACATTTTTTTCTCCAAAGCCTTCTATATATGAGCTTGCAATATATTTTAGCATATACATTTTCCAAATTGGTAATAAAATGTATAAGTTCTTCTTAAAATTCCTTTTATATCTCTTCACTATTCTATGTAGTAAGTATGCATACCTTTCATCACCTACCACTCTGGTATATTACTAAATTGAGTTTTGAGTACAAAGCTAAAGTATACTATTTTTCATATACTTTAAAAGTTAATTTGATGAATTTTATATATTTTAGGGATTATATAAATTTATAAGGATTAATTCAAATTATATATATATATATATATATATATATATATATATATATATATATATATATATATATATATATATATATATATATATATATACTTTAAGAATTAATTTTAATTTAAAAAAAGTCATGTATAGCACAACAAAAACAAGTTCAAGTAATAGTTTTCAACATCTAAGACGAAGAAAAAATGGCTTAAAAAATAAAATAAATAGAAAACACATTTTTTACTCAATAGATGTATCAAGAAGATATTTTCATTGAAAATGGATTTGGTGCAGCTGAGAGAAAATGAAGTTACGATTTCAATTGTTGGCATGGTTGTGATTTTCAATTTATTATTTGCTGAAATCAGAACATAAGAGTAAACAATAAAATTAACCTCCAAATTTTGAAGTGATGATAAAATTGTGAATAATATAGCAAGTGTGACTAAGTGGAGAAATAGTTTTACATTAGATAGGAACGTGAAGACTTAAGCATATATATAAGTGGGAGAACCCACTCCCCTATCACCTTAAAGTTTTAGGTGAACAAGTGGTGTGTCTCTCACAATAGTGATTGTTCCTCAACTTTATATCAATGTTCTTACTATTAACTCTCTCTAACAAAAATTGTTTCTTAAATTTTTTTATTTATTTTACAATTGTAAAATTACGTGAATACAATGAGATATAAGTTAATTATATAAAAATAAGGGTTACTCATTCTATTTATAATTGAGTTTGCTTTCTCTTTAAATTTAAAAAAAAAAACACAATAGAATAAGCCCAAGATAGCAACTTAACCTAATTCAGTAATACTTACTGAAATAAGTCTAGTCCAAATTCTGTGTGTAGCAACCTGCGTATAATACTTCGACAGCTAACAACTCAACATACTTCGATTCTTTTCGATTAAGCTAGTTCGACACGCAAAGTTTCGACACACATTTATAAACTATTTCGACGCATCTTGTGTTCGAGCAACATCTTACTTCGATACAAAAAATTATACTTTCAACAATGATACGTAAATATTATTTAAAGAGTAAAAATAAAATCAATTTACATGTATCCGAAAATTATATATTTGAATTTGTTTAATACTTAAACATTGTTTAATCATCATTCTATAGATTGTTAATACGAAGATTAAACAAAATACAGTGATACCATTAATCATTATAGAGATTTATTTTCTAATATTTTAACAACTTTATTATGAAGTTTGACGACCACATCTCCAACAAAATTCTAATTAATGCAAATAGTTTTTTTATTGGTTTCTCTACGGTAATATGCACTAGATAGTATTATGTGGTGTATGTTACATTAAAATCTTTAAGAAAATTTTATTATTTATTATAATTCTCTCAAACTTAAGAATTACTGAATTACTTACTTAGTTTATGAAACAATATATATGATGATTAATTACTTATTTAATGGAATTAATCTTGTATTTATATTGTGGCAACAATATAATAAGGAGTAAACAATAAATATGTGTCAAAGTAGTACTACTAAAATTTAAATAAGATGAGAAACGAAACCGACTTTGGTTAATGTCATGCGAGGCACACCTTTCTCAAAAAGAAACCACTTGCATGAAGTTGGAGGCTACGCCTCATGTTCATATAAGCACGTAGTACAATACAATCACTTTTGTAGTATTATTGTTTAATCAACTTGTTCATATGCTTCGCATTTCTATGCATTAAATCAATTGGTAATTTTTCAGAGGCTCTTAATTTGATGTTCTCGTGTCTCTTGGGAAATTAATGTGCCATGAAGTCCTCAAAATCATCACTTTTTTGCTTCTTGTAGTAGGTGTATGTTTTGAGAAAGTTTAAATGAATGTTTTGACTCACTTTAGGTTTCACATAATACTAATATAAGAGAAGTGTTAGGTGTGTAATAGACATTTCTAGATGGGTAATAAATAATTTAGGTGTGTAATAAACGTTTCTAGATGGGTAATAAATAATAAATGTATTGTTATACTTCTGTATAATTTAATATTTTCTCCCTTCTAAATTATAATATTTTTAAACATTTCACATATATTTAAAAAAATAAACAAATTATATATAAATTTACACTATTGTTCATCAATAGTTATTATATATTCTTTTTAAACTTATTATATTTATAAGGAGTATATTATTGAAACTCTATTTTTATTTTTTATTTACTTTTGTAATTTATATTGTAAACGTACTAGTATCTATTTATAAACAAAAACCACACATTTTTCTTGTAGTAAAAAACATCAAAATTTATTTTATATTTTAGTGTCTTATTTTAAAAATGTATTTTTTAAGTAAAATTAAAATTAAATTGTATTTAATTTGTTTATCTTACATTTTTGTCTTAAACAACAACCAATTAAAGTTATTTTTATCTATCTATAAAATATATTTTAGAAAAGACGCAAAAAATTAAATTTTTTTAATAAGTGAAAAAATATTGATTTGTTTTATAAATTGTTATGGAGGAAGTATGATATTTTAAGCTTCTTTTGACTCATCATGAATTATTTGTTGCATTTGCTATTGAGTTACTAAAAATTTTGAGAATGTGTTTTGATTTTTTAATGTTTGGTTGTGTTGAAGAATTTTTTCCCCATGAATCACTAAATTTTTCTTGACATGTCATATCCCATTTTCAGTGTTTGAAGATCGGAATTTGATCATATATAACTTCAGTTGAATCTCTCATTGTCAGATATAGTATTGGTCATGTATACTAATTATTCTCAGTCTCTCTAACATTGTCATTTGGATATTTTGGTTTGTTTGATTTCGCCTGAGTTGATTTTTTTTGGTTCCTCTCTATGTTTGTTTGGATTGGTTTAATTATGTTTGATTTAGTTTGGTTTGATTCGATGTAAGAGTATCTAAAAAAACCTGCTTGCAAAATAAGGATTTCCTTCATTTATAAAACTATCTTCATTCTGTATCTCATCAGATGTGAAATATTTAACACGCACACTCAAACCTATAACTATTAGGCTTAATGTGTTGATATAAATGGAAAGTGACACAATATCACAAACAACCTAATAAAAGATGGTCAAATGGATCTTAGATAGACTCTTATACCATCTTAAAATTTAAGGTTGAGCCTAATTCAACCATACAAGATCGATTGTCATGTGAGGATTGTCCCACATTTATAATCATATCTTCAGGAAATATCTCATAAAATGTGGCACTTAACATGTTTGGTTTGATTTGTTTTCTATTGGTTCAATTTGATATTATTTGGTTTGAT
The DNA here is from genome assembly GCA_021764765.1 of Vicia sativa. Lineage (NCBI taxonomy): Eukaryota > Viridiplantae > Streptophyta > Magnoliopsida > Fabales > Fabaceae > Vicia > Vicia sativa. The sequence goes on from CM038793.1 coordinate 6,241,866, forward strand.
TATTCTGTTTTAAGATTCTCGTCATTCGGAGGCTTCTCTTCTCATTATTGACTCATATATTTTATTTCTACTTCTATCTAGTTCTTCTCTTTGACTACTCCCATCTTTAGTTATGATATTGATTGACTTAATTTGATCTCTTATTTTCAGAGTTAATTTATGGCAAACTGAAAATGTAGAAAACTTTTACTTGAAGGGGAATGTTAGAGTTTTAATTTATAGTGTTTATTATTTATTTATTTTTTGGAAACTCTACTGCTTCATGTTAATGCATTCTAAGTTTGAGGGAGATGTTAAATAATATGTAATAATCATTTTGTTCAAATTGGGATAGAGGTAGTTTAGACTATTTATGTTTTATTATTTATTCTTTTTGTAACCCTTATTTACATAAGTTATGTTATTCGTATCATTGAAATCATGTTCTCCTTATTCTTTTTTTGGTTTGTTATCTCTATTATTAAAAAATCACAATTTATTTATAAAAAAAATGAAGTTATTATGCACACACTAGAATGTATTCTTTATTCTCACTTGAATTAAACAATCTCCTGAGTTTTCCATATTTTATATACTTACGATGTCATTACTAATGAAACACGCTTCTTAATTAGATTGTGATGAAAACCTATACATAAAGATCCAATACACAAGCATCTCAATTTTACTCAATCTCCATGTTAGACCTTGAAATTTTGTTTCTGAGGGGACAAATATCGAACACGATATTGGAATAAGTGGTCCAACAAGTTAAATCAAGTTTAACACATAGATGGATAACAATGCAGAGTTAATGTAAAAACAGTAAATAACACCAGATATTGGTAGCCCAGTTCGATGAAATTACACCAACGTCTCTAGGGAACTATACCCAAGAAAGAAAACTAACTATTAGTAGTTTAGTACATTTAGTCTTACAGGAACAACAAGTGTAACACCCCAAATCTACCCGGTAATTATAATTAAAATTAGAATTTCAAAATTTCCACAAACATGAGGCATTACATTATCAACTTGAAAACCAACAACATAATATCTTAACATAATTGATACATAGCACTTAATAATTCATAGAATTTATAACAATTTATTAGTCTTCAAAAATACTTCGACTTTACTTAATAACCACGCAACGAATTCATAGCTTCCAAAAACATAGCATCTTTTAAACAACTTAATTCAAAGGAAACAATTTCTCAAAGTAACAACATCAACAGTTCAATTGAAAACAACATAAAATCAAATAAGCGTTCATCCCCCCGAGTACTACGTATCAGAGCGACGAAACCGACAAACTACTAAGTCTTCACTCCTCGTTATCTGCACGTTACCAATATAAAGGCAACGACAAAACAAATAAAAGGGTGAGATATCTACCGATATAACAAGTGTATGATAAATAATATATTACGATTAAATCATACAAAATTATCACCACACAGTTACAACATCATTAATCAATTCACTTCACAATTACAACATCATTAATCAATTCACTTCACAACATTCACATTTATGCCAATTCAAATGAGACGCAACAATGCATATGTATGTGATACCAACAGGGCTTCAGCCTCCTTCACTAATTGCCAATTAATAGAGGCACAAGGCATAAGCCTTCTTCACAATTCCGCCAATACATGCCTTCACAAGGATGCAAATGTAATGCAACACTAACAACATACAACAACAACATAAACTCACTTCACGAGGCGTACCCCTATATCATTGTTATTATCAATAATTAGAGGTAATCATCGTCACTAAAAGTACCCTGCAACTTCGCATAGATAACAATAATATACAACCACATATTCTTCGCCAATAAATTACAACCACAACAACGATATAATGCATTCACATAATTCATAAAACAAACCAATCACAAATTACCTACTAAAATATACGAATCATTCCGACAATTTTCAATTAATTTCGGACAACTAATTTTACCGTCTAATTTACTAAACCAGTTAATTCGGTATTGTTTTAAGCCCTATTACTACTACCAAATAATACATTATTAATGTCTAATTATATCACCGGTATACTAATTTCCTGCATTCAAAATTGTATTGTCACTAAATTATCACCTACTGCCAAATACTAGTATCTACTAAAAACAACTATCCCTACTGCTACCTGCTAGGAGTTGACTTGTGCCTTTTAATTTAATCAGTTTTCATATTAATTAGAATTGATCTATACTTCACTAAATTCAATTAATTTTTCAAGCACCTAAAGTCATGTAACTATGAACCAAAAGGAATTAAATTAAGTATAGCAGATATATATGTATCAACGAAACAACAAACAGCAAAACAAAACAACGTGGCCCCCATCCACTACAAGGGAGGTCGTCCCACCCCCTTACACACAAGGCTTCGCCTCCCTTTCTTTGCCACAGGGTGCCCGCCACCACAGTGGCCCGTCTCAAAACTTTCTCATGGCCACCACGTATGGCTCTTCCTGTATCCTGCAATTGTTCCTTTTTCCCGTGTTTTCTACATCACCGTACCGATTTCGTGTCCACTTCTCCACAAGTACACAATTAAATTACTAATTCTAATATTCAATTGATCCAAATACTGTAGTCGTACGATCGATCCAACAACAGAAATATTCCATACAACAATTATATAAATTCATCGTTTTGCAAAAAAAATCACACAAATAAACCGAGATAATTTTTCTACGAATCTAATCCTTACATACCATTCATCATAAACCCAGTTATAGAGTTATAACCCCATCCCTTACTTGGATTCAATGGCAGTTCAAATCCTAACGTTCGCCTCCTAATTTCTAGTCGAGCTCCGATTTGACTTTCCGGTTTGTAATTTCCTTTCGGAGGCTAATTCTCCAAACCTATTCGTCCTCTCACGTACTGTTTCTTTACCCTTCTTATATTCCAACCCTAATCCTTCTTATTTTCTTTATATCTAATTCCAACTTAACCAATAATAATAATAATAATAATAATAATAATATTGCTATTATTTCTACTTGGGCTTAATTTTCACAGCTTCTTTCTACTGCTTCTAACACCAAATAGGCCCCAAATAAATAACTCTATTAATCCACACTTATTTCTAATATTATTTCCAATAATATTCTACAACAAAATTAATTCATCACTAATTAATCTCAACTTCCGATAATTCACTTAATAATCTTAAATCAACTTATAAATCTATTAATGCTCCTTATAATTCTACTGATAAATCCAACTTCGACTAAACTCCAATAAATAAATCCTTATTAATTTTATTTAAATCATTAAATAATTTTCGGGTGTTACAACTCTCCCCCACTTAGGATATTTTCGTCCTCAAAAATTCGTCCAACACCATCATCCTTAACCTTGTCTCTACATCTAACCTTCCAATATAACCACGCCCTACTACGCTTAAAAAAAATCCAATGCACACGTGCACTTATATCTCAAACTCAAGCATCAACAATCATATTAATCATCAAAGTTATATCCATGAAACACGTACCTCTAGTATCTCTGTCTGTTGGATTTTCAACCAACGCGAACACATTTGCACTAGGCGCTTTCTTCGACTTCTGACATTGAGTACTAATATGGCCTTCTTCACCACAATTGAAACATACATCCGCCTTATGCATACACTCAGGAGTTGCATGTCTAACCTTGCCACAACAAAAACACCTCTTTACATCTGCAGCAGTGCACACATTACTCTTGTGACCAGTTTTCCCACACTTGAAACAAGTCACACTAGAAGGAGCGTCTCCCCAACTAGTTCTCTGGCCCTCAACAACTTCCTATTTTCCCTTACCAGCTGGAGCATCATATGGCTTACCGCGATTCTGATTCTTGTTCCTCTTCTCATTAACTATCTTGTAATGAGTATTGTTATCCTCCTCAAAAATTCTACAACTATCCACCAAATTAGAGAAAACACGAATCTTCTGATATCCAATTGCCTTCTTGATCTTCGAGCACAACCCATTCTCAAACTTGATGCACTTCGAAAATTCAGTAGTTTTCGTGCTATAGTGCGGATAGAACTTAGCCAACTCCACAAACCTTGCAGCATACTCCGTAACAGACTTATTCCCTTGCTTCAGCTCGAGGAATTCAATTTCCTTCTTACCCCGAACATCTTCAGGATAATACTTCCGCATAAACTCTCTACGAAACACAACCCAAGTGATCTCTTCACCTGCAGCTTCCAATCTCGGACGAATCTCTAGCCACCAGTCATCAACTTTGACTGCTAGCATGTGAGTCCCATAATGAACCTTCTGTGCTTGGGTGCAGTCCATCACACATAAGATTCTTTCCATCTTCTTCAACCAATCCAAAGCTCCATTAGGATCATACTTACCCTTGAAGGTAGGAGGATTCTCCCTCTGAAAGATCGCCAAGCTACACGATCCAGCATCCCCGCCAATATTTGGATAATTCTCCATAGCATGAGCCATTGCTTTCAAATCAGCAACAATCACAACATTGTTCCTTCCAGCCATCTCAACTTATAACTACAACATAAACAATGGTGAGAAATAATTAACAATACTCGATTATTAAAGACTCGACAACTTTGGCCGGACGAACCAACCTGCTCTGATACCACTAATGTAACATCTCAAATCTACCTGGTAATTATAATTAAAATCAGAGTTTCAAAATTTCCACAAACATGAGGCATTACATTATCAACTTGAAAACCAACAACATAATATCTTAACATAACAGATACATAACACTTAATAATTCATAGAACTTATAACAATTTATTAGTCTTCAAAAATACTTCGACTTTACTTAATAACTACGCAGTGGATTCATAGCTTCCAAAAATATATCATCTTTTAACCAACTTAGTTCAAAGGAAAGAATTTCTCAAAGTAGCAACATCAATAATTCAACGAAAACAACATAAATTCAAATAAACGTTCATTAGCCCCGAGTGCTACGTATCAGAACGACGACACCGACAAGCTACTAAGTCTTTACTCCTCATTACTTGCACGTTACTAGTATAAAGGCAACGACGAAATTAATAAAAGGGTGAAATATCTACCGATATAACAAGTGTATGATAAATAATATATTAGGATTAAATCATACAAAATTATCACCACATAGTTACAACATCATTAATCAATTCACTTCACAGTTACAACATCATTAATCAATTCACTTCACAACATTCACATTTATGCCAATTCAAATGAGACGCAACAATGCATATGCATGTGGTACCAACAGGGCTTCAGCCCCCTTCACTAATTGCCAATTAATAGAGGCATAAGCCTTCTTCACAATTCCTCCAATATAGGCCTTCACAAGGATGCAAATGTAATGCAACACTAACAACACACAACAACAACATAAACTCACTTCACGAGGCATACGCCTATATCACTGTTATTACCAATAATTAGAGGTAATCATCGTCATTAAAAGTACCCTGCAACTTCGCATACATAACAATAATATACAACCACATATTCTTCACCGATAAATCACAACCACAAAAACGATATAATGCATTCACATAATTCACAAAACAAACCAATCACAAATTACCTACTAAAATATACGAACCATTCCAACAATTTTCAATTAATTCCGAACAACTAATTTTACCGTCTAATTTACTAAACCGTTAATTGATCTTGTTTTAAGCCCTACTACTACTACCAAATAATAAATTATTAATGTCTAATTATATCACTGGTATACTAATTTCCTGCATTCAAAATTATACTGTCACTAAATTATCACCTATTGCCAAGTACAGTATCTACTAAAAACAGTTATTCCTACCGCTACCTGCTAGGAGTTGACTTGTGCCTTTTAATTTAATGAATTTTCATATTAATTATAATGGATATATACTTCACTAAATTCAATTAATTTTTCAAGCACCTAAAATCATGTAACTATGAACTAGAAGGAATTAAATTAAGTATAGCAGATATATATATGTATCGGCGAAACAACAAACAGCAATACAAAACAATGTGGCCCCATCCACTACAAGGGCGGTCGTCCCACCCCCTTACACACAAGGAGGCATTTGCCTCCCCTTTATTTTCCAACTTGGGGTGCCCGCCCCACAGTGGCCCCTGTCTCCAAAACTTTCTCATGGCCACCACATATGGCTCTTCCTGTATCCTGCAATTGTTCCTTTTTCCTGCGTTTTCTACATCACCATATCGATTTCATCTCCACTTCTCCACAAGTACACAATTAAATTACTAATTCCAATATTCAATTGATCCAAATACTGTAGTCGTACGATCGATCCAACAACTGAAATATTCCACACAACAATTATATAAATTCATCGTTTTGCAACAAATATCACACACAAATAAACCGAGATAATTTTTCTACGAATCTAATCCCCACATACCATTCATCATAAACCCAATTATAGAGTTAGAACCCCACCCCTTACCTGGAATCAATGGCAGTTCAAGTCCTAACGTTTGCCTCCTAATTTCTAGTCGAGCTCCGATTTGGCTTTCCGGTTTGTAATTTCCTTCTGGCGGCTAATTCTCCAAACCTATTCTTCCTCTCACGTACTGTTTCTTTTCCCTTCTTATATTCCAACCCTAATCCTTCTTATTTTATTTATATCTTATTCTAACTTAACCAATAATAATAATAATAATAATAATAATAATAATATTGCTATTATTTCTACTTGGGCTTAATTTTCACACCTCCTTTATACTGCTTCTAACACCAAATAGGCCCCAAATAAATAACTCTATTAATCCACACTTATTTCTAATATTATTTTCAATAATATTCTACAACAAAATTAATTCATCACTAATTAATCCCAACTTCCGATAATTCACTTAATCATCTTAAATCAACTTATAAATCTATTAATGCTCCTTATAATTCTACTGATAAATCCAACTTCGACTAAATTCCAATAAATAAATCCTTAATAATTTTATTTAAATAATTTATGGGTGTTACAACAAGCTCATGTTGTTCAATTCCTCTTCCTTAACTACCCGATGAATTCTTATTTAGGACCCCCTAAATATGAGATTCCTTATCACTTTATCTAAATCACTAACCCCTAGTGATAAACTTCAATAACAACTCTATTGATCATTAAATTTACAACTCAACTAAGATAAACCAACAACTATGCCAAGTTTACTACAATATTGAATGGTGAACACAAATATTCTACCCTAACTATGGAACTAACGTGGAATACAAGTTACAAAGACTCAAACCCTAGCACAATGATACTAATCCTTGCGCACAAAATCCAAGTCTCAATTGTGAGACTTGAGCCTCCTTATATAACAATGTCTTATGGGATTTTATCTGTTGGATATCTAATTTGATTGCCTCCAGAAAATAACAGAATGTGTTGGAGATGGTCTTCTCCATGAATATCTCCAACAATAAGGTATGATCTGTTTTTAATTCAAATTCAAATTTAAATATCTTTTAAATCTAATTTGAACATCAAGTTGCCAAACAAATCAAATAAACCATTATTAAAATAACTGCAACAAATCAGATCAAATTCTAATCAGAATTGTGCACCAAGCAACATCCATATGATCCGCTGTCAAGGCCAGATGCTACACTGCACACATGTTGAAGCATTGTGTTCAACATGTTGCACAAGTACATCCAAATCAATTTTTTAGCTTGAATCTATAGATCTTATTTATAGAGTGAATCTTGGATATAATAATTCAGAACCATAACTGCAATAACACATGTCTATTATAAGAGACTAGATGTTGTAGCACACATACATCAGTCTTTGATAAGAGACTAGACGTTTCCACATACATTTCAGAATACCAGGTTCCACATGTGTTCCTTATGAACCAAAACTATCTTAAACATATCCATGTTGTTTTTAATAATGCAATCAATCCAAAAGAAACTTCAGACCTCACAAACTATTTTAATAACACTTGTTGGGTAGTTTTGGGGCTAAATTAAGCCAAATGATCCAAGATCAAGAAGAGACTTAAACAATAATATCCATCTAAAACATTAAGACGTTGAAAATATGAGTCACCTTATCTGATATATTTAATATTATACTCAGTTATAATCAATAAAGAAGATCAACTCACACTTGAACACAACAATATAAAGTTATATTGTAAAATATTTGTCTGTATGATTAAATATGTTTATTTTTATGCAGGTCACACTATATGTAAATTTTTCTTGTTGAAAAAATGGAGGCGCAATGATATTTGCGACGATGCTTATTGCAAAGTATAACGACGATGTCTAATATCCCAACATGTATTTTTTTCCTTTGATATCTTAGTTTCGCTCGTCATGGTATACAAGCAGTGGTTCAATTTGAGTAATCTCAGTCATTAGGAATGGGGTATTTGGACAATGCGAGCGATGGAAGAGTAATATTTTTGTATGTGAACTTCATTTTGGTGGAGGATTTGATGAACTTCATTTGCGAGTACTTTTTGTCTCTAAAGAAGGATATAATATCTTGCATCCTTTATATAAGTGGATAATATTCAATTAGCTTATGTTTTTATATTAGTCAGTTATCCTTTATAGGGAAGCTCTCAAAATAGGAACTTTAAATCTTGTTGAAAGTATGAAGAACTAGGCCCTAATAAATTTTATGTATTTCCCGTATCAGTTGTTGTTAGATACAATATTTTCTCTACAAATGCTTTTCTTCTGTATGGTAATTTTTTATGTTTTGGAGTTTCTTGTGTTTTTGTGGGTCATCTTAAGAGTTGACCATCATTTTCTTGTTATTTATGACAATGCCTTACAAGTCTAGCATAAGATTTTCATGTGGTTATGGTGACAATTACTATGTTGCCATTTTTAGACTATTCTCTAGTTTTTAATTTTTGTTGAACAAGTGACCTCAAGCACAAGATGGGGGGTAAATTATGGTATTTAAAATTTGTGATTAATTTTGACATTTCTCAGTTAAGATTGTATTAGTGAATTTTAATTGAGTAATCGCAGCGCAAATAAAATATAGAAAAGTACCTCACAAATAAAGCTTCACTCAAAAGCACCTAGGAACCTAGAAATAAAATAAGTAAATTCTCAAGGAGAGAAATAAAGATAAATTCCAAAGAAATATGAAATCAATGGAAATGGCGTGGTTTAAAGTGAGGGAAATCTTCATTTAACCAAACCAAAACTTTTTCAGCTAAGCTTAATAAACCAATAACAAAGATTTCTGGTTGATATCAATAACGAAAACTCAATCTCTTAAAAGTATTGCACTCTTAAGAATAAAAATGACCAGCATGACTACTTACAAAAAAAATCCTCCTTACAAATAAAGCTTCACTCAAAAGCACTTAGGAAACTAGAAATGAAATAAGTAAATTCTTAAGGAGAGAAAGAAAGATAAATTCCAAAGAAATATGAAATCAATGGAAAATGGTGAGGTTTGAAGCGAGGGAGACATCCATTTATATAGTAGTTGGAATCACAAAGAAATGAAATAATTCATAGGTCAAATTGATGATCTAATTGATCAAAAAACACTTTCTAAAGAATTTACAGGCCAAAAAGGAAATATAAGATATATAGTCGTTGTAGGTCATTAATATGTTGTCCTCATCACTTGGTTAATCGATTATTCATTTTATAATGGCTTAAGCATCTAATCATTTAGTTAGTTCAAAAAAGGATTTGGAAAAAGATTGGGAAGCTTGTTAATCGCATGGCTTGGCCTAGAAAAACATTTGTATGATAAAAAGATTTTGAAAAGGATTTTTATGTGTGTGTGTGTGTGTGTGTGTGTGTGTGTGTGTGAGAGAGAGAGAGAGAGAGAGAGAGAGAGAGAGAGAGAGAGTTTCCTTAGTACTCTTAAGCTACTACCTTTCTTTTACAGTACTCGATTCACTCAAATAGACCGACAAACAGGACTTGATGAGCTTTCACGTCGTTCCCCAAAGAGGCTTCAACAATATTGCTAGATAGTATTTGATTGTATGGACACTTTGATCTTGAATCCTCTTCTACAAGCACATAGATCCTCATACATTATCGTCATCAAAACTTGAGATGTTGCTCTTCATTACCTGTAAGCACATAGATCCATACTTTCTCATAAGAAAGTATGTGGATTGGTGGATAATATCTATTCTTGACTGACCAAAAGACCAAAAGGAGAAAGTCCATACCACACGAGACTTGAGATATTCCTTATCTAGCCCATAACTCACCGTACTCTTCTTTATGTTACTGACTTGGGCGTTGAAGCGCTAATCTTAGGTCCACCCTCATGTCGTCGTACTAGAGATCCACTCCACTGCATCAAGACTTTATTATATCACTGCATCGACCAATACATTGACATCGTACATGGGTATTCCGGAATGGCCCAAATAGTTTCACAATATTTGAAAATTGAAGCTAAAGATAACTTATATACAATACTTATACATTTTAACCCAACAAAACGTATTTTCTAAAATACAAAGTAGTATACTCGCATCCAAAATAAATAATATCTTATAATTGCAATAACGCATACTTGAGGTTGATTAGAGTAATATCTAATTATTTTTTCAATAGTAGTATTTGGATTATTTTTTCAATAGTAGTATTTGGATTAGAACCTTGGGGATCTTTGATTCCTAATTGCTGTTTAATCTTCCCAAGTTCCATCTAAGCCCTATAAAAGGTTCTCTTGCATTTTGACCTTCTCTGTATTGGGTTGGATACCATTATACAATTTTTTTAATCTACTTTGCCATTAAAATAACAAATAAACTCTCCGCCCCCAAGGAATTTTCCCACATGTGACTCCTTGTTCTCCGATTAATCTATATGGATGTGAGAAAGAGGTTCATTTCATTTTGAATTGGAATCTACAAGAACACACATTTTGTCTTATCTCACTAATTAAATACACCTTTACCTGAATACATCGTTTTGTCTTGCTTTGTTTATTCTTTTAACCACCATATGGCAATATTTTGTCAGAACTAAATCATCTTTTCAAATAGTAACGACAATGGTCCAATCTATTCAACGTGTACCATACAAATACAACCAGCTATTTAACTTATCATTAAATTATTTCTTTTAATTTGGTGGCATTTTCAACATAATTAATAATCATAATTTAATTCCACCTATAAACTGTTAAGCTAGTATATTGAATTTTTTTGTATCATTTTTGTTTGTAAGTGCATCAAATACTTCAACCCATGGCATAATGAAATAGTGAGATAGATATGATATCCTAGCTAACACAAGAACTACTTCATTTACTTGTTTCCTAACAAACTTTACTTTGAGTTTTGAAAGAAAAAAAACTCTACACTCTAACATATAATGTATAAAAAGTCATATACATGCTCCATTGCATGATTAAGATGTGTTTACAACCCGATTGAAGTCTACCTCAAAATTAACATTTTCTTATCAAAACACGCTTTGATTGTGTTCTCATATGAGTTTATAAGATGAATTATTAGTTTTTAATGATGGACATTTTCTTATCGAAACACTTTGATTTTGTTCTTATATAAATTTATAAGATAAAACATCATGTTTTGACGGTGTAACTTTCGTGTCATTAAATGTTATTTTTAGTATGATGCTTTAATTTCAATTTCTTATTCACACACGCTCTTTCTCTAAGTAAGGAGAGATGTATCAGTAAAGATATTTTCATATCAAAATAAGGTAAATGATATGTTGATAGTGAATATGTGAGTGAAAATTTGGGTAATCAATGTAAAGTTTTATTTATAATTTGGTTCGATTCATATACAATTTATACTTTTTTATTTCCATGTCAATGATTGCTAAAATTATTATTGAATAAACATAACTTTGGGTTGAGATCGATAGTGAGACTGATCTAATTTGAATATGTATCTAAAGTGGTTCATTAAGAAAAACATAAATGAGTTTTAAACTAAAATAATAATGCATGGTTGCAACAATAAAAACAACACACAATCCTAAAAGATTTTCTAATTAATTAAGAAATTTTAAAATATTTTTTTGCCGTACAATCCATCTTAGTAGATGATGGTTATGAATTTAGACCAGAAATAAATGAGTTAGGTTAATAGCAAAAATGAATTACTTACTTTATTTTAAAATGATTGTCATTTTAATAAAGAAATTTTGTTTCAATTGTCTTTCTCTTTTTTTAATGTAGAAATTATTGTTATTTTTTTAATTACACCTTTTAATTATTATTTTTTATATTTTTTTCAATACATTAATAAAATTAATTTGATAAAAGTTGAATATTTTATGACAATATCATTATATTTTTTAATTAGCGTGAAAAATTATAAACGACGCTAATTTTGAAATGGAGAGAATTTCTCATTTGCTTATCTATTTATTCCAAAAATAAACAACATAACAACAATGCTTAATAATTACACAATAGTTATAGTTATGAACCTAATTCTAATAGGTGCACTCGACTGCCTAGTTCAACATTCCATTCAATAAATTTAAAAAAATATATAGATTTGTTCAATAACCAATAGAAGGTAATAAACACTTGAGGTGTGTTACCTCAGTGGCAAGAGATAGTCTTGTATTATTGAACTTTTCATGGCGATTTCAAGGACTAAATTGACCGACCCAAAGGGACTAATGTGATCACAAAATCTTCAATTTCAATTACCACCATTCTATAATTTCAATTGTCTGATTCCTATCATTTCAAGAATTAAAATGATGATTCACGCAAAAACTATTGGTTTTATCCATTTTCACACGTTAAATTGCATGGAAAGAGTAAATACTCAATTTAGTCCTTGAACTTGCAAGACTGTATCAATTTAGTGTCTGTTTGTTTCCACTTATATCCACCGCCACCGTACGTTTATATGCAATTGTACTGTGGTTTTGAAAAGCTACAAAGTGTAGCTTCTAAAAAAAACGTGCTTTTGTTTTGCTTTGTCACCATGGTTCCAAACAGGTGTTTAGTCCTCCACGTTATCAATATTCCAAAACATTATCTAGAATTATAAAATGTTAAGCAAGTGTGTCTCTGGATCTAATTATGCTATCAAAGGATTCTATTAAAAAGAGAATATAAGGGATACTCAGCCCTAACAAACGACGGAAAAACCTCTATTTCTTAAAACAAAAGAAAGGGAGAGTATTCCAAACTGAAAAATTGCAACCTACAACACTTTTACAAATCAACCCCAACTAACACCACAACTTATAGATTATTGTCGTCATACAATCATCAAAATTAAATCTACCCCCGTTAAAAATTATATCATTTCGCAAAAGCCAGATACTCCACATCGTTGCCAACCAAATAATGGCATATGAGATAATATGTTTTTTTACCAATATCCAATGTATTTTAAAATAAGGCATGAGCTTTCTTGTTGTTACCACCACCACCAATGCGATCCGTTTTATTCTCTGATAATGAGTATCAACGCTCATAAATACATTGCTCACTAAATAGACAAGTTGTTCTACTTTATTTGTTTTCTGAACGAGTTTTGAGCTTAAAGTCTAGTCAATGATAGACAAGTAGAGATATAAAGGTGAACCTATTAGCAGGTGTATTAAGATGGGGATGATGCTAGGAACGATTTCAAATTTTAGAATGTCTAATCGTATTCCCCTATCCATTTAAATATCTCTTTTTATTTAACGTCACAAAGAAGTGGAAAGCCTTGTCATGTGCACATGAAATAAAATGAGAGAGAACACCTAAACGCCCAACTAGGTGTTGAACCTCTTTGATATCGGAAGGGCTCCTCAAGTCTATGATAACTTGGAACTTTTATGGGTTCAATTCGCCTCTTTTCCGAGCATAAAATCCAAGAATTTTCTTGTTTATCGCCAAATGTTCATTTTGTAATTCCTGACTGATTGTAGGATATCTTTTAAATCTATTGCATGGATATCCCCTCTAATATCTTAACGATCATATCATCAATGTAAACTTATAATTTGTGTCCTATTTTCTTTAAGAATACCACGTCCATGAGCCTCTAATATGTGGCATAAGCGTTCTTAATCCAAAAGTCATGGCTTTGTATACTAGTTGTCATGGTTATACATGAACATCATCTTGGAAGCATCTATTGAATCCATCTTAATCGGTTGTATTCGATTGGTGTCCATGAAACTCAATGTTTTATAGCCCAAAGATTCGTCAATTTAGAGATCTATGTTGGGGAGATGATATGGATCTTTAGAACACAAAAAATTGAGGTAGGTGATATCAACACATACATCAATTATTTGATACCTTTCTCACGATGATCGTGTTAGCCTGGCACGATGGGTATTTTATCTTTGTTATGAAACGACGCATGTTAGCTTCTAAACTTCCTCGTCAATGATTATTATTTTCTTCTCACAAACCTCATGCTTTCTTTGAGACACTAGCTTAACTAAGGGATATTTGACAAGGTGATGACATAACACTCTGGTGTCTATGCCAGGCATATTTGAGGGCACCCAGGCGATTAGGTCGATGTTTTTCCCGAATAGGGCGATCAAATCTTCTTCTTTAGATTCGGTAATGAGCCTAACTTAGTGACCTGGTGGTGCAAAGGACCAATTTATACCTCTTTCAAGTCCTCCATTGAGTTAAGCCTTTCACTTTCTTCCCCAACCCTGGGTCTCAGCATGCTTCATCAACTTCATCCATTTTAGGACGAGGTACTACACCCACAGTGAGGGTTCCCTCGTTTACTTCCAAGCTACTTAGGTAGCATTCTTGGGTGATCGTCTTATCCCCTCTGACTGTACCCACATGCCTGTTAGGTAATGGATATTTTAGGCTTAAATGAATGGTGGACAACAACTCCCCAATAGATTGAGATGGCTTATTCCTAGGATGATGTTGTAAGGAGATGTGGCATTTATTGCAAGATACTTCACCTTGATGGTTTTGGTTGTCACCCTTGAGTCGAATGTTGTTTTAAGGGTGATGTGGTCCTTGACCTGCATATGTTTTCTCGACAGGATGATTAGGGATCCTTTAAAAGCTTCAATGTTGTTCTGGTCCAGTTGAAGCCTTTAAAAGGCACTCCAAAACATGGTATTTGTTGAGCTTCCATAGTCGATTAAAATTTGCTTCACATCCTAGTCAGCGTACTGAATTGTGATGATCATGGGTTATTATTTTGGGAAAGCATGCCAATCACGTCTTTTCTCGAAAAGGTGATTGTGATCCTTAATCCCTACTAGAGATACTGAGAGCTTTTACAAGTGTGACGTTTGCTGCTAACACTTGTCGGACGTAACTTCTCCAAAACGAGCTAGATTATCCCCCTCTCTGGCGAAACATCCAATGATGGTATGGTGGTCTTCTTGAAACTTTACTCGAACATCCTCATAAGAAAATGGTGAAAGCAATGAATGATGTATGTTAACCATGTTACTTTTACCAGGATCCCACAATGTGTGCCAATTGTACTCACTAAAGTACAAATGCGTAACGACCCTTGGTGAATAAAGGCTTACATAGGCTTTAGGCTTGTTGTGGTATGGAGAGTTATTCCACATGAGTTTAAAAACTATTCTATGTGTATATTTTCTCTGTATTGTTCGTTAATCCTTAAGCATCACGATATTGAGTTATTTATAATTTTTTGGACATGGATCCAAGTATCCTTAAGATACCACAACCACCCCGAAAGTGGATAGTTAATTCTCTGAAATTTAAGGAGCATAGTTGAATCCCAAGATCCTTAACGCAACGTTCATTTACCCAATACATGTTTTACGTATGATTATGCGTTATGGACGAAGATACCAAGGTCTCAAATGACATATCCGGAGAAGGGGCACCCTATCTGAAAGAGGGATGCTCGAACCCATTAAAGGGTGATTTGATAAGGACGATGGACTAAGTGTATACCTTTTGCACCGTCCCAAGGGATCTTTCAATTATTCCACTATACAATATTAAACTTGTAGGTCAATCCCCTCTCCACCGCACCGAAACTAAATTTATCCTACCGAATACTACTTTATGATTCACCAAAAATAAATTTTATAAAAGAATTAGAAAAGAACCGAGCTAACAAATAATACTCCATTTTAAATATTAAAAAAAAAACATAATGCTAAAAGGGACAATTCTAATGCATCTTTATTACTAGTTTAATAATCTGTATAATTTCGTGCTGTCCTAAGTATTTAACATACCAATGAATAATATAATTGTAGTAAGTAGAAAAGGTGTCGGAACCCTAACTAGCTTTGACTTGGTTTTGGACTTTGAACCCCTCTATAAAACTCATGTTTTGCTAGCTAACTCTTCTCTCTTTCCCTTGTTAAACATAATAAAAACATCATAAAGAAAAAGAAACACTGCAATGAAGTTCATCTTCATATTACTCTCAAGCCTTTTACTAGGATATATCTTGGTTATGACTGTCCAAAGGAACACATCCACAATGGTTGTTTCAGGTACAATAATATTGTCCATTTGTTTATCTACTTTCCAAATATCAAAATAAAGATTGCATGATTGATTTTCTTTTGGAATTTTTTCTAAAGAAATTTACAAGAGATACTTCAACCAATATATTATCTGATATATTATCGAATCTGTAGGCGGAGAATGGAACAAAAACAAGCCGGAGATAACCGAAATTACAGCCATATCAACTCAAAAGGTCGGTTTCCGCTCTCAAAATATTAGCAACAAAATATTCATATTTTTTTGTATTAATTATTTGCGAGAATAATAAATATCTAATAAAAAATGAACATAGAAACATAAATTACAAATAACGAATAAATTTTTTAGTTATGTCATTCGACCAGATGTGCTTACGTCTGTGACTACAGAGAAGATGTAGCTCAGTCTTATTATTTGAAATCGAATGAATTAGGGTTTGAGTGTTACAAATCATGCATAATGCCCATGTATGCTCAACAATTTATAAGGTGATTATTAATTTTGTTTTATATTACTAATTAATGATTCTATCTATGATTAGGAACCTTTTGAGAAAACTATTGGAGCTTCTCATACGAGGAA
This sequence comes from Vicia sativa, assembly GCA_021764765.1. Lineage (NCBI taxonomy): Eukaryota > Viridiplantae > Streptophyta > Magnoliopsida > Fabales > Fabaceae > Vicia > Vicia sativa. The sequence goes on from CM038793.1 coordinate 6,258,872, forward strand.
GTTAGGATTTGGAAGTTTCATGCATCATGAAGAAAAAAGTGTGGACTCTAAGAATATTGAAAAAGGACAAACTTCAAAGATTTCAGGTGCAACTTATAGTGATGGATCAGATTATAAAATTGTAAAATTTAGTAGTAAAGGGGAGAAAAATATTAAACCAACAAGAAAGCTGAAAATGGATATTGGTTTTGTAGATTTTACTGATGATTATCATGGACCAAGGCATCACCTTCCAAAACATAACTAAGTGAAATGCATTTGTGAGTGATTTCATCAGTGTTAGGAGTGGGAACTTTTTTGTATATCATAAGTATATATAATTTAGCAATTAATTTCCTAGACTATGAAAATAGTCTTATAATTATATGCTATTTAGTTCTATATAGTATGAACGAAACTTTATCTATATCTACTTCCATTCCACAGGTAAGGAGAATGGTGGTTTGAAGAAGTCTTTCAGAAGCTTATTCCAATTACAAAAGAGTGATGTTCATGAGGTGATTTATTTTTAACATATTTCTCTTATTATTTTACTACATATATATAGTAAATAATTGATATAATTATTGAAACTTATATTCTTGAGTACTTAAATAACCCATTAGAAATATTTAGAGATCTTACTATAACTATTTTCAATACTAAAATAAGTTATTTTAGTAAAATAAATCTTTTCTCATATATATACTTCTAACTATTTAATTTTTTTTTTTGGTATAGTTATTGTATTCTCTTTTTTCTATATCTACTTAATAAATTTAATAAAGGATAATTTTTTAAAGTAGGTTGCATTTTTTTTTACATTCAATAAAATAAATAAAATTTGTATATTACTCTCAAGATTTTAAATAGCAATTGCGGTCGTATAGATGTTTAAAATTTTAATCAATACAAATATTATGATACTGATGCAAATAGTCGCCAAAATATGAATTCACGATAATTTTTTTCATCATAGAAATATTGGATATCGATATTGATATTTTATCATTTTTGCAATATTAGATCGTATTTTAAATTTTTATTATTTCCTAAAACGATATAGTATGTTGTGAGACAAATGAAATACTAACTTCATTAAAATTCAAACAAACAGAAGCATATGATAATGAGGCCAAAGGTATATTTGAAAGTCACCACCAAGAATGCCATTTCAAGGAATAGTCTCACAACCAACACAAACACCAAGTGTTCACAATATTGTGATGATGCTGTGCCAATTAAGGGTAGCTCAGAGAAACCACCAAGGAATGAACAAGATATTTCTAAAGAAGCTCAAGATATTGATGCTGCAAAAGAGATTGAAAGCCTCATGTATAAAGATTATAATAATAAGGGGAAGCCATCACATAGGCCACCCATCAATAATCCATAGTGTTATGTTATTTCTGGTTGACATTCAATTTTGTATTAAGTTGCTAGCTAGTAACTTATAGTAATCCAATCCCTTATATATTTAATATAGTATAGGTTAGCTATATGTTATAGTAGTTTTCATGTGGCAAATTTAAAAGGTTTTTTTTGTTTGTTTTCAAAGATATATATGTAGAACTCATGCAGTTTCACTATTGTATATTAACTATATTATATCTTTATCGCATCTTTGTCAATATAAGCGAAATGTGATTTTGAATTTTGAAGTAATATATTTATTTTTATCATTCAATTTTGGACATATGACTCATATATTTAATAGCTTAAGATTTTTGGAAGAAAATATGAAATATTTATTTCTTATAGTTCAACTCACATTTGTGAAAGAGATTATTGGGTTCACATACGAGTGTTTAAATCTTAAATCATTTATAAATAAGAAAAAAATTAAATATATAGGAGATGAAATACATATATCTAATGCCTTAAAATTTTTGATAAATATATGTAATCCCTCTTGTGGTTCTAAATGATTGGCTCCCTTGTTTCGATTCTTGGGGGCTCAAACAAGAAAACCTATTTATTTTTGTTGTTAGCAAAGGGCTTAGGTGGGTGGATGTGAAAGAGAGTGGAAAAAATGTAGGTTTCAAAAAATCAAAAAGAGAATTGAGGAGTTGGTTACATGTCATCTTTTGACAACACTTTAATTATTAGGGACGAATATGGAGAAATTATTTGTGTTTAAAGTAATTCTTCAGTTTTCGAGTAAGCTTCTGGTTACAGAGTCAATTTTGAAATAAAGGTGTCGCTGCGATTTTATATTGGTCTTTTTTGGGGAAAAACCTAAAAAGTATTAGAACTTATCATATATTAGAGGTCCATCGGAAGAGACTTGAATCTTGGCAGAATAAATATGTCGGCTTTGATGGAAGAACTATTCTAATTAACTTGGTGTTAAGAAGCATAGCCATTAAATCTTATATGCAAATTTCATTAAATGTGCAAAATATAATTTATTTATTTTTATGTGATGCGTGGGTAATTCTAAGTTTTAATGATAACGATGGATAAAGATAGAATAAATCATAAGCATTATTAGTCAAGAAACAAATACAAGTCAAAATGCTCAAATTTTCAATTGAAATAGCTAATCAAAATTAAAACAAAAAAGAATTAAAGTTGTGGAAACTTGTATGATCTTGTGCTTAGTGTTTTATCTTGTAGTTTGATTAGTTAAATGTAAATGAAGCAACGGTAAATTTTGTAATACTAAGTTGATTTGTGGACGCGCTCACACACACACACAATTCTGACAAGAACTTAATCTATTAAGAATATGTCTAATCAATTGAGGAAGTAAAACTCAATTGTCTAATAGATTAAGACTTTTAATCTATTCAGTTAGAGCAGGAGTGTGCCTCTTAATCGATTATATAAGTTTGTTAGAATTTTCTATTATAGCATAACTTAATCGATTAGGCATGAGTTCTAATTGATTAGAAAGCGTTAAAGCTCATGAATTGTTTCCTTTTTTAGCAAAATATTTTCCTATATAAAGGAGGATTCTCCTTACTTCTCAACACACACGTTTTCTGAATAATCATCTCTTATATCTATCATATTCTCCTTATTTTATAAATTTTATTCACTAGTTATTGTCTTAGTGCTGAGAGAGTGAAAAAATTATTTGAGAGTTGTATTGTTATACTATTGTGCTGAATTTGTTTATTCAAGAGCTTAGTTCTCTTTGTGAATATGTTGTGCTGAATTTTTGAAGGTTGAGAGCTATAATTTTGAAAATTTTGCTTTGAGGTTATTGGGCTAAACATAGGAAAAATCTCAAGGTATATATGTAAGGCAGTTGGATTGATCTATGCAAAAGGTCAATTTGTTTAAGGTTGTTGGGTTGATCCTGTGTAAACGTTGAAGTGGGTTTAAGTAGAAATCTCAAAAACAAACTTTTGGAGACTACAGTAGATTATGTGATTTATGGTTAAACTAAGATAATCTATGGTGTGATTTTTCCTACCTTGTCTATTTACATCTTTATCATTTATCTTTTTTACTGTCTATTCTCGACTTATCCTCTGCTTTTAATATAAATTGTTTTAAATCAATTATTTTTGTGAATAATCATTGCTCTTAGAGAAAGTTTTTTTTTTTTTTTTGGTTTTTCTCTTGATTATGTTCAAATTGAATTCTAGATACTTTGAAAAAGGTTTAAATACACTTTTGGTCCACCTCAATTTTGCTCCTTGTGATTTTTGTAGTTCTCCTCCAATTTTGCATATGTGTCCTCATTTATGGTGTGACAATTTAACTGTGGTGTCAAGTCAATATTTTTACTTTTGTTTTAAAATAAATTAATATTTTAAAAATATTTAATACAATTAAAATTAGTTTAATACATTTATTTAAGGTAAAATATATCTGAAAATTAATTTTTCTTCACTTTTCTAGATTCACCTTCGCTTGTTCATGTTCTTCGCACCTTAATCCTCTTCGCAGCGGCTTCTCACAATTTCTTCGCACCTTGATTGTAAGATATTGCAACAATCATTTTTCACCCATGGAAATAGATCAAAATGTTTGATGTACAAATGCAAGTGTGGGCTTGATGCTCCATTGATGACGACATTGACGGATGCGAATTCAAGTTGTCATTTTTTATGGATGTGGGATGTATAAGCTATGTTTTAACTTATGCAGTTCTTTAATGTTGTTATGTTTTACCTAGGTCACAATTTATCATTTATTCATATTCTTTCACCTCCATTCAAATTTCCAAATTCAAGGTTACAAGAAATGTAGTCATTTTATTTGGTTGGATGACAAGATAAATCTTATGGCAAAGGAACTAATCTTTTCATTACTAAGGAATCTAAAAGAAGAGAATGAAAAGGTTAATTTCTATATAGTAAAATATAAGGAAGTGAATATATTTAAGAGGCAATTGAAGGTCAAATGGATGATGAGCTTTATTATGTTTTTTTCTTTAGTTGGTTTAACATTAATGAAATAAGGTTTAGGTATTTTTTGTTCAAATCAAGTGTTGTTTAGATTTAAGGTGATTAGGTTTTAGGTTATTATGTTATAAAAAGTTATAAAAAATATTGTAATACATTTGATTAATGAATGAATTATGTTTAAGTAGTTTAGTTTGTTCTACATTAATGAATGAATTCATTTTGCTATGAAACTGTCAAAACTCAATGAACAAGGCTTACGCATTAAGGCATTCACAATGCTTGCATAATTTCATGCTACAATGCTTACACTATGCATTATGAATATTGTCTCCATAATTATTGTTATAACACATTAAGGTCAGCACAATGCTTGCACACTGTCCTGCTACATAAGGCCTACACAAGGTTAGCAAGATGGCTTGCACAAGGAAAGCAAGATGACATGCATATGTTTTGATAGTATCACATCATATAATAAAAACCACAATGCCCTGCTACATAAGAACTACACAAGGTTAGCAACATGGCATGTATAAGGCATGCAACATGGCATGTTGTTCCGTTGTCACACACGAATTAAAAATGCATAATTTTGAAAATATAGTTTACGGTAACGACAACTAAAGTTCGTTCTCAAGGATTCTTGTATTATTATTAACCTAATGAATCAAATTGGGGAGGATTTATGGTTTTGATATAGATTTATAAAAACATAGAAAAAAGGTGATTAAACTAAATGATTATAAAAATAAGCCAATATACTACATTCAATTTCTGACTAATCCATGGTCTTTACCAATTCCCTAAGCGGCTTCGATCTCTATTCGATTTCAATACCAGTTGACAATTCACATAGATATAAAACATATTGGATCTCTATATTCTGAATTAAGCAAATAGATGAATACAACTTTGAATTAATCAAACACAATATACAAACGTGATTTAACGACAAAGCGACGTAAACTGCGTCAAAAAATTAGGAATACAATTATACGACTTTAATCAAAATATTCCACACGAAACAAAAAGATTAAGCAAATGAAATTTCATAGAATATAATTGAAATAGAAACGAAATTAAATTGATATAATTTAAATCTCAAAGCATTTGGAAACTAGATTATAGTAGATCAACTCTGGATGATTAGTTCCTCGTCATAACCGTACAAAGCAAAAGTATTTTTCTCATCAATCATGTGTGAGAACGGTACCGCGGCTCCTAGGGTAAAGATAAACAAGGAGTTTGAGTTCTAACCCAGTTGGGTTGAAAAACATTTAAAAAAATCACCCCAAAATCGGCCCAACACTAAAGGTTTCTAAAGTATAACACTTCAACAAATTATTTGAGACTTATGTACTCAAAATCAGCTTTTGTCTTCCACATGAAAGTTGTAGCTCTTCCTCTTAGCTTTCCAACATATATCAGAATGCGTCAATCTGATTCTTATCGATCCAATTATGATTGTTACAGTAAAAACTACTTATGTTGAATACGAAAATTAAATAAAGGAAAAAGTAAACTAAAATATGAAAACACAATAAAACACTAAAAAATAAAACAAACTACGAAAATTTCTAAGTACAATCATAGAAAAATGTGCGTCAAATTCTCCCATACTTGAACTTTTGCACTCCGAACAAAATTATAAATTCAAAATAGAAAAACAAGAACAAAATAAAACATGCAATTCCAAAGGTACTTAGGATACAAAGACCAAGAAGAATCCTAATTCTAAGCTTCAAAAATATAATGTTAGTGAACAACTCTTTGTGACATTCAAAACAAATAGAAAAAACAAATTACCAAAAAGTACATAAAAAATAGCAAGATCCCCATCAGAATAAAATCCTCTCAAGTGTTTAGGTTAACTTTTTACACTCAAAGCTCAACATGATTATTAGTACTACCATAAACCTAAAAATACTCTAACATCTACAATTTAAATAGGCAAAATACTCATTTTGACCTATAATTTTATGTTTATGGACCAATTGAAAAAATAACAATGATTTCTATATTAAAAAAAGAGAACGGCAATTGAAACAAAATTTATTTATTAAAATGACAATCATTTTAAAATAAAGTGAGTAATTCATTTTTGCTATTAACCTAATTCATTTATTTCTGGTCTAAATTCATAACCACATCTACTAAGATGGATTGTACGGCAAAACAAATATTTTAAAATTTCTTAATTAATTAGAAAATCTTTTAAGATTGTGTGTTGTTTTTATTGTTGCAACCATGCATTATTATTTTAGTTTAAAACTCATTTATGTTTTTCTTAATGAATCACTTTAGATTCATATTATTTACATCATGATACATATTCAACTTAGATCAGTGTCACTATCTATCTCAACCCAAAATTATAACCCAAAATTATGTTTATTCAATAATAATTTTAACAATCATTGTCATGGAAATAAAATAAATAAATTGTATATGAATCAAACCAAATTATAAATAAAATTTTACATTGATTACTCAAATTTTCACTCACATATTCACTATGAACATACCATTTACCTTATTTTGATATGAAAATATATTTACCGATACATCTCTCCTTATTTAGAGAAAGAGCGTGTGTGAATAAGAAATTGAGATTAAAACACCATACTAAAAATGACATTTAATGACACCAAAATTACACCATTAAAACCTCATCTTATAAATTTATATAAAAACAAAATCAAAGTGTTTCGATAAGAAAATGTCCATCATTGAAAACTAATAATTCATCTTATAAACTCATATGAGAACACAATCAAAGTGTTTTGGTAAGAAAATATTGATTTTGAGGTAGACTTCAATCGGGTTGTAGACACATCTTAATCATGCAATGGAGGATGTATATGACTTTTTATGCATTATATGTTAGAGTGTAGACTTTTTTTCTTTCAAAACTCAAAGTAAAGTTTGTTAGGAAACAACAGCTCTTGTTGTTAATGCTTCTCCACATATCTTGATTTGATTCACTAGTTTTGTAACTCTAGTGAAGAAATCATATATGCTTTCATTGTCTTCCATCTGAAATAATTCATGCGTTCTCTTGTGAGTTTGTAACCTCACCTCTTTCACCTTTTCCCCGCCTCCAAGATATTTCTCAAGAATATCCCAAGCTTCTTTTGCAGATTCTGTATCATTAACCTTTTCAAAGTTGTCTAGACTCAGACATTAATGAATTATAAAGAGAGCTTTATAACTCTTTTTCTCTAATTCTGTGTGTTCTTGCTTATCTTCTTCTGAAGCGTCTTCTTCAAGCTCTTTTACTTCAACCTTTACAAGATCCCACAGACCTTGACAACGGAATAAAACCTTCATTTTCTTGCACCAATTCTCATAGTTATCTACTTGAAAAATTGGAAGACTTGTTGGATAACTCACATTCACATAGCTCACTACCATCGTGAATTCTTCTTCTACGGTCGTTATTGATCGTTCTTGATTGTTCTTCCCTTGAATCGATTAACCGAAGCTCTTGATACCAGATGTTGGAAATCCACCAAATATCTATGATAAATTTCTACCAATCTTGATGAACAATATTGATATCACTATACACAATGACAATGAGCAATTAAAGAAAGAAAGAAGAAGGAAATATTTTCTGCAGAGTTTTTTCTCTACCCACAAACTGTGGAAAATTTCTTATTCACTTTGCAACTGCAAAATTTTGTGAATGAATTGAATTACAAAAATAGGGTTACTCCCTTTATTGGTAGATTTAGGTTAGCTTGCTCCCTAAGCCAAATCAAATATATTCAATTTTAGATTTAAATCAAATATATCTAAATCTAAAATCAAATATGTGTGTAACAAATTGTTTCCACACTCCTAAATCAAATTAAATCAAATATTTTCTGACACGAGGAATTACTTTCAACAAGCTAAAGGTTTGTGACTTTAAAATATCACTTTAAATCCTTACATCACCCAAAATAGCTTGGATACAAGCTAAAAACAATCTAGGAGCAAATCATCATAAGTAAAATTAAAATAGAATTATGTAATAAGCAAGAGAAAAATGCATACAAAATTCATAATTTGTCCACATATACTTCAAATTTATTTAGTGAGTGTTTGTTTCAGCTTTTTTCGTCGCCACCGTGCGTCTAACAAGCATTGCACCATGCAAAGTAAAAGCTATAAAAGGTAGCTTCCCTGCTACCGTGATTTTGTACCGTGCTTTTACGCTTTCTACATAAATGTGAAACATAGGCTTAAACTAGTGTCATATACATATAAGTATTAAAATCATGCCAAAACAACACGAGAGAACAATAAAACATCATGAGACAACACCAAAACAGCGAAAAAACATCAACAAACAGCAAACACCAACATTTAACAAAATCGAATAGCAGTAAACAATAGCAGACAATCTTCAACAGCACCAAATAACAAAATACAGCAGTACACATCATTCACCAATAGCAAATAAACTAGAAAACAACAGCAAACAAGCATCCAACAACAATAAATAAATATTAAAACAGCAGTAGACAACTCCAGCAACAACAAATAAACACCAAAACTGCAAAATAGCAACAATAACATATTAGTAACAAGTGAACAATAAAAGCAAAGTTATAACAAATATTTTAGATTAAGACAACCCTAAAAGTATTATTAACTTATCTTCATGTGTTACGACCTACATCAACGGTAGACCCATCATTACCTAAATTTAGTTGGGACAACTCTAAAATTATTAATAAAATAAATTAGCTCACAATTTTCCAAAATAAAAAGTTAAAAATTTAAAATACTGAAAAAGTTATGGGTTTAGGTTCTAACCCAAACAATTCCTAGATGAATATTCAAAAACTTTTACGAGTTTAATTTATAACTCAAACAATTCTTAAATGAATAATATTCAACCAAGATGTAAATAAAAGTTTTCTTGGTGAATTTTACAATTTTATCCCTCTAGAATTATAAATTATCATCACTCACAGAAGAACTTTCTCGCATAAGCACTTCGGCTAAAATATTAGTGAGAGACATTACAAAATAAATTTAAAGAGAGAGGGAGAGAGTGAATAGTTTCAAAACATGATTTTGTATGGTTTCAAATGAGAAAATGGACCTCTGTTTATATGTTAGAGGTTGACTCTACAAGAAAATTGATTGTAATGCTTTTTAAGATTTTCTAATCAAATAGTATATAATGACATTCGATTAGATACTTCAAATATAATTATTGTAAGTTCAAATAGAAAAGAATATATATCTAACCTTTACACATCATTAATATATTGTCCTAATCGATTAGAGCTCAATTTCAAATTAATCAAATCAATTAGGTTAATGTCCCATTCGATTATAAAAGTCATGATTTAATCAACATTAATTATGACAACTCCTAATTTATCTTCCGCAACTTAAAGACATTTTAGAAACAATTTTCTTGAAAACAATAAGTTTTAAAAAAAAGATGTTTTAGGGTGTGTGTGATTAATTAGCTTTTATGATAACTCCCTTTTAAATGAAACAAAGATCTCAAAAGCTTAAGAGGTAAAACTTTTTTCCAGAAAATAAACAAGAAGAAAATGGGAAAGACAGTTTAGCATGAAATATAGAAGAAAAGTGTTTAGAGATGCATTTTTAGATCACTCACAATTATTTGAATAAATGATATTTACAGATATGCATCTTCGGACACACTTTTATACATCTGAAACAATTTTTGACATTATAGAAGTGTCTCTTTATTTTGCTTGAAATGACTTTTAAAAAAATATGTGTTCGGGGATGCATCTCTCCATTCTAAAGACAGTAAATACCGCATAAGGAAGGAAAGCATAAGGATGGAAAGAGCTTCAGAGTTGGGAGTATATGTAACCGACAATGCAAAGAGCTTCTACCTCAGTATGATATGTATCACACCAACTGCCACCCTGCCTCTATTTGTCTCTTGCTCATGACTTTGTATTCATCTCTATACTTTTAAGCTGTCCTTTAACATACCACAATCATACATATGTATCACACCAACTGCCCCCCTGCCTTTATTTGTCTCTTGCTCATGAGTTTGTATTCATCTCTATACTTTTAAGCTGTCCTTTAACATACAACAATCATACTCCCTCCGTTTTGAATGAATGTTGTTTTAACTATTAAAATTTATTTCAAACTAAATATTATTTTCATTTCTTAATACAGAAATAATTATCATTTTTTATAATTGTGTCCTATTATTATTACACTTTACATTACTTCCAATACATTAAGACAAAATAAATGACATTCATTTTAAAACAATCATTTTGAAAACGATGGAGTAATAATCATTAGAAAAGATATCAGAACCTTAGCTAACTTAATTTGACTCAAGTTTTGGACTTTGAACCTTTCTATAAAAGTCTAGTTTTGCTACTTTACTTTTCTCACAACAAAATATACTCATGATAAAAACAAATAATGAGATGAAAATCATATTCATATTACTCTCAAGTCTTTTGCTAGGATGTCTCTTGCTCATGACTGTTCAAAGGGATTCATCAACAAAAACAAGCTTGAGAGGACTGAAATTACAGCCAATTTATAAAGACAGTTCAGAAAGATCATCAAGCTCAGAGCAACAAGGTTTTAAAAAACCTCAAGAAATTGATCATACTGCAAAAGAGATTGAAAACCAGTTTTATAAGGATTATCATTCTTCTAAGGGAAATCCAGTACCAAAAGCTCCATGATATTGAGTCTATGTCTTTACCTTATTTCACATAAAAAGGTTCAAAAATAAGTGTATCAGTGTCCGTGTCGGTATCGTGTCTAGTAGTGTAGTATCTGCTCATCATAGTTCAGAACTCACTCACTACTAGATAATTTCATTTACCAACTGTATGTATAGTGTGTGAAACATTGCACAAGCCTTTAAAACACTGTTTCAAACCATACTTCATTTATAATAATGCTTCTAAAACTTGCATGAGGTTCCACGTCTCTGTCTCTGCCTCTTCATATTCTTTTCTCTACTATTAACAAAAGCTGGGATTAATAACCTTCGAAAATTCTCAAGAAACTGGTTCCACTTCTCTTCATCCATATCTGTCAACTTCACAAAACTTGAATGTGTAACCAACTCATTCACACTGTTATCTCCAGAAGAACTCGCAACCGAAGAGCCGTTCCTTTCTTTCACACCTGAAAACTGCAAATTTTTTTCATCGATCGCCGCGTTTTTCACCAACACGGATAGCTTTGAAATATCACCTTCTTCCTCCTCCATTACACTCTCTTCTAGTTTAGAAAGTTTAATTCTACAGTTTCCATTTTTCGTTTGGAATTGAGAAGGTAACAGCACTGTTGGATTCTCTTCTGGATTTAACATAAAATCAGAATCCTGATCCTCGCAATCTGACTGAAAAAGGGTCGCATCTTTGTCTCCTACGTTTGTTTCAAGAGATGATAAATCTTCATGATCTAATAGCTTCTTTGCATCAATACATATTAGCTCAAGCTCACTAGGTTCTTCATCATGACAGTGAAATTCTCTACTCATCATATTGCCGATCTCAGATAAACAAAGACCAAAGGCCGCTGCTTCTTTGAGGAACAAAGTACACAGAACCAAAACCCGTAAGCATGCTTCTCGAATCATTGGAAGCTCCATTCTAAGCATTTCTGAATCACGAAATGGGTCTAGACGAGATATGTACTTCAGCTCCTCGTCAGAGAAAGGGATTGAAGCTTGAGGCCAATGGATCCATTCAAAATAAGGATCTTCCAGATTTTCAGGTAGACAAAGACCATGATCGATAGGAAAAAGCTCGACACGGTCAAAGCTTCCAAGCCCATCAAGCTTCTTGACAAGAAGATTTCCTGCGTGTCTGTCTGTATTTAAGATACGCACATCTAAAATTCCAATCCTATGAACAGAAGCAACAGGAAAACTAGAAGTTCCGTGATCACTTGCATCAAAGTCATGAGGAATGTAATGCTGGAGTGATGCAATCTTGCTCATTTGCTTCTTGTTAAGACGCGTACTACCATTGACCGTGTCGTTAACATTAAAAATAGTGTGAGTAACCTTCACAAGGGCAGTAGAAGGCACGTTGGCAAAATGATCATGGTCAAGAAGATAAGCTGCAACTTCTCTGAAACCCGTCTCCCCAACTCTCACCGACCTTTTCAAACCTGGTTGTCCTAGAGCTTTACCGACAAAACCTTTCGGATTGTTTGGTGCATAAGGTTCTTCGTCAGTTGGTTTAACAATTGCGACGTTTTCACCATAAATGTTTCTAAAATAATATGCACCTCCTAATCCACTCTGAATAGGGATTGGTTCGACGCCGCCTTTTATTGCCATCATAATATCCTTAACCAGTTGTTTAGTTCCAGATAACATTCCTGAGCGACCTATAATCTCAATCAGCCCACTATGATCCCTATGTTGAAGATCCCTACCGGTCGGTGAAAGGCACGGGGTAGATGAACTTCTATGTAAAAAGTTTCTAGTGAGAAGAAGTGGAGAATCATTTCTAACTACACTTAGATCATTTTTCAAAACTGTGTCGCCACATATGAGTGAACTTTCCTCAGTTGGGACATGGAATGCTACCTGTAATTTCCTCTTCACAGTGTGCGCATTGTCACTTCTTTCTAATTCCATGCCAAGAACACACCCGGTTTCTGTCTGAACAAATACACGTCTTCTTCCTGAAGGCTTTCTTTCCATTTTCTTATTCCTGGAACATTCGCTAGGAGGTCCTTTGAAGGTAGCAGCCGGCATCTCGTCATGTAAACAGGTATCCAAATCAGGATACATATAAGGAAAACGAAAAGGGGCAAACTCGAATGCCAGATGCAGAGTGTTCTTTTTCTCTCGAGCAAACGCCAAACTCGGATGCTGGCACTTGAGAAGAGTCTTTTGCATGAACAGTCATAGCCAACTCTACAAAATCTGAAACTCAGATGCTGGCAATTTTGCACGAACAATCATAGTGATCTCTACAAATCCGAAACTCCAAAGATTCTTACTTACAAACTGGAAACTCAGTAAAAACGGGATGTCGCTCAACCATACTGCTACATCGAAGATGCCACCTGACAGCAGAAGAAGCTAATAAAAAATTGGAAGGAAAAAAAAAAGAAACTAAAGATATGTTCCAAATTGAGATTGGCAAACAAAGAAAAATTCACTTTTGAAATCCCAATAATGATCAGTCAAGCATAAGGAAAGGATGCTTAAATATGAATTTAACTAGTGTTGCCCATGGCACGGAAGAGCCAAAATCCCACCATACCGGATGCTTTGTGGCGCCGTTATAGCGGATTATGGCGGAAAACCCCGCAATATCAGCCAATATTTACCATTACGAATGGTGAGCCCAAAAACCGCCACATATATATCCACCATGGTGCCACAATTGCGGATATTTGATTACACTGAATTTAACAACAAAGTACTTGATATAGTAACTAGAGGATTAATGGTATCATACAAGTTCTTGTACTAATAGAAAGAAAAAGAAGTTAATGCATATTACCTCCAACAGTGCAATATATAAAATGAGTAGCTTCTTACCTTAGTTACTCCTAACAAATGAAATCAGTGTTAATCAGAGACTGTGGCATCAGTAGCTTATTGAAAAGAAAAAGATGCAATGGATATTTAAAACACAATTCAGAGGTAAATAATTGAATAAGAACACTTGATAGGAAAGCATGATGTAACATGTATTTCATTTACAGTTTTAAAAAAAGGTCCAAGTCCAATAATTTCTTTCATTTTTCTCACTCAATCTAATCCCAACCACGTCATGAAATGAGTATTTATTCTAACTTACCTTTCATATATGACTAATCAGCCCAAAAGTAAATGGTTTTTTAAACCATTGTTCAAACTCATAATGAATTAACTAATATATAAAATTCTATCTTTCCTAACCACTCAAGTAAAGACACACCGACTCCTACTCATAAATCCTATCAGCTGAATCATTTCAATGTCAAGATTCATGTCCACAGTAAATTGATGGTAAAAAATAGACTTTAATCCATTTGTACCTATATAAGTGTCTTTTTTAATAAAATTTGTTTCTAATGAGAAACCCAGGTATATGCATATTTCTTTTATGATATTTGTCGACTAATAAATGATACTCTCCGTTTCAAAATGACTATCGTTTTAGCAATTAAAATTTGTTTCAAAAGAATTGTCATTTTTACTTTTCAAGATAGTAATGTTTACCATTTTTTCATTTTTTTTCAATTATGTCCTTTACTTTTTACTCTGGACACTACTTTCAATTTATTAATAAGGTTAATTTTGTAAAAATATAATGTCTTATGACAACATTATTTCATTCTTCTATATGTACAAAAATCTTAAACGACTGTCATTTTGAAACGGAGAGAATAAATTATTATTCTAATTATATTATATAATACTACAATATAATGTTAGAATATATCAACAACAACAACTAAGTTTTATTCCGGTGGAGTTGGCTACATGGACCAACTTTCGCCATAATATTTTCTCAAGGACCATGCTTCTATTCAAATCATTAATCTCGAGATCTTTTTTATTGACTTCTCTTATAGTTTTTCTAAATCTTCCTCTTTCTCGAATTGTTTGTCTTCTCCTATCTGGTCTATTCTCCTTACTACAAAATCTACATATCTTTTCGCTACATGTCCAAACCACTTGAGTCTATTTTCCACTTCTTCTCTATTATAGCCACTACTCAGACATTCTCTCTAACATTTTTATTTTATCATATCGAGTCTTACTACACGTCCACCACAACATCTTCATCTCTGCTACACTTACTTTATTCTACTGTTAATTCTAAATAGTCCAAGAATAATAACTTATATTATTTTAAGTGGATAGTGCACTTCTCTTTCAAAAATTGATAATAACTAATTGAACCGAACAATACAATCAGAAAAGAACCTCACCTACTTCAGCCTCCAGAAACAACAAACACACCGCAAACTCCACAACCAAAAGCTTCATCCATCCATCGCTAACTTCACCTTCTCAACAATCTCTACAAAAACCAAAATCATAACCAAATCGAAGAAACTCAAATTATTCCAATCGTAAAACGAAAACAAAGTTTAGATTTGAAGTTAATTCCAAACCTCGTCGGCGAGGAGAAGGTTGTGCGGCGCGGTGAGAGGAGGCTCCGCCGTGAGAGGCGGAGGAGAGATCAGTTTCAGTTAGTTCTACAGATTTTTTTTTCTTTTGTTTTTACATGATTTCATGGTTTAACCAGATTCTTGTATTCTTATACATTTTTAATTTTTATTTTTATAATTTTTTATTTTATTTTTTGGAAAAATTAGAAAATTTGAATATGTGGACTAATTAAAAAATAAAAAATTTCAACACGTAGGGGTGAAGGGCCTACAGTAATGTACGTGGCAGTAGTTGAGATGGATATGTCATTTCATCTTTAATTTTTCATTTTCTTTGATAGTTAGGAAGTTTGATTATTCATACCGACACCAATATGGTAGTGGTAATTGAAATGCTAATTAAAAATTAGACAGTGTATTGTTTTTAGAAAAAAAAAGTGGGATAGGGGTAATATAATAAAATGAAGTCGAGCAGAATAAAATGAGATAAAATAGAATGAAATTGAAAGAGATTGAAAATCTTGTTTTTATTTAAAAAATTCAAGACAAAATAAGACATTATTAAATTTAAATAGGAGGAGAAGAAATGGAGCATGAGGAAATGTAGAGGTATTTGCAATGTGGTTTCAACGGTTTTAACTCAAAAGTCATCTGAACTACAGCAGCAGCAGAAAAAGAGATATGATTTAGTTTGGTTTAGTAGATTTTTAGAAGAAAAGAAATCAAACCAATCAAATCAAATTATATGATTTTTTTGTTTGATTGGTTTGATTTTTTACAAGTATTTTATTCAGTCAAATATTATATATGACAACATAATTTTGTATTTAATTATTCATGTACTAATAAATAAAAACAAAATTTATCATATTTAGATTATAACTTCTCATTTAATATGTTAAAATTAAATTAGGAAAAATAGAATAATAAACATAAAATATTAGCATAAAATAATATCAAAAATATTATAATGAAATAAAAAAAAATAGAAGAGATGAGAGATCAGTGAAGATGAAAAAGAAAGAACATAAGAGAGGATAAATTTGAGAAGAAGATGTACGATAAAAAAAATTGAAAGAGAGAACATTTGCATAAAAATTAGAATGTAAAAAAGAAAGAATATAAGAGAGTGGAGATTAGAGAAGAATAAACAAGATGTATGTGACGAAGATGGCGTGATAATGTTAGAAAATATTTGATAAGACTGAAACTGAAATCATAAGTGTAAAGATGATAAAATTGTTCGTAATCATAAGGTTAACGTTTAATAGGTTTATGTTTGAGTTGGGTGTGAGTCAAGTAAAACTTAAGCTATAACATTATACAGTTTGGTTTGATTTACAAAATACAAACTGTAAATCGAATTGAACCATACCGTTTTGTTATAAGATGGCCCAAACAAATCCTAACCAAATATGATTTTTATAGTTTCGGGTTGATTTGATTGATTTGGTTTTGAACATCCCTAGCAAAATGAAGATTTCGCACCATTATTTAAAAATTGACTTAAAAGCACTTTTGGTCTCTCTATATTAATTTTTTTAATATTTTAGTTCCTCTATAAAAAACTAGCTATTAGGTCCCTCAATATCATATTTCATATTTTTTTTGTGGTCCCAATGACAAAATAGTCTAATTTACATAAATGACGTTGAAATTATGAAGTGACATTTTTTTAATTGATATCACATTATTAAAAATATTTAAAAATTTGTTTAAAATTTTTTAAATTTTTTTTTTATATTAATTAAATATTTTTTATTATTTTTGTTTATAAATATTTATTTAGAAATTATATATTATAAATTTTAATTCTAAAATATATATTGCGTACCTATTTTTAATTACATGACAACAGTTAAAAAATATCACCACATAATTTCAATGCTATCTATACAAATTAGATTATTTTGTCATGAAAGACCTCAAAAAAATATATAATATAATATTGAAAGACTTAATAGTTAATTTTTTTTATAGAGGACTAAAATATTAAGAAAATTAATTTAGAGGATTAAAAATGCATTTAAGCCTTGAAAATTTTAAGATAAAATTAGACAAAATTTTGATTATGCTAAAATAGAATGGGATGATAACCGATGAAATTGAATAAAATTCATACTACTTTATTTTATTCCGAGTTTAAATAATTTAAACAATAAAATACCACTCTATTTTATTGCACATATTTTTACTCCATTTTATTTATAATAAAAAATTAAGTATAATTTAAGCGTTAAAAAATATGCAATAAAATAGAGTAAACAGAATTATTTTAAATTTGACTAAAATATGCGATAAATTAATTTAAAATAACACATATTTTTAAATTAAAAAAACTATTTTTAAAAATATGTGTTATTTTATTATAAATTTAATGTCTTTATTTCTGAATTTTCTTAAATAAAGAATTAATTTAATCACTTATTCCTTTAAAAAGAATTAATTTAAAAATGTGTGTTATTTTAAATTAAAAGAATTATTTTTAAAAATGTGCATTATTTTATTATAAATTTAATGTCTTTATTTATGATTTTTTTTTTAGTATAAGTCTTTTGTTGACTTTTTGTAATTCAAGTAATTATATGAAATTATATATATAATATGAAATAGTTTCTAAATTAAGAAGGGTAATTTTGCCGACTCTCTTAATATTATTTAGAAAAAACAAAAGAATATGATAATTATGGTACAAACAAAAGCATTGATCCAAAAATAAAGAGAATAATTCGCAATAAATTAAAAGTTACTTTCTTTCATTTCTCATACATTACTCTCTTGCATATAACAAACTAATGTAACATTCAAATCAATTTCTAATCTCATACTCAAATAGCATAGTTGCTAAAAATAACATCTTATTAGTCTTTTTTATCAAAATTGTCACAGAATCTTTTCAATTTTAATTCAGGTCCCACCCACCAAACATAAGCCATAAATTTCAAATTTAGAATTTTGGCTATTTTTCAATCCTTTTGTCTTGAATAATGGTGAACATCATGTATCTACTTTCTCCATTTCTAAAAAGTTTTCTTTCATTAATCATATCATCAAATCTCAAAAATCTTAATTTTTCTTAACCTTTATTTGATCATTGTTGTTTTTAAACTGAAGTTGATAGTGAAGTTTTAGGGCTAAGAGAAACTCAATTATACAAGTATTATAACAACATTTAAATATTAAAATGTTTTTTTAATATTTTTCGTCCATTTCTATTTTAATTTTGACTTTGACTTCTCTATGGAAATTATAACTTATGTTTGCTTTCAATTTTTTTTGTCGCACCACAGTTAAATTTACAACGCTCTAGATATAGTTAAAATTTTATATATACATCATGATGTAAAATATGTTTAAACAAAATTGTGAATATTTCTAAAAATTTAATGTGTTCCATTTTCGACTCTTTCTTTGACTTCCCAAAACTTACAAAATAGATTAAAATCCTCCTAAACAAAAAAGTATCATAAAAATTGTTATTTAATTAAATAATCATAAACTTACAAATTTTACTAGAAAGCTTAATTAGTTATTAACAAAACTAATACTAGATGTTAACTAAATTAAGTAAATATATTTAGATAAATCAAGTTGAACTGATGGCTAATCATATTGCAAATTAGCTCATTAAAATCACTTCTCACTTACATTACCTCGTGTTTGAGAAATTATGAACCTTCATGTATTTTACGTAATCAATTCACCATATAGGTCTCGTGTTTGAATGACTACAAATTTTTAAATATATCAATTAATTATTTTATCCCCTATATTCCTGGTACTTTCAAGGAATGTGAATCGTCAAGTATCTTTGTCATCTATTTCCTCTCTACATGTTTCATGTTTGAGATTATAATCCGTCAAGTATCTTATTTAATCATTTCGCTCCTACAAGTCTTGTGCTTGAGGGACTATGAATTATCAAATATGTTACTTAATCATTTTGTCCCTACAAACCTCGTGCTTGAGGGAATGTGAAACTATCAGGTATCTTAGTTAATCACTTTACGTGTATCTACTGACTTCATGCTTGAAGGAATGTGAACAGTCATGTATTTAACTTAATCACTTCACACATAAATTTTGTGCTTAAGAAAATGTCGATGAATATGTCCATAATGACCCTAACCCACTTATCATCAATAGAACTCGACCTATTTACTATAGAACACATCAAGCCTTTCATAGAGTACTTAAACCAACATGTGCAAGGTGAAACAATTCACGTGTCATCTTTATTACATGGCCACAATATGATGTATGGTGAGATCATCCAACTAGAAGCTGACTCAACTTTAAGTCATACAATGAATTTAAAATAAGAGTGACACAATGGAAATTCTGATAAAATAATAAGACATGAACAATTGTAATGATATAATGAGCATAACAATAACGACCATGAAAAATGATTGCACATTCAAGTCATAGACAAAAGAGGAACAAGAGAATGAAAAACAATAACAAGAAAATGTATATAACGGTCAAAGTCTTAGAAGTCGAATCCATGACGACTATAAATACATCAGAGAGAGAAAGCAGACACTTAAGTATGATGAACTAAGGATTTTTTGAATGCATAGCAAATGGGTCAAATTAATTAGGGAAAATACGGGTTTTTTTATCATGGTGTCATTTGAAAATAATCATGAAGATACGAGTGTCTTTACCACCCCTTGGATTTATTTAAGGGATATAAGTAAAAGAAGAAGAAGAAGAATGAAAAGGTTACTCTACTAAGTGCATGTTAGGTTTTGTTTTTGGAAGGATCAAAAACAATTTTAGAAATGTAGAATTGATTCTAGGTGATTTTGAGATGTTTTATGAGGCAAAAATAGAATTGATATTGTTTTCAGAATTGATTCTACTTGAAGTTAGAATTTATAGTTTCTCATTCAAAATTGATTTTAGATGAATTTTACACTGAAATTAATTCCATTTTAATATGTAAATTTTATAAATAAAAAAGTTTAAAAATACATTTTACTAATTTGATGAATCTTTTAGAAGGACTAAAACTAAGTTTAATATATTAAAAAGGAACCATTTACTAATTTAACAAAAAATGTTGATTTTTTAAAAATATATTTAGGATTTTTTTAATATATTTAGGGTTTAATATATTAAAAAGGAACCATTTACTAATCAACATAAAACTAAGTTTAATGTTGATTTTTACTAATATGACAAAAGAGAAATAGAGAAATTAACTAATGTGTTAAAGAAGCCATTGATTTACAAAATTTGATTATGAAATTTATTTGTTCCTAAATTGAGAAGGGTAAGATCAACCATAAGCATAAGATTAGGGCCATGTTGAGATTACTACTAGGCATAAAATAGTTTTTAATTTATTTATTTTTAATTTTGGTACGTGGCAGATTAATTTAAGAGAATAAATTTTATTTTTTTTAACCAAAAATTCGTTTAAAGTTAAAATACAATTCTGTATATATAAAGTAACTAAATACAATAAAATATTAATAACTAATTATGGTACAAGCAGAAGCTTTGGTCCAAAAATATTAAGAAAGGTAATTTTGCCAACTCTCTTATCATCATTTAGAAGAAACAAAATAATATGATACTAATTATGGTACAAGCAGAAGCTTTGGTCTAAAAATATAGAGAATAATTTGCAATAAATTAAAAGTTACTTTCTTTACATTACTCTCTTGCATATAACAAATCAATTTCTAATCTCATACTTCTATATCATAGTTGCTAAAGATAACATCCTATTTAGTCTTTTATCAAATTGTCGCATAATCTCTTCAAGAGTTCAGGTCCCACCAACCTAACATAAGCCATAGATTACAAATTTAGAAATTTTGCTATTTTTCAATCTTTTTGTCATGAATAATGGTGAACATCATTTATCTACTTTCCCATTGCTAAAAAGTCTTCTTTCATTAATCATATCATCAAATCTCAAAACCCTACTTTTTCTTAAGCTTTATTTGATCATCTAACAAGTTACAAATTCCTATAATATCTATTTTTAGAAGGCCCCACAAAAAGATGATTAATTTCAAAATACTAAAGTGATTAATAAATTTTATGTGGGGTTAGAATTACATTCATATAAGTAATCTTGGTTCAACAACTTCATTGCTAAGTCATTGAAATGATGTCATATCAATAAAAGAAATTTTCCAAAATTGAGTGAGGGTAAAAAATCCACAAAAATAAAATGTAAATATGAGACTAAAAATAAAATTTTAAAATAAGTGATTAAAATTTTAATATTTAGAAAAATAAAGATATTAAAATTACATTAAAGCCAAAAAATATATATGATGCTAACACATATCATTTTTGTTTAATATTGTTGCATTTTTAATACTTAAATTTTAATTTCTATAATTTTGTTTAAATTTTTTTGTGTGAATTCCGTAAAAAAATTAAATCTGTTGAATTGTAACTTTTAAAGAATTTATAAATAGTTGAAATTTTAATACTTAATTCTAATTTTTTAAGATGGAAAATAGATCTGTCAAAGAAAAAACAGTAAAATAAATTAATTCTATGAACAATATTAAAAAAACTATTATATTTTTTAGATGTCTTAGAACCTTTCAATAAGAATAAAAATATATTTTAGATAAAATAATAAAATTAATATTAAAATATTAAATTAAACTTTATAAACTAAAAAGTTACTTCAGATAATAGTTGAAAAAAAAATTTAAAAGTAACTAATAAAAGCTCAAAGCTGGTGCTAAAACTAAAAATTTATTTATTGATTTTGGCAACAAAAAGAAAAGACTATTAGAATATGTCATATCAATTTTTTTTTAATGAAAAAACCTTCTTTTTTTTTAAATTTGTTATCAGAAGCATATCCACATTTATTAGTCTTTCTCTCAGATTTGTTTTTGAAAATTTCGTGCTAACAACCACCATTAACACAGGGTGGTACACACCTTGCCACCTTTCGCTTCCAGGAGGTTCTTCAATCTGACAATTTATTGGAAAAGCAAAATTTTTATAAAAAAAAACAATACTCCCTTTATTTTATTATTTATTGCATTTAATTATTTTATGTGGATTAAAAATAATTATATATTATTCCATTCATTCAGTGCTATTATAATAGTGATTCTTATTTTTTTCAACGAAACCAAAACATTTATAATTGAAATCAAAACATTACAAAAGAGACTAATCCTCTTGATTATGAAGAAACAAAATGATTTTAAGGAAAGAGACACAAATAAAGTTAATGCTTTAGAAGTCACAAGTGCATTCAGAAAAGAAATCTTCACTCAAACATTATATATCAATTGTTGGTTTCAAAATTAGAAATCAAGATAGAGCAAAGATCAGAAAATAAGATTTAGTGTTTTTCAGATAAAGCTTTTGCTTCCAACACAGATATCAAGAAATTGTTTGTCAAATAAGTTATTCTATATGTCTGAAGGCAAGATTCTGGTTCTAAAAGACTTTGATACTTTTATGAACACTGTTATGAAAAGTCTTATCGAATATATATCATTTTCTTATCCGAAATATTCCATCAGATGATTAAAGAACAAAGTCATGATCTCTTATAGGCTCTTTCACTACTTCAAGATCAAAAGTATCTCATCAGAAGAAATGATAGGAAAACTTACGTAAGAAGTTAACAATACAACATACATAAATTTTCCGCTGTTTGTGAAGAACGGAGTGTGTGATTTGATGTTTGATGTGACTTTATCTCCAACAATCACACGCTACCATTGCAGCAGCTGTCAACAAGACAAAAAAGACGTTTGTATTTTTCAACGGTCTTCTTCTCTTAACCTATAAAAGGGATGACTACTTTAATGAAAATTGTTTGAACAAATTTATATATTCAAAAGACAAACAAAAAGAAAACAGTTCAACAAAATTATTCAAACAATCAAAACATCAAAATCTTGTTACAACGAAAGAAAAGAAGAAGAGATAATATTCAAAGAGATATTTAATAACACCGAGTTTTTGCTCAGATTTGTGTTAACTATTCCTTCTCCATATCACAAGAGTTGTTGTTCAGTATTGTGTTATCTATTATTGTTGTATACACAAGAGTTGTTGCCCATATTTGTGTGTAAATATTTGTTCTTCATAGAAGTGTTAAATATATTTTTTAGAAGCAATCTTGTAAACACTGTTTGATTGTAAATATTTCTAGATTTATTTCTTCAAGTGATTAAGTTGTAGCCAGAATTACTTGAGAGGGCTCAAGTGACTAAATTGTAGTTAGAATTACTTGAGAGGGTTCAAATGACTAAATTGTAGTCATTATTTTTTTTAGGGGACTAAGATGTCTTTCTAGACTCTTAGAGGTTGCTGTAATCTTTCTAGAGTATTGGATTAAGTCTTTTTCCAAGGCAAAATCACTTTGGTAGGTGGATAAGAGTAGTATTTTTGAATGTGAACTTGTATAAATTAATTGTGTCATTTTTCTTTATTACTTAGCTATAACTACTTTTTTGTGAGAAGCACTTACGAAAAAATTAGTTTTTGAAAACCCAATTCAACCCCACTTTATTGTGTTTTTCTCAACCTTCAGGATGCACATATTCTGGAGGAGCCTTCTTGAAAACACAAAAAGCATCATCGCAAATTTTGAAGTTTTTCCACGATAAAAAAGGGGGAGAATATGAATGCATTTGCCTCTTAGCTAGATGTTTATGATATCAAAACTAGGATAAATTTAACTTTTCTTTATATTAAATGGTATCGCTGGGTCACTGTGTGCACCCCTGAATTAGGAATCTTATAATGCATCTCGAACATGTTTGAAAATGTTGTCAATAACTATCATGCACTAAAAAAAAATATCAATTTTTGCATAAAAATCAGTTGTAGGTGTCGACACATATGTTATATGCATCGACACACATGGATCAATAATAAAGCTTATGCATCGACACATTCCTCATTTCAAATCGACATATACTGCATGAAACCTTCCATGTGTTGACACATATGAGTTTCGTGTTGACACATGTACTATTGTTTTAAAGCCTATAGTTTTTGTAACTCTGTGTCGACACAATGATCTCAAATAGGTCGACACATGTCATTACATGTGTTGACACATAACTTACATGTGCTAGTATTTTCAAAAATTATTTTCTTTTTCAAACTTCTATATTTCCCTTTTGCCTCCAACTTGCACACCTATATATATACTTCATACATGCATCATTTTAAATTTGATGAAATTATAAGCAAATGTTAAGATTGGTCATCATCTTCAACTTTACATCTATGCATACACACAAACAAAGTAAACATAATCATTCATTGTTTGGGTGCCACCTAGACTCAGTTGACACCGTTCAATTTAGACCAGTTGTAACCTAAGGTTGGATTAAGAATCATATGGTGATATACGTAGCAAAAATGAGGATGATTGGTGAACTACCTAAAGAAATCATTTTATATATATATATATATATATATATATATATCATTTACATTTTATTAGCAATTTGTTAATTTTTTTGATTGTGTAATTGATTCGTATAGACAAATCTTTTGATTATTAAATTACTTTATTGATTACCTTACAATCTATTAGATTGTAAGAGTTATTTCATACCAATAAAGTTAAGGAACACACCAAATGTTCGATGAATTGTTTCACTTAGTTTTATCAATTGTTTCGTTAAATATTAGGTGGCCTTGTAATTGTAAAATAATTACTTGAAAGTTTACTTTATTAAGATCTTATCATCATCATTTAGTTGAGTTTGATTTTACGCATATTCGAGTCTCCAATAACTGATTCAGTTTGGACGACTTGTGATCTAGGATACAACTTCTGTTTGTCATAGTTTTTTCTTAATTTTTAAAAACAAATTTTTAAGTGAATTTTTCTTTGGAAATCTATTCAGCCCCCTCTATAGAAGATGTCGTCGTCTAAGAACCATGTTGGTGTTTAATTCATGCTCGACTCACATAGTACACTTGTTTGACGTTAATTTGTTATAACTTGTAGAAAGACTAAAATTACATGTAAAAGTAATTTTATAAGGACTAAAATTCGACTTTTTTATAAGTACTAAAATTCGTTTTTAATAATTTCATAAAGACTAAAAATATATTCCACCCTAAAATTTAAATCAGGGCTCTTGAATTTCTAATATTTACTACCACTTCGTCTACAAATAAAAAAAAAGAAAAAAAAAAGAAAATATTGTACCATTAGATGCAATTGCAAGGTGGTGTGAATGTACATTTCAGGTGAATAAGTTTTGAGTTTAACTTGTACTAATAAAAACAAATAAAAAATTGTATGAAAAAAATTCAAAAATAAATAAAAATACAAAGGACATAGGGTATCTACCAAAAGTACACAAAATATAGTATGGTCCTCTTCATAAATCTTGTTCCTACTCAAACAAAAAAAACAGCACACACACACAGTCTTCTCTCTCTTGTCTTTGTGAACAACATTGTAAAAAAATCAAAAAAATGCTTTAACACGTGCTTCTCAATCTCACTCATTACTTTCCTAGACTTTTCCATTGACTCTTCTTCTTTTCTCTCATCACTTCTCCTCAACAAACAAACTTCTCAAGAGAGAGAAAGAGAGGGAGAGATTTTTGTTTGTATAATTTTTTTTCAATGAAAGGGGAAACAAAGATGAAGTCAAAAATGAAATGGGTTGGATTAATTGGAATTGTTCTTTCAGCTTTTTCAATCTTCATTCACTTTCTTCTAGCTAGATTCACTCAACTTGGTGTTTCTGATTATCAATCTTCTGTTACTATCTTCTCTTGGAGACCCATCTTTGATCAACTTGATTTTTCCACCAATGTAAGCATAAAGATCTCATCTTTTTCATTTTTTCCATCACCCCATTTTCTGTTTTTGATTTCTCTATCTTAAAGTTTAGATTTTTTCTCTCAACAAAATCCCTTTTTTTAAGGGTTCATTATTTTGACTTTTTTGTTGTATGAATATTGTACTCTCAGAAAATGACAAAGATGTTGCATTCAGTGTTGTTTGTCAAATAATGTTTTTGTTTTTGTGTTTATGATAATAAGCATATCATTGTCATTGTTCATTGGTTTTGGATCTGTTGTTTCCAATGTTTTTGGAGTTTTTAAGGTAATGAGATTTTGGACATTGTTTTTGTGTATTTTAAGGTTTTTTTTTTTTTAATAATGTTTGTTGTGATGCAGAGTGGTTCATATAGAAGATTATGGGGACAAGTAAAGCTTTTTGAATCTTTGTATCCAGATTCAATTCCAAGAGGGGATTATCCTGGTTAGTTCACTCAACTTTTTCATTTTTGATTCTTTACTTTACTTTTTATTCTATTGCTTCAAATTTAGTATGTGTTTGGTTCTGCGGCGAAAATAATTGATTTTGAATAAATTGATTCATCTTGGTACTTACTTTTTGTTCTACTGCTTCAAACATAGTATGCATTTGGAAATGATTTTGGCAAAAAGTTAAATGAATGTAAAGTGACTTATGTTTGGATATCGTACACGCAGACACAACACTGACACGTTGACACCGATAATAATTTAAGGAAATAGAGGCGAATGAGTATAAGAACATGTGTTGGTTTTCTATGTAACATTTATATTTCGTGACAGAACCTGCTTCGCAAACAAACGGGTTTATTTTTGTCCGGATACAAGGTGGTTTTCACGAGATTCGGAATTCGGTGAGGTTACCGTTTCAGGTTATGTATCGTGTTATATATTTGTCTGACATTCATTCAACTCAATGTGTTTTGTTATTGGTTTTGTTTCCAGATATGCGACGTGGTTGTGATTGCTCGACTTCTTAATGCTACATTAGCAATGCCTGAAATCCAATCAACAACCAGTAGCAAGGGAATAAGGTTTATCATATCTTCTTTCAAAGAATCGAATAAGCTTAGATTAAACTTAGGTCTTGTTTGGATAAACAGTTTAATTAGCCGCTTATAGAATAAGTGCTTATCATATAAGCTTTGTAGCACTGACACATATGAAAAAATGCGTGTAAGTGTCCGTGTCGATACTGACACTTTGTCTGTATCTGGTGTCTGTGTTTGTGCTACATAGCATATAAGTGCTTATGCATAAGCTATCTCTATAGTAAAAAATAATATAAAGTCGATCTATTTTCATATAAGCTGTCTTGATAAGCTCAAATAAGTCAATCCAAACAGATTATCTCAATCTTATATCATCGATATTTACTATTTCTTTTTCACAACAATTTCTATGCAGTTCTCAGTTCAAGAGTTTTGCGTACCTATACAACGAGGACCAATTCATAGTCTCATTAGCGAAAGACGTCAAAATTGTGAGAACTCTTCCAAAATATCTAAAGGGTGCAAGGAGAAAAAAGGAGATTCCGGTGTTTAAAGTTCCGTATTCGGCGTCACCTTTTTATTACTTGCATCACGTTCTCCCGATATTAAAGAAGCATTCAGTGGTTGAACTAGTTGTTTCCAACGGTGGATGCTTGCAGGTAACGACAATTTACAGTTCATGCATTAGACTTGTAATTTTTGCTTACCAAAGTTCATGTTCAGAAGTTAATTTTTTTCCGCTTTGATATCAGGCCATTCTTCCTCCCGATTTCGAAGAATATCAAAGACTGAGGTGCCGAGTTTCTTTTCAAGCTCTTCAGTTCCGACAGGAAGTTCAAGAACTGTCCGCTAAGATTTTGCAGAGGCAAGAGAAACTTAGCTGTTGCAGCTTCTTATATCCGTTTTTTCGTCTATTCGATAATCTTTTTCCCAACTTTTGGTTTCTGAATATTTCCTGATATAATTATAGGTTACGAGCTCCTAGTCGTCCATTCATTGCCTTTGATCCTGGCATGACGAGAGAGTCTTTAGCTTATCATGGTTGTGCCGAGCTATTCCAGGTATATAATTCAATCTCTGATAATAACCGGGCCCTTAATCTCTCTAGCTTTATGTATTTGAACTTTGACGACGAGATTGTTAAATCTTTGCTAGGATGTACATAATGAACTCATTCAACACAAGAGATCTTGGATGATAAAACGCGGGATTGTCAAAGGGAAGCTTTTAGTCAACTCGGCCGAAGCAAGATTGAATGGATTGTGTCCTTTAATGCCGGAAGAGGTGAGAGAATATGTTTAAACTTTTGACAAGACTAATTTTTTCAGGGTCAATGAATTGGTCGGAACGACTCGTCAAACTTCGGTAATTAACCGCCGTTGCAATATATCCTAGTTGTATATATAGGTCCTGTTTGGAGTCGCATATAGCAATGGCTTAAATCCTGATCATATTAGTCGTTATGTATAAGCTATAAGCTGTTTTCATAAGTCTGATCTCTTGCAGATTGGTATTCTTCTACGAGCCTATGGATACTCGAAGGACGCGATTATATATGTATCTGGAGGAGAAGTATTTGGTGGTCAAAGAACATTGATTCCTCTTCATGCGATGTTTGAAAACGTTGTCGATAGAACTTCTCTTAGTACTCCTTGGGAGATGATTAGAATCTATGGACAAGAGGTTAACCTCGTTAATCCTCCTCCTGGACCACCGCCTTTCGAAGAAGTTAAAAAACGCGCAGCTTGGAAGAACGCAGGTCCACGTCCTCGTCCGCTTCCTCCCCCTCCAGCAAAGCCGAAATCGTATAACATAGAGGGTTGGTGGGGTTGGGTAGCCGAGAGTGATAACGAACCGGATAGTACCGTTATGGAACTGAGGACCAATGCTCATAAGT
The DNA here is from genome assembly GCA_021764765.1 of Vicia sativa. NCBI lineage: Eukaryota > Viridiplantae > Streptophyta > Magnoliopsida > Fabales > Fabaceae > Vicia > Vicia sativa. The sequence continues at coordinate 6,288,015 of CM038793.1, forward strand.
TACTTTGGGAAGCTATTGATTACGTGGTTTGTGTTGAAGCCGACGTGTTCATTCCGGGATTTGACCGGGACGGGAAGGGGCATTCGAATTTCGCTAGCTTGGTGATGGGCCATAGGCTATATCAGTCGGCTGCGTCAAAGACATTTCGACCCGACAGGTAAATAACTATCTTGGTCGATGTTTCTATGTATTATGAGTTCAATTTGTTATTTTAAAACATTGCAATCATTTTTCTGTTGATGCAGAAAAGAAGCTGCCAAATTCGTAGACGAGATTCGCGACCACATGTATCAAGCAAATCGCACGTGGCTAAAATCAGTTCGCAGGCATTTGAGAAAAACATTACTTGATGGAATAATCGAAGCATCAAGTAAATCAAAACCGTTATCCTTTCTCTCTCATCCAATCCCTGAATGTTCTTGTTTGCGGCACGACTCCTATGAAGTATCGAAGAATTCTTCTAGTCCTTTATTTTCGCAAGTTTGGAAAACTCTCGGTGTCTCTCACAAGTGTCCTGCATGGATGGGCACGACTAGTCCGGTTTCTCAATCAAAAGATAAGGAAAATGAAGATGATGGTGACGACGATGATTCTGTGTCTGGTTTATTCTTTAAACAAAGTGGTGGAAATAATGAAAGCGAAGGAGGTGAAGTTAATACTAAAGACGAAAATCAATTTGAGGATCAAGAAGAGCTCGAGGGTAGCGAAAGGTGACATCCAAGACACTAATTGATGGTTCATCTGACGACCGGGAATCGGAATTATGTACATAATTGGTTGTTGCTTCAAACTGCTGCATGTCGGATTTAGTTGAGTGAGGAAAGGAGTAAATCGGTTAATATATTTATAGCCTTACTCAAGAACACGAGGCCATGGTTACGCCGCGAATTTTTACGTTGCAGCAAATGACGATAATGTTTGACTAATGCAGATGGCACAATTGTCTTTCCTGACCGCATTTTAAAACCATGCTCAAAATCATTTACAACTAAAGAATAATCTATATAACATAGGTGCTTATTTGTTGACAAGATATCAATTTTGGTGCAACTTTGGATAATCCTTCTAGTTAATATTAGGTTAAAGTTCAGTTTGGATGTAATTTATTGATGTAGTACTGAGGAGAACTTGACTCCATTTTTGTATCTGATATGAGTAGTAATTCTAATTCTTCCATTTTAGTAACTTCTGAGAAACAAAATGATTTTAAAGTGTGACACATGAACAAGATTAAAGAGTGATTTTGGCTTAAAAATAAACAAAAAAACTGGTTTTTGCTTGAAATAAAAATCAGTTATATTTTATCTCATAATCACTTTTATTTTAATTTTAAACAAACTTCTTGTTTATAACCTTTCATTGACAGTTATAATAGTATGGTAATAAAACAATATAGACAAGTTATTTTTATGAATTCTCCCAAATACTTACACAAATGATGTCTCATAACTCCATATAAGTTGTAAAATAAGCTCTTCCATAAGCTTATTTCAAAATGTCATTGTTTCAAAACCAGAATCATGAAATATACATTTTATCTAGATCTAGCCTGCTTCACAAAAATAACCTGACCTACCCAATCAATCCTAGTTTCCCTCAGCTTAACACCAAAAAATATTATGAGAAGAAGAATCACTAGCTAGCTTCTCTTCTGAACCTCTTTGGACTTTGTTCAGAATCCTCACTGAAGTAATCACATGTCATTGCTTGATTGCTCATATATTGATTTTCATGACCCTGAAACAATACAAATATTTGTTATAGTAAAGATGATTTCTCAAGGAGAATTTAAATGTGACAATATTTTATAAGATTCTATTTAACCACAGTTTAACATTGAAATTTTTTGGAGCCTGTGCAGTAGCCCTCCTTGCACGCCCTTGCTTAGAGTCAATATTTCAAAAACCGGACTAAAGTTCAAACCAGTGTGAGACTTCAACTCATGATTTATTATGAGAGTTTGTGATTTGCACTTAATTTCAATAAACTATTTGTATTTGGATAAGCTAACCTTTGAGTTGTATTGGCAAGGGGTTGTCAACCCAGTATTTGCTCGTCGACCAACATCAATTTGCACCGAAACACTGGTCTGCAACAAATCTACACCCGAAGATTGCAGAGCTTGGGTGAGAGTACCTAATATTCTGTTTAAACAGACAGAAAAACCAGTCAACACTCAATTATGGCATGAATAATATGTAGATTTGCGGCAGCAGACGTCACACGTGTTGAACGTGTCTCAAAGGTCCACGCCGCGATTGCCAACAAAGATATACAATATACCAGTGTTGTCAATCTCGGATAGCAAATTGTTCAAATTCCGCAATTCAACAATGCTATAGTTGTTATTTGACAGCACTTTATAGTAAATTACATATGATGGAAAAAAAGTGGTTTCAAGGACATAATTAAACATGAAATTGGGGAAGAAATAAGGTTCTAAACTTATAAAAGAAATTCACCTTTGAGAGTAGGCACTGGAGATGCTATCTGACTCCGACCCACTATCAATTTTTAGCTCCTCTTCTTCCTTCAACGTATTATCCGGAACAGCATAGTCGTCCTTGTTTGGTTTGCTAAGCCATACTTGAGCCTGGAGATTGGAAGCCATGTCGGCATTAGACACAGGCAACTCCAGCATCTGTTGAGTCACCATACTACTGCTAACAACCGGATCAAACATGTCCAAACGCATTTGCATGGTCAGGGGAACTGCTTCCGCGGATGAACCAGGGGTGCAACCCTTCGGAATAGTTGTTGAGGGGTCGGACTCTATTGGGTTCTGTACGTTTTTAGGCACTGACAGAGAGACATTGTTTCGAGTTTCATGAACAGACCCATTTGGAATAGCTCGAGAAGGATCTATAGTATTTTCGGAAGGTCCGTGATGATTTCTCTGGAAAAAAAAGGTTGGACACAAAATTTTAGATGAAGAGACACTGCTGTTATTTCAAGGCTTTACGTCACAACTAATCATTGTAAAAACTATATATGTACCCAAGTTTATGTGTCATGCATGCACCACCGTATAGCACCGACACCTCTGGAAAAAGGTGTGTCCGCGTCAGTGTCGGTGTCCGAAACTGACACCGACACTCGTGATAACATTTATTTTATTCATTTGTTTTCAAATTATTACCAGTATCGACATGTCAGTTTCGTATTTTTGGTGCCCTGGTGTCCGTGCTTCATCGGTCATGCATTGACAATCAAGGTAAAAAATGAACACATACACTATTCTAAATACTTTACCCATGGAATTAATTTACTCGGCTCCTGATTCCATCCTTCATAAGATTGTTCATAAATCTGTAACTTTTCCTGTAGGAACTGAATATATTCAATAACCTGCACATAAACACAACAAGCTATAAAAAATCAGAATTCCTTACAACACCAAGATATACACAATACAAGAAGAAAATAATTGAATAAGTACCTCCAACAAAAAGGAAGCTTTATCTCTTTTTTGATCATTTTGAGGTATAAGTTCTCTCAGAACCTGAAATCTGTCTCACAAATATATTTCTTCTCAAACATCCAATCATTACTAAACTTTAATTAACATAAAATTTTAATTCAAAATATACATAAAACATTGACAGCCAAGCCTTATCCCACTAAGTGAAGTCAGCTACAAAGATCAACTTGCACCATAATGTTCAACTGAAGACCATGCTTCTATCCAAATTATTAATCTCGAAATCTATCTTAATAATTTTTCTTAGTCTTTCTAGGTCTACCTTGACTTCTCTCCATCTGATCTACTCTCGTAACCACATAATCTACAGATCTTTTCTCTACATGCCCAAACCATCTAAAATCTATTTTTCACCATCTTCTCTGATATAGATGTTATCCCAACACTCTCTAATATTTTCATTTCTAATCCTATCATATCTGCTATACTTACTTTATTCTCGTGTTGATTCTTAACCGCCCAACATTCTGTCTCATTATGTCTCGTACAACATCGCTACAATCCGATAAAATATTCCTAATACAAAAATTTATTAAAACCCCTTATATTTCTCCATCATTTTGTATTACCAACAGAAGATATTTAATCCAAAATATTCCCAATACAAAAATTTACTAAAAAAACATTTTTTTATACTTTTTTTCAAAAAAAAAAAAACTCACCTTTCGTTAATTTTGCTTCTTCTACGCTGCTCAGTCTCAGAATGCTTAGAACGATGAGGATTCACTCTTTTCCCTCTACCACCTTCATCCACCTTCACTGCCAACTCACAACCCACCAAAAAAAATCAAATTTTGAGTTGAAATTGAATCACAGAACGCAATAAATAGTGAAAAAGTGAAGAAATTTGAATGACCCATGATGAATGAAGGGAGAGATTGTACCATTGTTGTTGTTGTTGATGTTGAGAGCGGATGAAGAAGAAGTGTTGACAGTATAGAGATCTTGATCGTCATCTTCCAACAATTCTTCATCTTGATTGCCTTTACAAAACCTAGCCATTTTTTCTTTCTTCTTTTGATTGAAAATTTTCTATAGAAAATACAAAGAGAAATAAAATAAGTGTGAGCTTAGCAATGTGAATAGTATGAGTAATTAACATAGGACCCTACACTTACACACTTATAGATGAGAATATGTAGATTATGTTTTTACTATTATATTTTTGTGAATAGTTATTAAAATTTTTTTGAATTTTATAAGAAATTTTGAGAAAATTTTGAATTTTTATATTTCGAATCGATTCAAGGAAGTTAATGAATCAAACCAAATTGTTTTGGTTGTACGAATCGATTCAAGAAGCGTGTTAATTGATTCAAATGTGTTTTTGACAATTTTTTTGTGGTCACTGAATTGGTGATTTGATTCAAAGTATTTTCTTGTATCAAATTAGGATATGTGATCCGATTCAAAGTATTTAATAAAGCTATTCACATGAATAAATACATGAATTAAATCATGACATGTCATTTTCAGGTTATCTTTGTCATTTGAGTATATTCACTTGACATCCTTGACCGAAGACATTTAAGAAAAGTTGCACTAATTTAAGCTATTTCTCAAGCATCTATAAAAACTATTTGCATTTTATTTAAAAAATACATATCAAATCATTAAAACGATTGTTGGAAAATACTTCATCTCTCTCAAAATATAACCTTCATCTTGTGAATGAAGATTCATCAATATTTGAGAATGTATGATGCTATTTTATGAATAAATCAGTTAAATTGCTAACGTGTTTTGAAGTTTATTATTTATAGGTTTTGGATATGTTTGTGGAATTTATGAATTCAAGTTCCACCGAAGAAAATGAGTGACCTTGTCTTTTGGAAGTGGAGTTTTCGCTTCTTTCAATCTTGTGAAGATCAGACTCAAGTCTTAGAAGTAAAATTGTGTGATGATTACTGCAAGGGTGAAGATTGAGGCTTCTCAAAGATTAAAGATTATGATCAAGAATATAGTTGGAGTTAGATGTGTTAGAGATAGAGACTAATCAATAAATAAGATAAAGTTAGATGGGATTGAACAATTTATTTATGTGATTTTCTTGTAGCCAAACTTTGTGCCAAAATCAAATCTAGTGGAAAAACAATTTTTGATAGCTTACCCTCAAAGACTAGATTAGATGGTTGTGAGGACAAAAAATTGAACTAGTATAAATGTACCTCTCTCCCTCCCCCTTAAAGATAATGGATATCATATTCAACCAACAAATGACATCAAGATTTATTTTTTGATAAGGATTAACAACTTCAAAAGTTATTGAATATAGTGAAAATTGATCTAAAGAGATCGTACAATAAAACACTCATTTTCAGTGGTGGAAATTATATATACGTGCATCTTATGTGAGTTGATTTAAAACTACATGCCCCAAAGGAATCGAATGATAATAAGATTAAGAAGGTGCATTATGATTCTAAGGCTATAACTATACTTATATGTTCATCGAGTGTGAGTGTGAGTGTGAGTGTGTATATATATAAATTAATGTTATATGAAAGTTCATTTTGACGTTAATATTTGGATATCTTGATGGTATAGTAAATTATTATAGATTAATCTCAAACTTTAAAGGTATAATCTATATGATATTATGTTTCAATCTAACGATTGATTTTAAAAAATATTTATCAGATGTGAAGTTATTGAGCGAGTGTAATTCATGATGTAACTCTTCGGGTGTAATTTGATCTCTGTTAGAATTTCGGGTCACAAATGCAACATTTAAGGTGTTAGTGCCATTATTTTAATTAGTCAAGACTTAAAGGGATCTAATTAATATAATATTAAGTTTGTGGCTAAAAGCATAAATGTCATGAAAGGTCAGGTTATTGTGTAGATACTATAAGTTAATATCTAATTTGATGAGGGGTCAAATTAGAATATTGAACAAAGAAATAACCCTAAGGTTATTTATAGGGGTTATGATCCCCATTTGTAGACAACGAGAAAACAATTTATTAGGAATTTTCTCTTCATCCCCATCAGAGGAGAATCAAGGAGCCATAAGGAATTCTACAAATTGAAAGATCAAATATCCGCAAACTTTCGACGATTCCCAATAGAAAATTCAGTACGGTGGAGTTTTGAATAAAATTGTGTATGATGTTACTGCTAATTTTGCTTTTATTTATGTATACTAGTAGTAGTGAGGGAAAAATCACATAGGCTTATGATTTCATTTTACTCGTGATAAGGTAAGAGTGATATTATACCATCTTAAAAGATTGACTATGCTTACCTTAGGTTTTATGACTTGAATGTGGCTGAAGAGTTGCAAACTTTAGAAACAGAGACCTCCAAGAAGAGATAAATATGATTTAAGAACCATGATAGTGTACTTGTTAGATTACCTAAGAAGAAAAGGGCGATTAGAATAAATTGGATCTCAAATGGAAAGATCAAATTTCAAGTGTGGCGTGAACTTGGCCCAGGTTGTTGAATAATAATTCAATATGGTTGATAGAAACAACGTGGTTTATGGATAAATTGCATCACCATAGTTTCAAGTAAATATGGAGATTTTTAAAGTATGCCTTTAAACCTTTGAGTGATAAAGAGAAATAAAACATTTTTAAATTTTCCAAAATCAATGTGTCAAAAAACAGCAAGGACGTCGACAGAAGATGCCAGAGCCTTAAAAAGGCTCGCAAGGTCACAAGTCTGGTTCAGGTGTTTTACAAGTATCAGATTTGATCAGTTTGATTTATGAATCTCTTCATTAACATAAGAATATTTAATATTAATTTAGATATAATCTAAGATACAAAGAGACACTCTAAGATACTATAATACACTCTAAATTAATATAAAAGATATTATAAGATATTTAGAATATTTAAAATTTATAATATTCTAAATTAATTTAAAAATATTATAAGATGTTTATAAAATTTTCATTCTAAATTTTAATAGGTTGTGTTTTGGACAATTAAGGATCTATTGTGCTTCAGCGGTTGTAAATATGCGTCTTTATCATTCTTGTCTTTATAATCTTTAGTACTTTACACCTGAAGACAAAGAGAAGAGTTAGGAATACTCGATAAACTTAGAGAGATAAGGGTTTGGATTTCTCGGAGTTCTTGGAATTTAGGAAGCCCTTGGAGGCATCTAAGGGAATTGAGAAAAACTTATGAACACATTGGGCTTGTGTGATTCATATATTGAGAGTTGGACGGAATATCGTAGAAATAAAATTTTGTTTTTCGTAACTCAAAAGGATTTTTTTTCTTGTAACTCAATTGTAATATCTTGTGCCAACTTTTGAAAGTACAGTGGATAAGAGAGATAATATATCCCTGAAATCCTGTTTGATCTAACTAGGTAAACAAGTTAGTGAGTTACTTTCTTTTTCTTAGAAAAAGATTTGGTTCTGCAATAATACCTTTGAGTTTTAATGATAACATACAAGTATGTTTATATGAACAATTTTGGTATTCTAATGTTTGTTATTTTTGAGAATTTAACAAACAGATTCTGCTTCTGATAAATAGCGTGACTAAGTTATTAGAAGATAACTATTCCGCTTCTGCACTAAAAATGTTCTTCTTAACAATAACAATTTGCTTCAGAAGACTCTGAAGTATTGTGAATTTGATACGCTGTCAAAGAAACCAAGTTCTGAATATTTGAAGACAGAAGTTCTGATGAAAAATCCAGATGCTGAAGACTTATGTTTCTAAGATAATGGGCTCTGAGGACCAAGTGTTGAAGACTTTGAAGATGCGTTTCTGCAGACTCTGAACACCCAAGTGTTGTTTTCCTACTTCTAACTAATGCTCTCAAAAGCCTCTTAAGTCTAGAAGTTGAGAAGACTAAGAAACGGGGTACAACGGTACACCAGGATGCTTCGTTTCACTCCAGAAAGAGCGGAAACAAATGTATTATTTGTCCCCCACATTCTTATTCCAAGCTGCTACAATTCTAAAAAAATTACATAAGTACCCTCCAACAGTCACATAACTTGAATGGCTATATAAAGACTGGAAGACTTCAAGAATAGGTTTATAATTCACTTTTCATACACTCTAGTATACTGCTCATAATCTCCATATTTCTTAAGTCTTGTTCTTAAATTTATTTACAACTCAGCTTGTGTTGAAGCACTTTTTGTAAACAAACTATTTCTCAAATAGTTATTTGATTTCTTTGAGAGACCAGTTAGGTCAAATTTCTTGAGAAGACCACGACTTGTGTGTCTTAGAGATTGTTGTTAGTCACCTACAGTTTGACTTGTGCATTGTAATAATCTTTTTGATTATAGGATTAAGACCTCGCTTGCGAGAGGAAAAATCACCTTGACGGGTGGACTAGACTAGCTAGAAAGTTTTTCAAGTGAACTAGTATAAACATATTGTGTTCTTTCTTTTCTACTACTCTAGCTTTATTATCAAGAAGTGAGGTCTTTTGTTAAGGGAATTATTTTCAAAAGAAATGTTTTTGTTTTTAAAACCCTATTCAAACCCCCCTTTTCTTGTGTTTTTCACACCTTCACTTTTATCTTCTACATGCTTTTAGTGGTTTTACTTTCACTCTGGAAAGATTATTGTACTGGGTTAGGCCGTTTGTTTTCACTGTAATTTTTATATCTCTACACATCAAATTTATTTGTGAATTAGTACTCACAATAATAAAATTAGTAAAAATATCTATGATTAGTTGTAATGTATTACACAAACCTCTATTTCAAAATTAGTATTCTATATTAAATTTATTTTTTCACGGACTTCGTTTTGAAAGTGTAATTCCTTGTGTTGAAGCAGCGTGTGGCTCGACACAAGGTGTATCGAATTAGCTTAGTCGAAGAGATTCAAAGTGTATATGTCAAATTAAGTAGTTGTCAAAGTGTTGTAAGTAGGTTGCTACACACATAATTTCGACCTAGATCCAAAATAGGTATTTTGGGATTTTATAGTTTTGGGCTTTTTGACTCAGGGAGAAAGCCAACTTGAAACTATAAATAGAGGGAGTAACCCTTATTTTTTAAACTAAATCATAACAACCTGTATTCACATAATTTTGCAGTTGCAAAGTGAATAAAGATTTTCCATAGTCCGCGGGTAGAGAAAAACACTGTAGAAACCCTAATTAGTTTTCTTCTTTAATTTTCTTTTCTTTTTCAATTTCATTGTGTGGTGATAACAATATTGTTCATCAAGATTGATAGAAATTATACATAGGTTTTTCTGGATTCCCATCATCTAGTATCAAATGCCCTAGTTGAGCGATCAAGGGAAGAAATAGAAAATCACAATGGAAATGAATTATGTGAATGGAAATTTTCCAACAAGTCTTCCAATTCTGAAAGGTGATAACTATGATAATTAGTGAAAACAGATGAAGGTTATATTCTGTTATCAAGGTCTTTGGGATCTTGTGAAAGATTGATTAGAATCGATTGCAGAAAAGGCAACGGACGAAGAAAAATAACACACAAAGAATTTGAGAAGAATAATTATGAAGCTCTCTTTAAAATTCACTAATGGGTTAGTCCATTTTTAAAGGTTAGTAATATAGAATATGCAAAATAAACTTGGGAGATTCCTAAGAAATCTTTTGGAGGTGCAGAAAAGGTGAAATAGGTGAGGTTACAAACTCACAAAAGAACACATGAATTGCTTCAGATGAAAGATAGACAGAGCATATATGACTTCTTCACTAGGGTTACAAAACTAGTGAATCAAATCAAGGTTTATGGAGAGACGTTAACAATAAGAGCTATTGTTTCAAATATCTTGAGATCTTTGGCTCCGAAGTTTGACCAAATGGTAGTTTCTATAGAAGATTCGAATGACATGTCAACTTTGTCGAAAAAAAGCTTCAAGGGACGCTTGAGTCTCATGAACAAACAATGGGTGAAAGAGTTGCATGCAACTCGAAGAGTGATGAGGCTTTGCATGCACATTCAACAAAAGAAAGTAAAGGCAAAGGAAAGTGGTTCCATAAAGGTAACTGTGGCTACAAGAATTTTACTGGCAGAGGAAACCAATAGGAAGAAATTGTGTCGAATTAGAGAAAACCCCAATACCAAGGAAACCAAAGAGATTATGCCGAGGGTAGAGGAAGAGGTGGTGGTTGAAAGCTTGTCAAGAGTCACATTCAGTGTTTTAATTGTCAGAAGTATGGTCATTATTCTAGTGATTGTCTAGAAAAATAAAAGAATCAACAAAGTGATGCAAAGTTCGTAAAGCATGAAGAAGAAGAGATGCTGCTGATGGTCACAACAACAGATGAAGAGAAATTCAAGGACCAATGTTACTTAGATTCAGGATGCTCATGACACATGTCTGAAAAGAAAGATTGATTTGTTAACCTAAAACCCTCAATGAAGAATATGGTAAAATTTACAAATGACAATACTCTAGCAGCTAAAGGTATTCGAGATGTTATGATTATAAGAAAAGATGGAAAAAGGTCAGTAATTTCCAACATGTTATACATACCAGGCATGAAGAGAAGCTTTCTCTACATAGGGCAATTGGTTGAAAAAAATTACAAAGTGTTGGTCGAGGAAAAGATGATGAGAGTCCTCGACGCAAGAGGAAGATTAATCTTGAAGACACATATGTCTCAAAGTAAAACCTTCAAGATTGAATTTAATGTGATGGAGCACAAGTTCCTTTAGACTGAAACTAGCAGAGATGAATGAATATGACACTATCAACTAGACCATCTCAACTTCAGAGATATCATAGATTTGAAGAGAAGAAATATGGTTTCACGATTACCAAAAATCTACATTCCAAATGAGGTGTGTGAGGAATGTGTGCAGGAGAAGCAACACAAGAATAGTTGTAGAAAGGATACAAGAAGAAAGTCGAAGGCAATCCTTGAAGTCATATACTTTGATGTATGAGTACCAATTCAAGTGGATTCAAATGTAGGTAACAAATACTTTGTAACATTCATAAATGATTTTAGTCGAAAACTATGGACCTACCTGATCAATAAGAAACATGAAGTGATCGAGGTATTTTCCAAGTTTAAAAATATGGTGGAAAAACAAAGTGGTCGAAAACTCAAAGTATAAAGAGGTGATGGTGGTGGGGAGTATTTTCCTAAAGACTTCGATAAATTATGTGAAAAAGAAGGGATTGTGCATGAGGTGGTGCCACCCTACACTCCATGGGAGAATAGAAATGTGGAAAAAAAAGAATCAAACCATCATGAATATGGTGAGAAGTATGTTGAAAGACAAGCATATACCATAATATTTTTGGGGTGAAACTGTGTCGACTGCAGCATATATTTTGAACAGATGTATGACGAAGAAGGTAGGAGGAGTTACTCCAGAAGAATGTTGATTTGGTGTAAAACCTAGTTTGAGTCATCTAAAATTGTTTTGATTGATATCACATAGACATGTGCCAGATCAATTGAGAAGAAAACTTGATGACAAGTCAAGTCAGATGATCCTAGTAGGATATCATTCGACAGGAGGTTACAAGTTGTTTGACCCCGTGAATAAGTAGAAAGTGATCAGTAGGGACATGATCATAGATGAGCTTAAAGAATGGAATTAGATTGAAAATGTCAAGAAATATTTTAGTGAGAATATTTCTTAAAGAACTAGAAGCTCAAGTCAGAAGAGAAGTTCAACAAGAGGAAGTTAGAGATCAACTAAGTACAAGAAGCCCTCAGAGAACAAGAGACGTGCCTGTAAGGTTGCAAGGTTATGTGATTACATAAGATGATATGGTCGATAATGAAGATGAGTTAGTATATTATGATTTCTATGCATATGCCAAACTAGTCAATGCAGCTGAAGCATTGAAGGATTCAAAGTGGGTGAAAGCAATGAATGAAAAAGTGAAATCCATCAGAGACAACAACACCTGGTCACTTGTCAAATTGTCTCAAGGTAGGAAGGAAATTGATGTAAAGTGGGTATACAAGGTGAAGTTGAATCCCAAATAGGGAGTAACTCGACACAAATCAAGACTTATGGTGAAAGGATTTCTTCAGAAGGAATGAGTCGACTTTGATAAGGTTTTTACACTTGTGGTTAAAATCGAAACAATCAGGTTGGTTGTTGTTCTATAAAACATGAACAGTTGGCACATATGTCATATAGACGTGAATTATGCATTCCTGAATTGACCCTTAGACAAAGAAGTTTGTGTTACACAACCAAATAAGTTTGTAAATCATGGAAAAGAGAGAAAGGTGTACATGCTGCATAAATCCGTGTATGGACTTAAATAAGTATAAAGAGATTGGAATAAGAAGATTGATAGTTTAATAAGGGATAAGGAAATTGTGAAGTGCACAACTGAACATGGAGTATATGTAAGAAGAAGTAATAGTAAATTGTATATACTATGTCTCTATGTCGATGACTTATTAATAATAGGTAGCTGCAAGAAGGAGATCAAAGAATTCAGAGGTGATCTCAAGAAATAGTTCAAAATGTTTGGTCTGAGTGAGATTTCATATTTCATTGGAATTGAATTCTATAAGAGTAGTAGAGTTTTGATGATGCATCAAAGACGATATGCATGAGAAATTCTCAATATATTTGAGATGGAAGAATGGAAACTCGACTTTGAAACCTACAGAACCAAGACTACTGTAATGCGGTGGAAGAATTGACTTGTTTGTTTTGTGTTTTAGTGCAAATGTTGCGCATAGCAAGAGTCGCCACCGACTTTTCTTTTATTGAATTAAGGGAAGGCGAAAAGAACAGGAAAAGACCTTCGTTAGATTATGAGTACAGGAGGCAGTTATGAAAAGGGAAGGTATTAACACCCTTTCTATCCGTAGTTATCTACGGGCTCTTAATTGCTTAGCTCACTTTACAAATTGCTTTTTGTGTGTGTTTGAAAAGATATTTTGAAAAGGCAATTCACTTTGACTTTGTAATGATTCTCGCTGGAATGTATATGAAGTGTTTGGAAATATTTTTGTTTTGGAAAAGACTTTGTAATGATTCACGCTGGAATGTATACAAAGTGTTTCAAAAAGTTTTTTTGAAAAAGTGTGAGGTGTAAAAAGTATTTTGATAGATTTGAGTAAGCAAAAGATTCTTATTACCTACTCAGAATGGTCGTTTCCATGTTATTTTTCTTTCCTTTAGGGTAGCATTATCCATACCATTAGTTGATAGGTAACTCTATCCGTTGGATGTAAAGGGACATTCGAAGGGACATCAGATGGTCATAGAAGGTAACTTGTAGGGATACCTTAGCATATTCGTAGGGACGATCATCACTTTTCGTAGGCAACAATCAATGGACGAGATCATGTATTCGTAGGCAACATCGAGGGTCATCGAGGGTCATCGGGGGACTATGATCTTTGTATCGAAGAGACTATGATGATATGTTTGTAAGCGTCTTAGCTAAGATATCCCCACGTTCGAGGGACATCACCATGTATTCGAAAGGCAACAAGAGAGGATACCCTAAGTGGTGTGCATGTGTGAAGAGTGTGTTGTATTCAGATATGTTATCTTGTGATTAATGTGATCTATCTTGATTGAATTAGTCTTGCCATACATGCCTAGTTACTAGCAGTTAATATATGTGCAGAAAGTAAATTGCAAAAATGTAAAGTGCGGAAAAGTAAACCCTAGACTATTACATGGCTTTGGGGAAGATACATAATATAGGAGTGCAGAAAGTAAATCCTAATTAAGCTATTACATCCCATGAGCAGTTACATAATATTGGAAAAATGTGAGAAATTAAAGTCCTAACTATTACAACCTGTGAACAGTTACAATATTAGAAATAATTTTGCGAGAAGGATCGAATTGTAAATAATAGAAAATAATGTTAGTAAAAAGAATCTTTTCGAGTTTCAACTATGCTATTGCTCATATATTTTCGACTATCTCATCTCCTTGCTGTCAGAAGAAAGTATAGAACTAATTTGTGTCATTCGAATCTTGAAGTTGATAGTAGTGTAGTCTGTAAGTATGTGATCTGGATGAGACATAGCCGTACACTTAAATCCCTAACTTTTGCCTAGACCTCCCTTTTGGGTTTTCAGTCTACCGGGATACCCTTTTTTGCCCAAGCCGCCTTTGCAGGTTTTGACTTGTCGGGTGTACATTTTTGTATATATATCCTTAACTTTTGCCCGAACCTTTTTGGTTCGCCAGGATGCCCTTATTTTTGCCTAGGTCATTCAACCTAGCGAGTCTCGTTTATGCGTAGTATTTTTTGACTATGTCTGCGTTCACAGGGTGTGGGAAGTCTTCTCCATCCATAGTGCTTAGTATCATATCTCCGCCGAAGAGAGTCAAAGCATGCATGTAGAATTAAGTAGCTGTCGAAGTGTTGTAAGTAGGTTGCTACACACAAAATTTCAACCTAGATCAAAAATAAGTATTTTGGGGTTTTTATAGTTTTGGGCTTGTTTGCTTAGGGAGAAATCTAACCTAAAACTATAAATATAGGGAGTAACCCCTATTTTCTAAACTAACTCATAACAACTTGTATTCATATAATTTTACAGTTGTAAAGTGAATAAAGATTTTCCACAATTTGTAGGCAGAGAGAAACTCTAATTTATTTTCTTTTCATTGTCATTGTGTGGTGATAATGATCTTGTTCATCAAGATTGATAGAATTTCTCCATAGATTTTGGTATGTTTACAAGAATTTGTACACTAATTCTAACTCATAATTATAATGTAAGATATCACAAATACAATAAAGCCACTCCAACACCCGCACAACATGCAAGTCATTATCTAGTATTCATTATACTAGATGTTATTTTCTTGATAACGTGAGTGTACTTAATTTCTTTAGACTCTGTCAATAGTTTATTGCATTTCTATATTTTCCCTTTCAACATAGTTTTATTCCTTTAAATTTTTCGATAAATTTTTCAACTACTCGGTTGTTTTTTTTTTTTTCATTTCTATTATTTGGGGTTTTGGGTTACTCTTTCAACTTTGTTATCCTGTGTTTTTAATTTAATAATATCAATCAGGGTATGATTAAATAGTAATCTTACAGTGTCAAATTAGTCGAACGTCAAGTTAGATACACCTATACAAAACGATACTTTTTTCCAATTTAAAAATATATATTTAGAGAAAAGTATCTTTTAAATAAAAATATATTTTGAATTTCTTCTCAAGTATGATAATATATCTTAAAATAATATATTTTCCTTATAATTTAATTAAAACATACTAAAAGAAAAATATTTTGAGTTGCTTCTTAATTACGCAAACATATCCTGTAAGAAACATATTTTGAGTTCCTTAACAATTAAGCTAGCATTTTCATTTTTAAAAATTAAATTAATAAGTTCAATGAATGTAGTTGTTTTCTCTCTCCCTCTCGAAAAAGTATAAATAAAGTTGAAAGAGTTTTCTTAGATCTGAAAATGAAGATGATTACAATGGAAAACAAAACTCATAAGCCTCAAGAGATGGGGGGAAATTTAGGTTTGAGAATTAAGAAGGTTAGTACTGACATACCTAATGATCTTTCTTTCTCCATACTTTCAAAATTATCTGCAAAAACTTTAAAGCGTTTTGAATGTGTATGTAAATTATGGACCATCTTATTTCAAAACTCTTATTTCATGAGCTTGTTCTGCAAATACCTTTATAATCATTCTTACTATGATGATACGCCACTTCTCATACACTTATATCATAAAAAGAGTACGGGTGATTTGTTGTATTCTTTATCTGGTAAGCAATTTGATAATAAGATTAAATTAAATTGGCCAAATATTTTTGAAAAGGATGACCTTGAATTTGATATTTTGGGATCTCGTAGCTTTAATGGGATTCTTTGTATAATCAGTTACTCCCAGATAAATACAACACTTGTATTGTGGAACCCTGTTACCGAGGAATTCAAGGTCATTCCTACTAGCTTTCGTGATTCTGTACGGTATATGGATGTTGAAATTACTCGATATGGTTTTGGTTATGATTCTACTAGAGATGACTATAAGGTGATTCGACAAATAATGTATAATCCAATTAGCGATAGTGAAAGTGACATTGATGATTTGTCATCTGAAGATATATATTACCAAGTCTTTTGGGAGATATATAGTCTACAAAGTGATTCCTGGAAGAAACTTGATGCTAATCTCCCTCATAATTATATAGATCAAGTCTTGTGTGTTAATGGAATGTGTCACTGGTGGGGTGAAGAAGGTTATTCTAATGAAAATTATGATGAAGAATACCTACTATCATTTGACATAAGTAAGGACGAATTCCATGTAACACCCATACCTGAGGATAAACATTTTAGATCTATACTTTATTGGAAAGACATAGTAGTTTTAAATGGTTGCATAGCTTTAATCTCAAATCATATTAAAAACTACCCAAGTGATGATATTTTTCACATATCAATTTTGGGTGAAGTTGGTGTGAAAGAATCATGGATTAAATTCTATACTGTTTGGCCTTTTCCTTACATTGAGCATCCTATTGGAGTTGGAAAGAATGGGTATATATTCTTGACAGGGCATAATAGAAAATTGGTTTGTTTTAATATAAACACTCAGATGGTTGAGGAGCTTGGTTATGCAGGACATGGATTTAAAGGTAGGGTAATAATTTATGAATGAAGTATTGTTCTAATTGTAGGTATGAATACATAAAAAATTATGTATACACCTAAGTTATATGGTTGTAATTGGTAAGAGTTTTATATTATACATGATGTAGTCTTGCAACATTTATTATTATTATTATTATTATTATTATTATTATTATTATTATTATTATTATTATTATTATTATTATTATTATTATTATTGTTACTTATTGTTTATATTATTATAATTATAAAGTTTAAGAGAATTCAAGTAGCCATTTAATCATATGAATATTGTTTCTACATATTTATTTTATTGGTTTACTTTTTTTTCTACTTGCATAATAGCTTTCCTATTTAAGTTGATATAAAATCAAAGCACACTAAATCTTTGTTTATTGTCAAATTTTATCTTTTATATGAAATGGAACACAATAAATTTTTTAATATTATTTCAATTTTATGATGCTTTAGAAATCTCTTGGTATGTGGAAGGAAATTGTTTTACAACATGAATATTTTGAATTTTAATTTTCTTTTTCATAAGTCAAACATTGTGTGTGATCAGTGTTCTATGGAGCTTATAATCAATGCATAGTATTATTGTAGTAATAATATGATGTAATAAAATAGTCTAGAGGGGGTGAATAGACTTTTAAAACAAACTTCAACTGATTCTTCTAAAATGAATTATAGGAGGTTTTAGGAGTATGCACACGAAAATATTTTAGAGCGAAATGAAGTGAATTATACTTGAATTGAATTTAAATCACATGAACACTTAATCAATGTAAACATATCATAAATTGAGTTAATATTGATACACAAGGTATTCAATCAATACCACTAGTATAATTCATGAGAAGTGATTATACATTGATTCAATTTGAAGATTCTAAACTCAATCGGTTTTTCAAATTTTAATCACAAATAAAGCTTGATTAGGTCTCAATTCTAACAAAACTTTATCTTAAGAAATATACCATTATCAATAAAATAAACGATAATCTACTC
This sequence comes from Vicia sativa, assembly GCA_021764765.1. NCBI lineage: Eukaryota > Viridiplantae > Streptophyta > Magnoliopsida > Fabales > Fabaceae > Vicia > Vicia sativa. The sequence continues at coordinate 6,306,042 of CM038793.1, forward strand.
TAGGAATTGAAAACCTAAGTATGCAATATACTGCAAAAATTAAATGTAAAAGTACAAGAGAGAAATAAAAGACATTGCCATTTATAGTGCTTCGACTCCGTCGTCCCCGCGTGAGTCTACATGCACTCTTCAATGGTTTCCCATTGAAATATTCATAATTCCTGTTATTTTGACAAATATATCAAGAGTTCATACAATCACTATTCCACAATAATGTTGAAGAAAATAAAACTTCAAGTCTCTTATGAGCAATTTTTATTTGATCAACACAAGAATCTTCCAATATCACCAAATATGCTCCAAGCCTTCGTCCGTAGAAATCAACCCTTTGATCCTACCGATTCCTTGAGTGGTGAATTGTTCGAAGATTTGAGAAGAAGTTTCCTTATTTGTATCCTTCAACATAATCACTACTAAGGCAATATAGAGAGAAGAACCTCCATCTTTTCACACTAGAATTATTTAGCACCAACCTTACGTCAAACTCTTATGTGTGATTTTTACTCGATCAACACTTCAAGAGTCTTCAAATATCACCAAATATGCTCCAAGCCTTCATATGTAGAAATCAACCCTTTGATCCTACCAATTCCTTGAGTGGTGAATTGTTCGAAGATATGAGAAGAAATTACCTTATCTGTAGCCTTCCTCACAGTCACTACTAAGGCAATATGGATAGAAGAACCTCCATATTTTCACACTAGAATTGTTCCGCACCAATGATAACTCTTTAATCTTGGAAGAACCTAAAAATCCTTACCCAGTCTTAAAGATTAGTTAGTTTCAAGACAACGTCTCCCCCAATCAATCATAAATATCACACAATAAAGATCTGAAAATAAAAGTAAGGTTGAATATTATAGAAATTAGAATGCAAGGGTTTTGAACTTTTTCAAAATGAGACAGAGTTGTTTTCATAGAAAATCACAAAATAATTATGAAATTTCACACATGAAAAAATGTTGACAAAATATTTTATATGTGTTTAAGATTAACCTAAAAATAAGTGGTAAGAGTTTGTTAGATTCTAATCAAGAAGAAAGCATGGTTTGAGTCAAATGAGTAGGTGAATGAAATAAAAGAAGTTTAGAGATTTGACCTATTAATCATTTGATTATAATAAAGTACAAAGCATGATTTGAGTCAAAGACCCCGTGAGTCAAATCATGTACAAAATTTGATTCGAATAAACTACAACAGGCTCTTCAGGAAAATGTTTAAAAACAATGTGATTTGAATTATGTACAAAGTGTGATTCTCATCAAATTGATCAAAGGTGACCAGTAAATTGTTGGAACAAAATTGGTTTATACCATATCCCTTAGGTTTTGATAATAACAAAGTATTTAAAGAACAATTGGGTAGACCAATGTGTGTTCAAGTGTGAAGGTACAAAGATTAATATACTGATTGGAAGTCAGCTCTTAAAGTACACTAAAAATTCAAAGAGAAGCTCTTAAGAGGTAGATTCTAAAGATCTGACTCTGAAGAATCAACTTTTGATCAAGTCATATTCTGATGATCGGAACCTGAAGACTCCAAACTCTGGTCAACTGATCTTTTGAAAACCAAGTCAGTCTCTGAAGAGTTAGATTCTGAAGGATCATAAGCTAAGTCTAAAACTATGAAGAACCATAATCCATTCAAAGCTTAAGAATCAAGGAATTCTTGACAGGTCGCTATCAGGCTCTAAGGTCATTTTGTTTTGTTCTGGTCATATGAATTTTTAGCATAAAGTTGAGCTAGCCTAAAGATTTATAACTGATAATTCCTTTTGTAACAAAGGAGTTTCAAATGGGATTGATATGATATTAACCATATGAGGAAGCTTTGCATTGGATCTGTTAATGCTTTTCTCAAATATTTTCTTGTACTTAAAGTTCTCTTTAATGCCTATTTCATAGAACTCTATAAAAGGAATTGGAGATTTTGAGAAATAGACAACACTGCACCTTGATAAGAAAATAAATTTCACTTTGTCAAAACAAAGAGCACAATTTAACTTAGAACTTCTTACCAATTATTCATTCTCAGAAGTTCTTAAGTCTTAGAGTTTTATATGTTGTATTCTATTTACCCCTCTGATTGTATATCGTGTAATTATTACTCTATCACTATCATTCATCTACTAGATAGTTTGAAAGAAGTCTCTTGCTTGTGTGCTTGGGCATTCAGAAGTCTCTTACTTGTGTGCTTGAGCATTGAAGTCTCTTGCATGTGGGCTTGAGCAATCAAAATTTTCTTGCTTGTGTGCTTAAGAATTGAAGCCAATTTCTAAAAAAAGCAAGAAACACAAGAAATGAGGGGTTTGAACTGGTTTGTACCAACTATAATCTTTGTGCAACTCGAAACACAAAGATAACAAGCGAATAAAAATAGATGAACACAATTATTTTTATCCTAGTTCACTTATAACTAAGGACTTAATCCACTATAATCAACCAAATTATAGATAACCATAATAATCCCGATCAACCCTATTGGAACCCCTAATAAGTCCACTCATCCTTATTGCAAACCACTATGACTGCAACCAAAGTCTTCTTGAGTATACAGACCTTCACTTAGTTACTGAAGGAACAATCAACTCAACAGTTGAATACAAGTGTTTGTGTTTACAAGATGCTTCTATCAAGCAAATTACACAAAGTTTAAGTACTACAACATAAAAGTGTTGATAGCAAGATATGAGCAACAACTTCATGCTTATTTTACAAAAACATACAAAAGATTTCTTTATAGAGTTTTTGTGCAGTGGTTTAGTATAGATTTGTTGAATTGATTCGTTAATTTCAAATTATTCCAAGTACTTGTTTAATAGTTGAAAATAAGAGATTCGTTGGAGTGTAGAATAGGAAATATAAATGCAGTTGTATTATTTTTAATGGTCATGGTGAGACAGGTAGACAATAGTACAAAAAGGTCTATCTTTGCGCCACTCTAGAGAGTGGAGGTCACAATGTACTTTTGTACTTTTATTCTCACAATCACATGCAATCTCTTATTCTTGATCTTCGTCTTCTAAGGCTTCAGAGGCTTCACATATATATGTTGATCAAGCTTGTTGAAGAAGGACTAGAACTAGTGTCTTCCAAAACCTAAGTCTTCAGAACCTTAACAAAGGCCTTGTTCAGAGAACTCTTGCCTTCACAATCTTAAGCAATTGGTCATCAAAAGCGTGTCTTCAGATCTTCAGAACTTCATTCTACAAAACATTGTCTTCAGCATCTTCAAAACTTGGAACGGAATAAGTAAAGCTTTAGATGGCATCGAAAGATTTCTTGAATAAATCACGATCGTAAGCTATTTTACTAACGTTCCTTAGAACTATTGCATAAGACACATTCCTAAATCTTGACTTAACTTTGTAACATACCAAAGGTATTCTTCCAGAGTGTTGAGTTCAGAACCTAAAGATGTCACACCTCTTCTTACCAGAGTCAAAACCTATATGACAAAAGTCACACACTAGACAAATCCTTGTTAAAGTACACATTTGTTCTTAAAGATAACATGTAGAATTATCATCAAAACATAAAGTCAGATGTAGAGTAAACTTTGTTCTCATAGTTACTTGCGTGTTTGGGCATTGGAAGTCTCTTGCTTGTGTGCTTGAGACACTTATAATCAGATTTGGTTATAGTGGAAATCTCATGAAAGTGCAAGTGAATTGGACTAATCCTAATTTGTAAGAGAAATCCATAATAAATTTCTTGTGTGTCATACCCTATTTTTATCCCTTACTTTTTTTATCTATTGCATATTTTTCATTTTTTTAGAAGTCAATATAAAAGTTACTCATTTTGCATTTTTTTTTTATCATTTCATTTTTATTTCAAAAATCATTAAGACTAAAAATATTGTAGTGAATAAGCTCAGATTAACTCTCTATATTTATAATAATCTTTTATTCCTTTTTATTCTTCACATTATTCGTTCGAGTTAGATAAAAATCTACTTTAACTAAACACAATCTATTAGATTAAAAAAAAAAAATCTTATAACACCTTGCATATACCAAACATTTTAAGATAGGTAGTAACTAAAGTTTTACCAAATATTTTTAAATATTTGGTACAACTCTATATATTTCGCTACATAATTTTTGAAAATCGCAATAGAAAGGTAATTAAACATTGAGTTTATGCCAAATTTTCTAAACAATCTAGAATAAACCCCAAATTTTGGTACCAAAAATTTAGAAAATCTAGTGAAGATGCATGAATTGTCTAAAATTTTTGGTATTTTTGAAAAATATCCTATAAAAACTCAAAAACTATAAAAATTCTGATATTTTGAACAAAATATTCAAAAACCACATGATTTTTTGAAAAATCCAAAAAAATAGATAAAATGATTTTATTGATTTAGAGGTATTATGATCAAATTGTTGGTAACATGAGATGCTAGGAACAAAAATTATTTAATATCTTTTATTTATTACAAAACAAAATCAATGGTTTTAGGATAATAAAAAGATTGTGATGAATAAGGAAATTGAGGTGTGGTTTAAGAGTATTAATGTATTATAGTATATAGAATAGTAAGAGTAAAATTTGAACAAACCTCTAACTTATATGCAGCGACCTCTAATTTAACAAGTGAATGCATAATGTTTATATTCTCAATTTCTCATCTTCCGATTTCCAAGTCATATAAATCACAATTTCTAAATGTTAACATGTTTAATCACACATGATTGTCTTTTATTAGTTGTATATTAATTAATCTTCTTTTAAAAATTTCATTACTGAAATATGACACAAGTTTTTTTTTGAGTTATTATCATATTTTGGGTTATTCCTATAAACAATTATAAAGTTAATATTTTTATTTGAAGATTTTATCGTTTTAAATCTTGTAAAATAATTTTTTTAAAACCAATCTTAGCACTTGAAGTATTTTGTCATTTTAAATTTTGTAATTTGTTTTTTTTAACACCAACCATTTCTAATTATGTTTCAAAAAATTTAAAATAACAGAATTTTTAAATAATAAGGTTGCATTTAAAAACAATTTTTTTATAAAGTTTAAAAAACAGAATATTCAAGTGACAAGACTAATTTTATAAAATAAAATTATAGAAAAATAAATCAAAAATCACATATATGGCAATCGGTAAGGGGTAAAATGATATTAACTTTTTTTTTATCATAAATATGTCAAAATTCATCATTACATTTAAATTTTGAGAATTCTTTATTACACTCTTATAGAATAAGAAATAAATTTCTGAAAACTTTAAAATGTCATTTGGATATGTATATTCGAACGAATCATAAAAAATTTTAAAAATATCTTTTCGAAAATATATATATCAGAAAACTATATTTTTTTGCAAAAGAAAAAGATAATTATGAATATGCATCTTCGAAAAAACTTTATTTTTTACAAAAAAAAAAGAAAAACGTATACATCTTCGAAAAAACTCTATTCTTTACTAAAAGAATTATGATATACATCTCCGACTAAATCTTATTCTTTTTACTAAAAGAACTGTTTTCGAATAAACTTTATCTAAATGGTACATAACGTTGATTCAACAAAAATTAGGACAGTGGTGGCTATGAGTTTCACATGATTATTCATTCAATGTCATGCTATTATAATTTTCTATAAAAACGAAAAAGAAAAGTAGACGGTGGAAAATTATATTTACTATCATTTAATGCTAAAATATTACTACTCGTTATATATAAGAGACAATTCATTTTTTAAATTCATTGAATAATAATCAATGTATTTGATCAATTTATAGGCTAGGTACATTGATTATTCAATGAATCTAAAAATTCAATTGTCTCTTATATAGGAACGGAGGTAGTATCATTTTATATTTTAAAAAACAAAATAAAGTGAAAAAAGAAAACATTACAGTATCTCTTTCTCATTTTCATTCAACTCCACTCATGTTCATTCTTTTCAGGCATAGAGAAAAGAGGAAAAAAATCTCTCACAAAATTAATATTTTTTCATAAAAAATAAGATTTATTCAGAAATGTATATTCAAAATTATGTTTTCAAAGAAAAAAAAGTTATTTTAGATACGTATGTTTGAAAGTTATTATTTTGTAGCATCGCATCTCCAAACCTATTTATTAAAAACAAAAATGTGGTGAATTCTGAATTAAAGAGATATTACGAGAATTTCAAACTCTTGAGCATCAATATCCATGATACTTATTTTAGTGCCTTAAATGGACCCCATTTAATTTTAAGCCACTTTAATATTTGTAAATATCCATACCATTTATACAAAAGTTTAAATTGGGTCCCACCAACTCTATTATATAAGATTCAATCTTTGTAAATTATAAAGAAAAAATTTAAGACACGATAGTATTATTTGACCATGGTGACTTTCTTATATCATATTTTTGGATGCAATTATTCATACCATTTTGACAAGAGCGGTACATGTAGGCAAATACTACCTTCAATATTTATGCTCTAACAACCCCTAAAGATGTATTTAAGAAACTCCCTAAATTGTATGCTTTGTTGATCGCCTTTTCACCGGGTTAAGTATTGCAGTGTTGTTAAATAATACCTCTAGTACTATAGCACTTGTACATAATGGAATTTGAACATGTCATTATTACTCTATGTTATATGTTGTTTAATAAATACTATTGTCAATTAGCAGCACTCTAGCACTATTGAAAATGATATAATTGTATTCATTCACATGCACTTATGAAATTAGAAGAATATAAATCTAACATAACATACACTTAGTAAGAGCATCTAAAATTTCAATTAAAACTACATCTTGTATTGCTTGCAAAAAATTTCTCAAAATATTGTTTATTTCATGATTTCACAAACTCAAAATAAAATTCATAAAAAAAAATCCATAACATCAATTAAATATTACAACATAGTTGAAAGATCTCTCTGAAAATAAGGTATAACCATAATAAACACAATAATATAACTCTTTATGAAAACACAAAAATATTTATTCATTTATTTCTTCAATGGAACGAAGACATTCTTCATAAGTTATAGTCTTATCTCGAAATGTATATCCTCCAAAACCGACCTCCTCCATCATTTGAGTGAGCAAATCATAATACACTAGTTTTCCGTCTTCTTTTAAAAAGAATATTCTTCCCCGCTTTCCTGTTCCAATAGGAAACATAACGCAAGGTAAATTTTGAATGATAAAAAGTTTCAACCATGATTGTTTTATACCAATTTCACCCAAAATCAATATTTGAAAAGTATCCATATTTATATAATTTGAGATCAAAGCAATGGATTTATTTAATACCACCAAAACTCTCCACACAGAAAGTGGGTCTGAACTATTATTTTCTAAAGGCACGGGTGTGATGACAAATTTCTCAGCGCTCAAGTCAAACGAAAAAAGGTATGCTTCATCATCTTCATTGCCATTACATAGGTTTTCACCATACCAATGAAAAATTCCATCATGAGACACTCCATTTTCTTCATAATCTGGAGAGATATCAAATTCAAGTTTTTTCCATGAGTTTCTTTTTAGGCTATATATCTCCCAAAAAGGATTATAAGATATATCTTCTGATGGAATAATATCAATTTCATTGTTTTGAAAAGGAAACACGGATCTTATCACTTTATAATCGCTTCTAACACGATCATATCCAAAACCATGCCGGGATACCTCAAAATCCATATATGGTACAAACTCAATAGGGCTAGATGGAACAACTTTCAATTCTTTAGTAGCTGGGTTCCACAATACGACTCTTAGTGAGTAATCAATTAGACAAAAAATCCCATTAACACTCTTACATCCCGAGATATCAAATTTAGGGTCATCCTCCTTAAATGGATTTGGCCAATCTAATTTGCTCATATTCTCAAACCTCTTAGAGGAAATATAATACAACATAGATCTATTACTACTCATATCTTGATGTAGAAGAATAGACGAATCATCATCAGCAGACTCGTTACCGGATAAGAAATTTTTGTAAAATAAGCTTACGAAATAAGGGTTTTCAAACAAAAGGGTCCATGGTTTGCATACACACTCAAAACGCCTTAAAGACTTTAAAGATAGATTTGATAGAATGGACAAGGAAAGTTCATCAGGTATATGATTGCTTACCTTTGTATTTTTTGCAGTCACGTATTTCTCCATCTTCGTAGACTATCGACTTTGAATTATTTGCAACAAACACATAGAAAAAAGACTAAGAGAGCTCACGCAAAATTATTTTTATATTTTATAGTGAGATATTTGTTTAAGTTGTTTGGTTTATATAATATTTTAAAAACATATTAAATAATATTATTTATCATCATATACAAAAGTATTCTTTACTTTATATCTTTATATCATCTTGATTGAAAAGCAACTCTTAAAAGATTTTTATCTAAGATAAATTAAGATGATAAAAAAAATTAATATATTTTTAATTTTATTTAAAGAACTAATAAAAATTATAACAAATTTGATTAGAGATTTATTATTTAGTGATTAATTTTCCCTTTTTTAAAGAATTAATCTTTTTATAAATTCTATTTTAATTTTATTTATATTTTACTTTTACTCAAACTATTAATGTATGAATTTAAGCTATATATAAGTATTTCTAGATGAAATATTAGCATCTAAAATTTCCAATAATTATAATTTAGGTAAAATGTCATTTTTGTTCCTTTAACTAAACTTTTGGGTTCAGTTTGGTCCGTTAATTACAAAATTGTCACATTAGTCCTTTTACTTTTGAAATAGTATCACATTTGTCCTTTAAATTTCTGGTTGTTAGTCAAAGTCATAAAATAGCAACCAAAATGTATTGTACTATTCATACAACCTAGTCTCAAACGAAGGAATCCTAAAACGATTAAACAACAACAAAGGCGACTGAAGGCGGAGAGGCTGGCGATATCAAGGAAGTGAATGACTAAAGATGAAATTCCTAATACAAGTTAGTAACACTTGCATGTATTTATAATTGTATTCATAATTGTATTAGGGCTTTGTGTAAATTTAGAGAATTTCATATATTGGAGCTTTGTGATGTTTGTGTTGTTGTTCAATAACTTTATTAGGGAAATATTTAGGGCTTTGTGTAGATTTAGGATTGTTCATGTTTTAGGGATTTTTATTTTTGTTTTGAGAATATAATAGGACTAAATGTAATGACAATATCTATTTTTATAAGTAAAATGAACGAATATCTGAAACTCACAATTCATCACAGTGGTGAATTCATTGATCTCGAACTAAGTGTGTATGAAGGAGGATTAGTAGATGATTTGAAAATAAATACTGACAAGTGGAGTTATTTTGAGATAGTAGGTGTATTAAAGGAGTTATGTCATAAGGATTTTGAGACAATATACTACAAGGACCTTACACTTGGGATGAATGCCTTAGTTGATGAAAAAAGTGCATGACACAGAAGCTACATGTAAGATGTAACACCTCGAAAACCATAATTAATTATTTAATTGATTAATTAGGAAATATTGGTGAATATATGTATGCGGAAATATGTGGACCGTGACAATATGTTGTAGAATAGTGGTGAAGTTATATGGGAGTTAGAAATAATTATTTGTATTTAAATAATTTGGTTGGATTATTAAGATATAACAATTACTATAGAGATCATAATTGAATAATTATTTTAATTATTATAAGTAAGGAAGGGCATAAGAGAAATATGAGAATTAGGGGTCCAATGGTTAGTTTGGTAAAACAATGAAAAAGAGGAAGGTTTTGTCTAAGTTGCAATCGTGGAAAACGAGACAAGAGACATAATGCGTTTTTGGGAAAAGAGAAGAAGAGTGCACTGGAGGCTAGGGCAAGGGAATTAGTTGTGGAAGTTGAGAATCGTCAGTCTAAGGTAAGGGTGAGATTCTAACTCATATAATAATAGGGAATGGTGGTGATTAGAATTGCCATGGTTAGGTTTCTTTCTCATGATTTTTCTTTTGTGTGTGTGTTTGAATCGTTTGATGAATTTGTTGATACCTTGTGATTAAATGATGAAATTAATAATGTGAAATACATTAGAATGATGGATAGCAATCAATTTCACTAATTTTTATGCTTTGAATCACTTAGGTTTTGAGTTGGGAATTCATGTGTTTGGTGGATGATTGTGTTGTAATGTTTATGATTATGTTGTTGCATTTCATGAGTGATATACTATGAAAATCATAACTTATGTGGGTGTAAAAATGTGATTTGGGTGAAGAAAATCGCACTGAAATAGTGTTGTCTGTGCAGCAACAGAGCCAATGGCGTTCACCATTAGCCTTATGGTGTCCGTCATTTTGTCACTGAGGCACACATAACTTTAAAAATTCGTATCTTTTGAACCGTAAATCTATTTTGAGTGACGTTAGAAAGCTACCACGATAATATTTTCAATACAAATAACTTTGTTGGCATTAGGTGATTTAACCATTGTGTGATTGTAAAATGGCATATATTTTTTATGTTGTGTTGCTTATGATGTGTATCGATAGTACCTTGCCATGCGGGATGCTATGCTCATTTAAATGTCGAGTATGTATACTCTTTACATGATGATGAGGGGTTGTAATTCGGATTTTGATACGATGTGGGTGCTTGTATGTTGGTTTCAAATAATTGTTAAACTCAATTATGTGTTGTAATGACATGCTTTGTGAAATGTAATACCATGATGTTGTGTTATTGTAATATTGTAATTGAGGGTGATTATGTTTTATGAAGTTGTATGAATCTTGTATAGTATGTTACATGTATGATGATGATGGCCTGTATTGGCGTATTGCATTGGTGGATAGGAATATCATTGCATAATATATTATCTTATGTCAATGTTGCATGCATTTATGGTGAGGGCTTTTGCCTTGTTAATGGCCTGTATTGGCATTATGATGAGGTCTTATGCCCTGTTGCTTCCCTATTAGGCATAATAATGAGTTTTTATGCCATGTTGATACCACATGCATTGAGTCGGTTAGTCGATATCGTTGCGTCGCATTATTATTATGTTGTTGAAATTTGTATATGACGTGTGTGTTAAACCGTAATGGATGATATGTCTTGATGGATTTCTCTAATTGCATTTGACATGCCATATGATTGTTGTAAAATAATGTGAAGGTATGAGATGAAGAATGTACGATATGCATAATAGATTGCTATCAGTTTATTATTATGCTTTCTTTTATATTGTTATGATATCTCACCCCTTCTGTTTGAATGTTACCTCCACGTGGATAACTCGCAGGTGATCCACAGTAGAAAGAGTTACTAGTTGCTTATTTCGTATCAGCGACGTGTTGTGATACGTAACATAGGGTGGATGAACGCTTAGTTATTTTGTTTTTCTTTTTAATTGAATTGTTTGAGGATTACGAAATCCTAGTATTTGAATAGTTATTGATTTATTTTGGATGAGATCCTTTAACTTCAAAGATGATTATTTTTCCGCTACTTAATGAAGTTTGAAACTTGAGTACGGTGATGCGATGTTTTAGTTCATCAATGTTTGGTGTTATGTATCATTTAAATGTTTCAGGCATCCGTGCATGTTTTCGAAGAATATAGCATCCTGGTTATGATTAATGTTTTAAATTACTCTGATATAATTATAATCACGGGAAAATTTAGAGTGTTACATTAGTGGTATTATAGCACGTCGGTCTGTCTGTCCAAGTTGTTTAGTTGGTATGGTGTGACAGTTGAATAATGTCGATGTATTGTTCCTTAGTACGAGACATGTGTGTGAAACATTGTCTATGCTTGCTTATTTTTAAAAATTCATGGTTGTAGTAATGGTTTTGAAACAAGTGAGGGAAAGTTTTGCTTCCATGGGATGTTCAGGTGTGAAGAGTTGGATTAGTTAAATCAGTGTACTATTTATTGCATGAGTGTAAATGTTGGTAAGACGATATTATTTCCCGATTCGGAGGAAGTATAGATTCAATATTTATGTCTAACGGTTAGGTCGAAGTGTCCTTGAGAGGGAATGATCGGGTACTTGTGTTATTCGCATATCTAGGAGTGGAGGGCAATGTTATGGCTAACCATGTGTCAGTTGTGTGTGAGTCCTGATGTTTTTTCGGGGATAATTGCGACTTTTCGTTAGACAAAGATGTTGGATTAACTTGATGTTATCCTTAGGGTGAACTATTGGGAGTTAAACCAAGTGCTTACGAATTGTTTTGAAGAGTCGTTGTTGATTTGTATGCCTAAAGATAATATGGATTTGAAGTTCCTGTTTGTCAGCCAAGTATGGGATGTGTTTGAGGGAGCATGATCAGGTATTGTTGATGTTTGCTTCTCGAAGAATAGAGGGTGATGTGACAGCTAGCGATATGCCAGTGATGTGTAGTTCCTGATGTTTTTCCCAAAGATATATGTGACTTGTCTCCATAGTGAGAAATTGATGTTGTTGGATGTGGCATGATTGATGAGTTGAGTGTGATGTTGGCATCTTGAGGGATAATAGAGTGATGAATTGCTGTGAATTTTTTTGTTGGAACCATGTAGGTGATTGTTAAATGTTAGTAATATTGTTGGGTATTTGCAAATCACGAGTCAGAGTCGGAACTCGAAGATATGAGTAATTTATGTGCATAAGTGTTGAACCAAGAGATACGTATTTAATGAAGAAAATTAGGATTTTGGGTTGGAAGTAAAGAGATAACTGATTTTTTCAAGTTTTTCTACTCTTGTGTGTAAATGGCGAATGCCATTTGGTCCTCGGTTGAAAATAAGGAGATAACTGAGTTTTTCAAATTTTTCTGCTCTTGTATGTAAATGGTGAATGCCATTTGGTCCTTACTGAAGCTAACACATATTTCCACAAAGATTCATAACTTGAGTTTTGGACGTCCGATTCGAGTTCTGTTCGAGCGCCATAAAACTAATGTAATGAAGTTTGTTATAAAAATGGTCCCAACATCTCAAATTCATTTATTTGTCACCCTTGGTACCTGTCATGTTCCTATGGGACCATATAGGATGCTAGGCGGGGATTAAATTTTGCTAAGCGAAACTTATTTGTTTTAATCTCCATGTTTCTAAATGATTTTTAAAAAAAAGGTGCAGATTATTCAACGTAGAATTAACTAAACCACTATAGTTAAAATAAATAGACACTGAAAAACTGATTAAGAGTTATAGGTAGGTGGAACGGAAAACATTTTCCTTTTCTTTATTAGCATTAATTCTCTTCAAGATCATTTAAAAAAAGGAGTAATTGTTTAACCAGATTGATAGCCCTTAGTAGATATTATCCCTTTGATTCAAACATGTTAGTTTTCATGCAGTAATAGATTAAGCCCTTATTCATCACAATAACCCTTTTCATTTTATATCAGTATTTTGTGCTTTCAAAAGAACATAGTACATTAGCGTTTTACATTCTTTCCAAATATAAGATATGCTGTTGATATTTGTATATATGAAAAGAGAGGTTCATAATATTTTCAGCTTTTCCCTGCATTGATTGCAGCCTGCACAAAGTCTTCACAACGAGTGAACCCACCGGACAAAACCTCCGGCAGAACCCCAACAATATCAAAGGCCTCCTGCAAATCACTAGCAGAATTAATGTCATCAAGCCAGGAAAGCATTTCCTTGGGGAAACTGAGTAGCTCTTTTACATTTGAGAGTCGCTCTTTCATAACCAATTCCCAGCCTTCAAGGTTCCCACTGTCATCTTCGCCTTCTGTTGCAGAGGAAGCTGCCGCACCAGTACTTGTAGACGTTGTTGCAGTAGTCGATTTCTTGTACTTGAAGAAATGCTGTAATTGCTCAATCAAACCTGTGTAAACAAGCATTGGACGAACAATAGAGAAAAGCTCATCATTCTGCCCTGTTTCTGCTGTAGCACTTTGGCCAATACTTCCAGACCCTACACCTTGTACAGAAGCTGAAACAGACGATGGGCTGGCAGTGGTACGGCCATGTGTGTGCTGCATGTATGCATGATAAATTCCACGCTGCAGGAAAGCACGACGATGCTGCAGCCAAGACTCGTAAGACTCTGAGAGAAGTGAGTTCACCATCATAAATTGGACAATTTCTTCTGTTCCCAATGTAATTTGAGTGCCAGACAGAGAAGAGGGTCTCAGATCTGATGTAGACGAGGTAATATATGCTGATACAGCCCTGGCCATGGTTCGACGCTGCAATGGGCTTCCTTGATCAAGGAGATGGCGTGCCATTTGGAACATAAATGGGAGGAATCGAGAATTACTTTCTTGTCCCCCACCTCGGCAATCCACACTGAACGATGCTCCTGTTGCAAACCGAGCTAACATCTACAAACATGAGGAATATGCATTAGCACCAAAGTGAGGCAAATAGTTGCAGGAACATCCTTCTATAGATAATATTTGAAGTTTTGAACCCAAAAAAGTGAGTTATCTAATTGATCTAATCATTTACATCTGTTTACTATTTAAAAAACTAAAAAAAGATAGAGCATGTTGAGGCTGAATAACATACCAGAACAATGTCATATGTCAGCAGGCGGAGCCTGTTTCCATCAGCTCGTCCAAGAGCATTAAGGTTGTCCCAGTGTTGGTCAACAAAGCGGATATACTGTGTCAATGGAACGGATGGACCTCTGATAGGGAATAAAGAATTACAGAGAGATTCATTGTTTCTAAGTGCTGCACCATCCCACTCTTTCTTGGGAATCTTTAAAGCAGCATCAGCTCTTTTGGCCTCTTGATGGCACTGAAAATGAATAATATTAAAGTAACTCACGGTGGTGTAAACACACTCTCCACGAGCACTTCCAGAAGTGGCTACCCCTAGATTCACACGCTTACTATAAGAGTAAGCACCCAGCAAATCAGTAGGTCTTAAACTATATCCTTCCCGGCAGACCATGCATGCCAACCCATCCTCCTCCTCCTGCACATCTTCTAAACCTTCAAGGACAGGCCGGGAAACAACAATGCGCTCACCTCCGTCTGAAGACAATTCTTGCCGCCATCCCAGCCCCTGCATCATAGACAACAGACAAGGCAAAAATAGAAGAGAAAATCAGTTTTCTAATACATTTCGAGTAAAACAAGTAATCCAACATCACATGAAACATCATCTTCAAGAGTTGAAACAAAAGAGTGGTAGTTCCCAATCTCTTTTTATTCAATTATAGAAAATGCCAAATTATGAAGATCTAAAAACAATGGAAATTAAGGTATTTTAGATAAAATACCTGAAGCATCTCTTCTCTCTTAAGCAAAGCCCGACGCCTCATTTCATTTCTAGTTGCGTGCCGCAACTCACTCACCTCCTCCACCAGGAATCCATCTCCTTTTCCTTCCTTGTTAGATAGTGTGTCCAACAAATTTTCAGCCCTTGCCCCAATTTCGTTTTCTCCTGGAACTCCTTCCAAGGCATGCAACAAGGGTAAGATACCTTCCTCCTCAATACACTTTTGAGTGGGGAGATGTCCCATTGACAAACCTCTCAGCATCGACAATATAAGAGGAATGGAAGGCAGTGTTAAACCCTGTGCCCATTCGGCACTCGTCTTGAAGCCAGTCTGCCCAGCATTGGCAAAACGATCTTTCAAATGTTTCATTGCAGTTTTAGTTATACCCTTTTCTAGGATAATGTCCTTCAATCTCTCACCACAGGAACTTGTCTTAAGAGACTCCGAAACCCTAACAAAATTTTCCAGTGTGAACCTCTGCTTTGCAGCTAGCTGAGCGATATTGTCATCATTTGGATTGTCCAAGTGTTGTTTTTGCAAACTGTCAAATGCATCCCAATCTTGCAGGTACGGGCTAAAATGCTGGATTAGAGCATCCATTGCAGCAGGTTCACCATAAGTCAAGTAAGGTAGTATCCGAGCAACCATCTCTGTGTTCCTCTGCTGTTTGTTTGATTTCTTAAGCCCCAATGGATGAGATAATCTCTCCAAAAACATAAGAACTATCTTCTTGGCTTGTTCACCTGTTCCAGCTTCTTCACTGGTGACAGTAAATGCACCTTGTGTGATGCTTATACTGTCACTTTCATTTGCTTCTAAAGTCAAACTTTCAACAATCAAAAGTATGCCTTCGGCTGGCTCCATGGCATCAACTGAGAAAGCCCGTCTTGCCGTTTCAAGAAGCAAACCTAAGGCTCCTAGCTTCAACAAAGCTAGTCTATTTTCTCTAATTTTGCAACAGTACATAAGAAGATTAAGAACTGCAACCAATTGCTCCTGATTGTACTTGAAATCATCTCTCAGACGCTGTAATCAGGAAAAGTAAGAAACCCATACTATCAGTTTCAATATAAGTTTAGAAGCAATGGAATGGGACATTTTATGAAAATCATCAAAAATACACAGTATGTGCATGAGAAAGTCTATAAAATAAATAAACTAAGTAAACACAATTTCTTCCGAAATAGATGGCTTAAACAATAGAGATCAACAACATAATCATATCATCAAGGCAATTATAAAAGAAGAATGCTAGCTACAAATTTGTTTTTGACACACCACACTATTATTGGTTCTTCTATAATGTCAACACTCTAAAGTTATTCTACTTACTAGGCAACTAGATTGACTTTTTAGAGAATGGACCTATAATAAAGTATCGGAAATGCGGCGATGCTAGAATTTATCAATACTAAATGATGCTATCAAACACAGTGAGATGATCAATGCAATACAACAAAAATATAAGAAAAGGAAAGAAATTCTTTAGCATTTGCATAGTCTAACTCAACCGTACAAAAATGGTTTGCAAAGTGAGGAAGCTCCCACTTATAAACACTTTCAGGCCAGACCACATCCAATATAGGACTACCAAAACACACCACTCACAAACAACCCAGATTGGACATATGGAGCATGACCTGAGTTACCCAATAACATGTAGCCCTGCAAATATTGAATATACACCGATACCATCTTGGGATTAGGGTGAGCCTAACTCAACCATACAAAACCGGCTTATAATATGAGCAACGCCTCTCACTTATAAATACTTTGGACTCTCAACAAAATCAAATTACATAATTCCTACAGAACTACATTCTCAATGAAAGATGCACAATGTGTGGTGACAGGTTAGGTTTTCCTCGGAGGCAGGGTATTCTTGTCTTTGATAGTTGTGGTTCTTAAAAGGATAGTCAACAGTGGTGACTTATTGACTTAAGACCTAACTCAATGTCAAAACCAACTTGGAAGGATAGGGTTGTTCAAACCTTATAAGCACAAAAATCATATCTCTAGGAAATGTGGAACTAAATCAACCACCTGAACCCACTAAAGGTGATGTGCCGCTGCACTAATGAAAAACCAAGAGGCCCAATAACAGACAGAAAAGGTGGCCTCAACAAAAGTAGGTTTTACACAAGTTTTTTCTTGTAATTGATACTCAAATCCTAAAGAGCTCTCAAAGTTTATAGGATACATAGTGTTAAAGACAATAAATTAAACAGAAAAAAAAAAAAAAGGATTTATTTCCTTGACTGAATTATGTATGTGCTGTCTGTTGAACCATCTATATAAAAGAAAGCAATCCGATCTACCTGAATCATGCCCAACAGTATCTCCAGTCCACCACATTCACGAACAGCGCCTGCTATGGCGAACTCAACCTCTGGATCCTGAGATTCTTCTCTATCTTCCTCCAATTCTTTAATCATAGGCTCAGTTGCTTCACCATCCAATCCCTAGAAATTGTACACACATATATCAGATAAATTCAAAACCAAATGTTTAAACAAAGGAGCCAACTCACAAGGTCACTGATAGAGAAACACACCTGGAGGCGATAAGTCACCGTCATAGGTGGGCAATATCTAGATGAGGTAGCAGCATTTGATGACACCAAGTTAGAATTTGTCTGATTTGAAGACTGATTTGATTTCTTCCACACTAGCTCATAAACTTGTGCAATGCTCAAATCAAGAGAAATAATGTTACCAGCAACCAACAATTCCATTCCATAGTCATCCTCAAGAAGACCTAACAACTCCAACTGATGGCAGATTTTATTTTTCACATCACGCATCAATGGACCAATTTCGGTACTTGAATATGGATTCTTGGTCATTGATCCCCTGATGAACTCTTCCTGAGTATGTGCCTTGTTTAGGACCAACAAATATACAGGCTCGGGTTTTGAAGGGCAGATCAGATTGCAAAGCTGCTCTAAGATAAACTGCAAATACAGGTACAGATCACATCAAAGTTTAGAAGGACCATAATTAAAAAGGCTACAATAACTTTAATATATATCTCTTTGTTAGGTCTATTCCTACATAACCAAACTGATACCCTCTTCTGGGATAGAAAATTGTCACATCTGATTTTAGAGAAATGAACAAGTTATAAGCTATAACACTTCAGAAAATGAAAAGAAGAAAAAAAAATCCATACCAAACAAGCACGCCCTTTCCTCTCCTTTCCGTGTATTTGCAAACCATTGATACAGGCCCTAATGAAGTGTCGCTTATTCTCACTGCTTTCTAGTAACAGACTATCCAAAAGATCTTTAAGAAGACGATTGCAATCACTTATCAACTTAGTCTTTTGAACAATCAAGCCACGAATTACAATAAGGGCTTCAAGAATTTCAGAAAGTAAATTCTTTTGCATGAATCTGGAATGAAAAATACTACAATGAGATAATGTTATTAAAAAAAACTAGCCTCAAATTAAAGCTATTCAAGTAGCAATCTTACCTGGATCTAACATTTGGAACCTCGAGAAATTTACCAAGAAGCTCTATGATTTTGTGAAGGATGAAACCCTGAGTTATATCAATGTGTAGGCTCCTTTCCAAAGACTCAACATTACTTACTTCTTGGGAAATTAAAGTACAAATTGTCCGCAGACACCCTCGAACAGTCAAAAATAAAAGAGCATCCTCTGAATCTACCATCTTGAATAGCAATTCAAAATATTCCGCGGCACTTTCACCAGCAGAAAGTGTTGCAGGTAACAAAGAAACCACTAGGTTCAGCAGCCGAAACCGTTTGGAAGAACTTTGACCACAAAGCAAGCTTATGAGGGAGCACATCTCAGATCTGATAGATTGAGAACATGCACTCAAAACAAGTTCTTTAACCCATGATCCCAACTCAAACACTGATAACTCACTTTTAGCTGCTTTACCAACACGACGCTTCCATCTCAGAGCATATTTAAGTGCCAGGTAATCATGGCGTTGGGGTCTTGACCTCTGGCCTGTAGTTTTGACAGCCTGAGACACTTTGTATTGCCTTCTAACAAAATCAAGATAGGTAGCTCCGCTCTCCCATTCTGAATAGCTCAATAACTGAATATCTTGAGTCTTAGGTGAGGCATCCCAATTTCTTTCTGATGAGTCTGGAAATGTCTTTGTTCCACCGACACTGACAGCACCGGTCAAGGACCCAGGTAAATTTTGAGAAATCTCATCCTTCGTCTTTGCAGAAGACTTCCCAAGGACTTGCTCTTTGTCTGGCGTCTCAGGTTTTGGAGGTGTGCATGCCTGAGAAATAATTCTCAGACAAGGAAGAATGACATGCTCAGATATGGCAGGATGTTTGGCACCCAACTTAATGGAAGAAAACAACAACTGAAAAACGAGACGTAATCTTGATTCCCAGTATTCATCAGCCAAAGAACACACCTCAGAAAGTAATAGCAACTCCTCACGTGTGGTCACTGCAATGTCCATGGAACGATGATGCTCAAGGCAGTACAAAACTTTCTTTTGTATCAAACAGTTCAGCTCAGTAACTGCATTTACATCACCTTCAGATAAAGAACAAAGTACGATTCTTGCTTGGACCCGGGCAGCTTTAGGACCTTGATGAATGTTATTCTCAAATAGCTCAGACAAAATGCCAGCCGAAACAAGTTGTTTCTTCGAATTTGGATGTTTTGCCAGCACCTGTAAAAATTCTAGGCATTGTGTTACAAATGTAGTTGCACATCCATAGCAGTTATTTGGTGATCTGGACACCACAAATCTTGAAGCCCCGCTATTATCAGAATTCTTCTGATGCAGATAATTCATCAGCACCTTGCGTAGCCCTTGCAGTGTCTGGACACTTTTGGTGACAGAATCAAAAGCTGCTTTGCACTTTTCACCATAGAGGACTCCAAGAAGAGCAATTTTCCGGTTGATTTTACATGAGGGGCCAGGTAATGAAACCATCATTTGCTGCACAGAATCCTTCTGTTGTGAGTCTATTTCACTGTCACCAATGCTTGATACAATTTTAAGCAAGGGCTTTTTAAAGCCCAAAAGTTGCTGATATCGCCTATGAGCATTTTCTGACTCAGATTCTATGGCTGCTAATCCTTTTTTCATATCTTCATCATTTTCCATGTTATCGAATGTAAAACTTGGCTTCGCCATGAAATTAAACTCAAACCGCCCATATTTGCTGTACCCACACTCATTGCACAGAAAAGAATCCAAATTCTCATAATTGATGTTGCGGCATTGTCTGCATTGATATGCATTTTCGTGACAGTTTCCACATATACCATGCTTATCTGTGACTGGACGACTACAACGTGGGCATTGCAATGGTTCAAGAGACAAAGCCTGAAGATTTTCATAGAATGAATCCAGTTCAATCATGAAGTTACAAGCTGTGATTGGAATAGGAAATTCAACTTTAAGCTCAGTCTGATCAAATGTAAGATGACAACTTTTTGCACGCTTCCATAAAGACCAATTATTTTTCAACTCCGATAAGTCGGTAACTGGTCTGTTATTATAGTATAGGTTCAAAACCTTCACTGATTTTGACTTTCTGGTATCATGAACATTCATGGTCACAGTCTGGATTGTGTAACTTCCAGTGCATTTCACTATGATGCGATTATCAGTGAATTTTGTTTCTGATTTCAGGGATTCCAGCTTCATCCTGCTGTAAGGTACTTCTGGAGAGCTGCAGGCAACGCAAGGTTCACTCTCAAGATAGTATCCATCAAATTCCACTAAGCCACTCAAAGTATTATATATGCGAGAATTTGGATGGTTAGCTAACAGCTCATTCTGTGAATGAAGTGTCTCAAAGATGCACCTAATTACATCAGGAGTCAAGCATTGGTCTACAAGATCAGAAATCTTGTGTTTTGAACTAGTATCTGGGGATCTTCCAAGCAAACAAATAACAAGTTCTGTATACTCCACAATATTCTGGCCAAACATTGGGAGGGACTTGACTTTCTGCAAGAGAGACAACAGCATAGTTTCCTTAAACATTGGTTTGGCATGATGCCAGACACCATATAAAACTAATTTAGCCTCTGCACGCACAGTAACTGAACTCCACTCCAGAAGAAAACTATCTATGAACTGCTTTAAGGTATTGCCACTCTTATCAGTGAATACATCTACTGCTGCCTCCATATCCAAATAGGACTTCTCCAAACCAGATTCAGCCCCATCTTCGCCTTTCTTTTTCTTCTTTGAATCTTGAGATGCAATATTCGATTTGATTGAGCTTGAGTCTCCTGACTCTGGTTTTTGAGAAGTTTGACCAACATCTTTCCCTGTATAGAAGGCATAGTTGAGAAGTTTAAGAGTCTGAATCACAGACTCTTCACCGAAATAAAATATTCCATTCATCAAGAAAGACAAAATATCTCCATGCCTTAAACAGTATTTCTGCCAGTTCCGAGGACGTGCAGCTGCTACTTCTGCCATAGTGGAAAGGCACTTCACAATCTTCACACTTCTTTCATATGGAATTGGATTATTTTGAAAACCACCAGACTTGGTTACGTGTTTATAAAGTCTCTTCACTTCACTAGAGTACTGCCAAGAGTCCCGTACACTGTAATAGTGAGACTTGCTCCCACAGAGATGCAGGAAAAGCCTCCTAGCATATCTTCTAACAAAGTTGGTATGAGGATTGTTGATGTAACTGCAGAGAACATCTTGATATCCATCTAGCTTCAAATCCTTACCATAAGACAGCTTGTAGACTTTTTCCTTTTCTCCAGTCTTGTCATGTTTTTCTGGTCGAACAAGTGTGTACACCAGTCGAAAAGCATTCTCTAGTAGAAGCCTGTAGTAGTCCATAAAGATGTCTGTTCGATGCACTTTCACATACGAATCAGAAAAGAAAGGTGAAAAATTACCAGCAGGTAAATCTCTACGTACTGTAAGCAATGCCCCGCATCCGGGTCCAGCATTACTATGTCCACCTTCACTGTTCATAGGAGATCTGAAAACATGCACTAGTTGCTGCAGTATATCCATCAAATAATTTACAAAAGATTGCTGCCTAAGAGAATCACATGCTTGAAGCAGCTGTGATGCAAAGTCGTTCTTCTCTTGGTCATCAACTGAAGTTTTGGAAGTGGATGAAGAATGTTGGATTACATTTTTATCATGAACATCAGTAGTTCCGCTGTGTCTTGGCATGGAACCGTCACTACCAGGCTGATGCCAATTTCTAAGCATCAATGTGAAAAACATGAAGACCAAGATTGCAACTTCCCCAATTGAAGACCGGGTTCTGGCTACAAATGGTTTGTTGAGATTAATCTCATCCAAAAACCATTTGATTAGTTTCTCTAAATCTAAACTGTTGGGCTTTGAGCTGTCTATGAAAGGTCCACCCACGGCAGATGAGAGCCTGTAGAAAAGCTGCATGACAGGAATTGCTCGGACTCCAGAGGTTGAATCCATCCATCCTTTCAATTGTTCAAGAAGTTCAGAAAGTAACAAGGAATTAATTGCTCGTTTTGAAGCAGAGATTGAGACTGGATCAGTCAATGCAGCAGCAAACTCTCCAGAATCATTGGGCTCCAAGACATGAATTGAGGGAGAAGAACTCTGCATGTTGCTATCAGCCGGTACAGGCAGTGAGTCACTAACATCATCAGGTGTGAAGTGAAATTCATTGCCATCTCCAACTGAGTCCACTTCAATTGGAATTGCTGTCATAGGATGATCTCTAGAGTGTGGTGGAGGAAGTCGGTCTGTATCTAGTACTTCAAAGCAAGCCTCACACAAATCAAAATCAGGACAAATAGTGCAATGCCACCTTCGCCTAAGTATAGGTACAGTAGAACAACCATCACAACAATATTGAACAGATGAAGTGATAGTGTCTTCTTCAACCATGACTTGGTTATTTCTAGCACTTGTGTCAGCTGATCCTGGAACTGGAACTACACTCTCAACACCATCATCTGGAGCTAACAATGTCTGCTTTGGAAAAGGGACCTGAAGCAATCTCGAAGATATGGCCAAACTGAAAGAAACAAAATGTTAAAAAACCTGAAAAATCAAATTTTGAATGCAAAAAAAAAAACGGAATGAGAAAAAATACCTGCTAGCAGTCTGAACAGCTTCATCGGACGAAAAAAGAAGCTTCTTGAGTAATTCAACAGCAGGTGCTACACTGTGAACTCCTGAATCTTTTCCATGCAGAGCCAAGCATTCAGCATAACAATAAATAAGTTCAACTGCAGACATGACAATGTTGTTCATGGTTTGTGTGTCTGGCTGCTCAAAGTCCAAAATTCCCCATAAGACTTGCATAAGTGCATCTACCACCTCTGAACCTACACCAGCAAAAGCAGTTAATATAATGTACAAATGGTAGTAATTATATCCCACATTGAACAAATAACTATTCAATATTCACTCTCTTAGAATAGGTAGGGTCTATAACTCAACCATACAAAACTGGCTTGTAAGGCAAGGGATTGCCCTCAGTTATAAATACATATTCAAGCCATATTTCATCTGACGTCGAACTCTATAAACACATCCCTCACACCTAATACCACTGGGCTTGGTGTGTGGTCCGCAAACAAAACCCCAATAGCAGATGGGCCAATGGATTTTAAAATTGTGATTAGGCTCGTAAGGTGACGATTGCTCTCACATATAAACATATATTCCAGCCATATCTCATTTGATGTAGGACTCTTTATGACACACTCTTTTTTCTTGACTCATAATAATAGTACCTCAGTCACTTAAGATACCGTAATCTAACTGGTAGCATACATAAAGAATGTAGCAAGAACCAGCCATGCGAAATTTATAAAACCTTAGTAACACATTCTTAACAGCAAATATGATCGGTGCAGATATCAACTCTAAAATTTCAAGAATCAGTTGTAAGGTCTAGTTGAGATGAAATTCTTATACTAAATTCAAATAAAGGTTTATTATAAATTTCAAAAATTACAACATAAAAGAAGTATAGAAGTATCTCAATAAAACAATTGCATGCAAAGGATTGTTTATATTGACCAAGTGTCTCCTTATCTATATAAGTTTTAATCAGCAAGAACTAAACAATACCGTTTGTCTCCAGAAATGTTGCTAAATTTGAACGGCGTTGCAATGCAATCCTACAAACTGCACGCATCTGAGCAGTGAACTCTTCGATGATCCAACTTCCTGAAGTACCACCTATCACAAGCCTTGACAACAGTAGTGAGGATGATTTGACCACTCCAAGGAGACGCATGGTATCCTTAACCTAATGTGAGAAAAGTCAAGATACTTAGCATAACATTGACATGAAGTAGAAATAACAAAATAGAGAACCAAGTGATATTGTATATGTTACTTGATGGTATATCTCTTTCTTGGGGAAAACTGCTTGTAAAACATGACTAGCAGAAGCCTGCAGAATAGGTTCCCTATCACACTCAAATATTGTTTCTAGTAATGGTTTGCACTTGAGTTTTCCCAGCTCTGTTTTTGCTTCTTCAAGCCTTGTGCAATCTTGTTGCCTGCATGATGAATAAACCTTGGTAATCAGCTTTAGCCCATCTGCTATTACCTGCTCCTGAATAGGAGCAGACTGCATTGATCGACGCTTCTTTACAGATCCTCCGAGTGATGTATTCGAACCAAGTACTCTTGCTTCCATATCTAAAATTGCATCCATTTTCTCTTTCCAGCCAAATTCATCTTTAGCTCGGCCATAAACTTCAAGTGAATCTATTCTGGAAAGTGTTGAGCCATTAAAGGTTGACCCAACTGACACTGAAAATTCTTCATCTGCAAGAAGAGACTCCGCAACAGTAAATGGAATATCATACCAGGACCTCATTCCTTCATCTAATTTAATAACCCTCTGGAAAATAGAAATAGTAGAAGGTATATGGCTTGCCGATGTATTGCCCACATGAACCCGGAAACCAACCATGACAATATCAGGGTTTGAATTGAAGATAGATATCTGTGAAAATGTATTAAAAAAAAATCAGAGAAACGAAAGTGATGTATCCAACCACTTAAACAACACACATCAGTAAAAGCAGCTAACATTTTGCAGTGATGACATTGTCACAAATATAATTGTTTGGAACTGCGTCATTGTGAACCTACCATGTAACCATTTTAGAATGGATCTATTATAGTATTCTAGATATAACCCACGCAGTTATAAAATATGAATTTTGAATCATTTATAGCATTAAACCCAATACCTAGAAAACTGTAAAGTAATTAGTTGACTTCTGCTAAATATTGACATGCTTATTATTGACCATCAGAGGAATGAGTGGTCTCACCAACTAGATTTCATCTAATAACCACACTTAGATTCAGTTGAGTGGTCATAATTCAAAAAACTTCAGTAGGACTGTTTAAGAGCTAGCTTGCTCTTAAACTTTGTTCACTATTTTAAAATTTACTTGATAACCAAACAACTTGCATCTACAAAAAAGCCAGAGTGCAACTATCTAGTGTTTAAAGGTTGTCAAACACATGCTAAGCTGTGGTGTTCTACAGTGTTATCTCTAACCTCAGACTAAAAAAATGCACGCCACAAAGTACAGTAACATATTCGCTTTGCTAAGTGATAGAGGATACCTTAAAACCTGCAGGACTGGGACTTTCTAGATATCCATCCTCATTTACCAAACTCTGTTTAGCTCCTTCAGAATCTCCATTTCGGATGGCATCGCCACCCAGTTTTACATCTGATGTGATGCATATGGTCCTCTCAAAAAAGTCAAGAGGAAATTCAGGATTTGTCCCAGCATAAGCTTTAGTAAGGATGCCAGAACCCAATTTCTTCACTTTCTCAGATGCTGCAATAACACCAGCATCCACGCCCACAGGAGCATGAGAATATATTTGAAGGCTACCATCATCATGTAAGACAAGACAGTGAATTTTATCCTTTGATAGTGGTTTGTATGCAGTCATTCCAACTATAGGGGAGGTTGAACCCACTGAATGTCTCATACTTTGAGCAAGTACAGCATGTTCCTCCAGGGACACCGCAAGTGCAGAATTTGATTTCACAGTTGATAAGCAAGCAAATAATCCACTGCCAGCCAATAATTCTTTCCAATGATGTACTCCAGCAGGCCTCATCTTACTTTCTTGCTCCTCAAATACAGAAGACATATCTACAAGGGAGGCTGCATCAGAGCTTGGTCGACCTAACAGTGTGGTACCATCTTGAAAAGATATGAATAGTAGCTTGCAAGTTGAAGAAAAGTACAATGATGAACCCTTTGCGTGAACTTCTCTTCCCTTGAGTTGTACAAGTTCTTTTAATGGCACAGCACCAACATTCCCTTTGACTGACAACTCAAACCTAAATATGTTTCCATTTTCTGACAGAACAACAAGAAACATTCTGCCCCGGGAAGCTGTATAGAGAATGGCATCCACAATCATGTCGTCTGACAAAGTGAAGTAGTGTACTGGACTGATGTTATCCAGGGACAGGTCATATATCTTGACAAATCTGTTAGTCACAACCATTAATTGAACTTGTGAGCCTGGAACCCATTCCACCCGTCTAATATATGCACCTTGCAAAGCAAGTTCAATGGCAAGGCGGTCAATCACTTCACCGCGAGGATTCAGTGTCAGGACCTGGCAATCCTCATAACCAGCTACAACAAGATAGTTCTCGACCACAGGGTTGAATACGAGTTGTAAAATTTCAAAGCGGACAACATTTTTAGAAAGATGTTTTACATTGGTCTTGTCAGCTGTCACAGGTGAAATGGTGGCCTGGCCAATTAACTGCCCAACATCATATATAGCAACTTTATCACCTTCACCAACGGCAAGCCGGCCACGTACACTAACACTGAGCAAGGACTTCACAAGAGAACCGTTTGCTAAGTGTGACTTGAGATCCTTGGAATTAGAATAATCAACCTTTATCTTGAGATCAAATGATCCACTTTTATAAGCTTTCTTCAACTGCAAGAGATCAATGCCATGAGAAATCACTTTGTCTTCACCCAAACCGACATTCTTATCCTTAGAATGGTGGAAGTCTCGTCTACTAATTACTGATGGCATCAAGACGGAGCAAAGATTGAGCACTTGACTCTCAACATCGAGTTCTTCCAATAGCGATGGAATCACTTCTTGAAGTTCTTTTGTAATACATAATTTGAGTGAGTTATCTACATCTAAATTTATGTCATCTTCAAAATCGGAATCACTATCTGGCAGCTGATCTTCATCTTCAGTAAAGGGTAAAAATGACTGAAATGTGTTAGAACCGCGAACAGGTGCACTGTTATCTACAGTAAATTTTCGTGGTTTCAAACATTGACAATTACTACCCCTAACACCTCCAGCTCCACAGTCACAAAAGAAGCGGCTTGAGCGCGAGTAGACTACACGGTGACCTCGATGACAAACCTTTGCACAGACTGAGCAGCAACCTTTTGATACAGTCAGGTCACATGTATAGCAGAAATACCAATGCTGCTCCATGAAATTGCTTCCACTGGAAGTAAATGTGCAAACTTTAGAGGCAAGGGCCCTTTCACTGTTGGCATCCTCTTCATCATCTTTATCTATGCTAAGAACCTCTCCATCAGAAGTTGCATCATCCTCATCCTCATCTACCGAAGTAGCATCACATTCTAGAGAGGCTGATCCACCTTGATTGGAAGAAACAATGAATGTCTCAGAATTTTTTCTGGACCCAACCACTTGAGCAGCCGCATGACCCGCCCCAGCGCTATTGCCAGAATAACATTTCTTAGTTGTCCTTTGCAAGGAAATTTTACCAGATCCACATTCGTTCAAGACAGTTGCAATAAAGACAAATAGAAACTTGAGTCCTGGAAGCAGACCCTCATTGCCCGCCAGTTTCCCCATCAAGATTACGGTCCTCGTCAAAAGCTGTTTCATCAAGAACTCTCCTCTTGAAATTTGAGCAATGAAATTGAAATATGACTTGGCCACATGTATATCGAACAGCAAAAAAGCATTATCAAGTAATAGCAGTGCAGAATTGAAAATATGATGTTGCAACTCTATCGACTGTTTTTCAGATGGTGGTGATACTAGGCATAAAATAAAATTCATGGTTGAATCTCGGAGAGAAATGGAGCTCCCCTTTGCACTGTTCACCCCACTATCTGATTTCATTATGCTTCCTAAAAGCCTTTTCTCCAACCAGTTAGATACGCTTTGTATATCTCTGTCAAGGAATTTCCTTTGTATCCTCATTCTGAGATGAGGAAATTGCTCTCCAGACAAAAGATCTACAAAGAAACCAAGAACTTTCACATTCACTGATTCAGAGAAACATGTATCTAGGGAGTCAATTAAAACCAAACAGTCACCAAGATGCAATTGCAACAGCTTACTCATCTGCCCAGGCACATTTTCAACACCAAGACAAAAGTGAAATATAACAGACTTTGAAGGATCTTTTCTAAGACTGCTTAATATCTCAACCATTTTACAGATTATCCATTCGTGAATAAAGCAATCACTTGCTCCTCTAACATTCATGTCCTTCAGAAACCCTTCCATTTGCTTCATTAGAACTAAGTTTGTGTAATTTGACAATTCCAGTTCTGCACTTGAGCTGGGATACATAGTGTCACATTTCTGATGAACACTTTCAAAAACTTTATCGCACTTGATAATCATTATTGTATCAACAATTTGTAAAAAGACTTCAGTCTCTGAATCAATGTTTCTTCCTTCTTCTATTATTTTATGTAACCCATCTAGAACAAAGATGATTCCTCTTACACTAAGAACACAAGAGAGCAGAGCCGCACTAGAAGTAGAAATGTTTAAAGGAAAACCATGTAATATGCACTCCCAATAAGCTCTGGGATGAATTCTAGAAGCTTTTTTATCAACAGCAGCGTCTAACCTTGATATGAGGCTCAAAACAGACTGCAGCTCACCTGCATTTGAACCACTCCTCTCCAGGAGCTCGTCCTGCAGGCTTTTGTCAATTCCAGTATATTTCAGCAGTAAGAGTGGTAAGAACCCTGGAGCAACCTTCTGTCTGTAACTTAGGACATCTAGGAAAGCTTTCTGATAAATTTGCACATGTTTGTTTAACAAGGACGAGAACAGCCTTACTACCAATACAAATTTACCCGAGTCAATCATGGAGGAAATCATGCTTCCAGCAAGTTTAACATATTTCTCATCCCCAAATGCACTGTCAGTCCAGGTTAAACCGTGTCCAGAAACCGCATTGTCAGTACAATATCTCCATATGCCAACATTAATGAATGAAAGCAGTAGAGACAGCCACATTCCACTTCTGAGGAAATCCCAACCTAGTTCCTCAATGCCTTCTGGGATGGGCAAAGCATTTAAATTCTGAAGCAAGCTCAATACAACATCTGGAATATTAGTGAAGTTCCCAAGGACGTCTGGATGGCCTAGGAGTAAATGGCTGAAGTGGAAAAAATGCAACATATCAGATAGATCTACAGATTGCCCTTGATTCCAAGATATAACCGGATGGTCTGCTTCAGAGCCTATATAAGGAACATCCCAACAAAGGTTGAAAATGTATCTTTCAACAATTTGATCCTCCACTGTAGTGGCTTTTTTGCCTCTCCAAAATCCAAGAATCAGTGAAAAAGTACAATATATGTCCTTCCAATTCAGAGCTAATTTGTCAATCATCAAATCATCCATGCTAAGAGGAGCAGAAGATTCAGAAACATCAATTAACTGTCCAATCAAGCTACCGATAAAAACCTCCTCTGCCTCCAATCCACCTGTAATGCTTTTTAATGCAGTTGATGACCAAGATGACATGTGATCATTAACTTTATTTAGCGAAGATGCCATAGACAGTGGTGCTTCCCTCAACTTAGATCGCACATCTACAAGCAATGATGTAGGACAAGTCTGTTGGTGAAATATCATATGACGAAGAACTAAGATCAATCTTGAAACCACTAAAGCCCAACATGTTAATAATGAGCCATTCAAATTCAATACTGGGTTAGCAACTTCTTTGAGGGTTGAAAATATTAAGTTCGCCATCACTCCCTTTTCTTCTTCACATGACAAATGGAAGGCCATAAGAACTACCTCAATATGAAACAATGAAGGGAGAGTAACTGTGAGTTCATCGATGCTTGGACAATTTACATAAACAGATTTTGCCTTCTCGACAACAAAGGCAACATATCCCCTACAAATTTTGGCCCTCAACTGACTGCCAGCAGAACCAACCCTACTAAATAATGTGTGAGCAAGCAACGTGAGAGTCCTATCATTGTAATTAAAAGCACCATTTTCAACATTAAGTATCTTCTCCACAAGGTAGTCTTCAAGTGAATCACTCAATGCATGGTCTGTGAGAAGGTTGTGGAGAAGATCAAAGCATAGTTCATGGATGAGCCCAATCTTCCCATCTTCATTTGAAGGGAAACAACCATCAGACATATTATCTTCAGAACAGCAGCCATGACAACTGAGCAGGGAAAGCACAATATCAATGTCTCTACTACTGAGTTTGCTGCAAGCATCAACAAAAAGAGAAGCATGCCATTCGGTAGAGAAGATACATGTTTTAACAAAGCTCAGTAGTTCTATAGCAGCCTGAATTGGCATATTCTGATTGCTGGAGTTGGAAACTAAGGCAGCAGCCGGTGGTTGTTCACATCCATCTGTAGATCCAACAGAACGCACTGTCTCAGAAAAAAGATCTCCAAAAAGAGCCTCATCCTCATGGCACACTGCATTTTCAATTTCGGATGGTCCAGCAACTTTTGCAAAACTAGAATGGGACCTTTCTGTTTTTTGTCTAAATTTCAATCCTTCAGAATGAAGGAACAAACAAAGCTGCATCAAATTTTCAATCCATTGGCTAGATGGAGGAAATATCAGTTTTATAAGCTCTTCAAAAGTGTGTCCCTTCAGCAAAGGAACAGTCCCACGATGAACAAGGCATGAAAAGGAACTGTTTCGCGAGTCAGTAGAGCTGCCAACAAGTTCTACATCAAAGTCTTTTTGCTCAAAAGGAATCTGGGGCCTTTGTTTTCTCAGATCATTAATGAGTTTCAGAGTATAAACAACAAATCGGGGGAAAAAGGCCAAGGGGGGCTTTGAATTTGGATCAGTTTTGTCATAAATCCAAACAGAAGAATCCAAACTCTCTAGTATAGATGCTACAACACACGCTTGGATATTCTCAGCTACATTGCTATTACCGAAAATAACCAGAACATCGTGAAGAAACTCTTCTGTAATCATTAAAACAGTGCTCTCTAAACTTCCCTCAATAGTAGCATAGGTATTCACAAACTCGAGTTTAATTCTAAACAAATTAGACAAAGTATCGGTAAATGAGGCGACTGCATTCAACAATGAAGTGTCATATTCAACATATGGAACATCTGTCATGAGACTTCCAAGTATCTTCAACATTCTCAAAATGAATGATAGCCTCCTTCGGAAATTTTGGCCCAGTGCTCGCTCATCAAATGCATCTTGTACTTTAGCTAGTTTATTGCACAGAAAGATCACGCGGGGAGTGCATTTTCCATGGACAACTGCCCAGTGCTGGGATAGAAAGACAAAAGTGTTGAGATATTGATGATAAGTCTGCTCACTGAATCCAGATTCTTGCCTATCATGTGGCATGTGTTTAGAAGCTAATGTCTTCAGAAGCCAGTCCATTGATTTTTCTTCCATTGAGCACCGGAAGCCTTTTACGAATCAGTAAAAAAATGAAAAGAAAAGAAAATGAGCACATGGTTAGGTACGCAGGAAAATCATGACAAGACAACAGTGGGGTGATTATTGAGTATTAACATAATACCTTCTAAACGGCATTTTTTGTAGTCATCCGCATAATCACCACAACAATCATCAACCGTTGGCAGCAAATCTACTAAGGAACTTGCAGTTGTAGGTTGTAATATGTCCACTACCATATTTACTCCATCAACCAAAGCTATCTCTAAAAGATGTATCATGTTGGCCTGAAAGGTTCAAGATGAATTAGTGATACACAAAATAGCCACCACTCTACCAGAAAAATACGTAGACCAAGACACTAAGTTCTAACACAATAAAATAAATTTAAGCTATGCCAGTCAGACTTGTTTTTCGTCATCTAAATGAATTTGAGGAGAAAACCTTTGCTCCTTCCCTACCCGGGTATAGAAATCAGAAAAAACCTATTAGCACACAGTATCATACAGCAGCTATGCATGAGGCAAGATAAATAAAATCAGGCCCAAAACTCAATTTAGTCCCAGAGTTTAATAAGCATCCAATAAAGGCTTAGAACAATATTGTTTACTGAACTCTAAGAAATCCATTTTTATTCTGTCTAACTTCTTTTTATTGTTCTTTAGTGGTTGCTCAACATCTCTTTTATTAATTTTTACCTTTCTCCACCATACCGGTTGAGCATTGAGCAAGTACTCCATCATAGAGGTAAAATAAAACACTGAAATCCTATAGGGATCAATTGGGAAGTCGGAAGAGGATATGTCATCCCCCCTATACTGTAGCGTCCAACCTCAATGATATATATTTCACCTATTTAACATGTGAGTGTGTGTGCGCACGCGCAATCCAACGGGGTGGTTATACAGCTGACAAGTCTATTTTCCACAAAAAAATAATAGGTGTTGTTGCTCCATTAAGTTTCAACATAGTTAAAGACTCAAAAGCAATCTTCTGAAAAAGCAATTACTACGATTTTTAACTTTATAACTGGATTAGGTATCATAGTCATTTCCGCCTCCCAATTATGACTCTGCAAACAAGCTAAGATAATCATATGATGGGCGAGATTTAAAGAAAAGGTTTTCGAAATTCAGCAGCGACGTCAAGGTGTTTGAAGTCTCTACGGCCGCAATTGAGGCTACATTTAATCACAGTTCTAAGAAATATCAACAATCATGATGCAACCACAACTGCAATTTAAAACATTGATGATGAATCCTAGTGGGAGGAATAAATAATCTTCAATCGAACAGAAAACAACAAAAATTCCAGAGAACAATTAAAGAAAAAGGACTGAATTAAACATCTTTAAAACCCCTTTGCCTTTAGTAGTTTTTTCTGCAGACATATAAAGAAATTAATGAATTATTTATAAATTTAATATTATTTAGCATTTCGCATACATCTTTATTTCAACAAAATAAATGCAGAAAGTCAAATAAACCAAGCACGCTACTCTTTAACGCACTCTTGTCGTATAGTAGTCCCTAAGATTTTCAGATTAATAATTGGATTCGGTATCATATTCATTCAAACATTCCAATTATGATTATGCAAATAAGCTAAGATGCGCATACGACAAACAGGGTTTTAAAAAATAGGTTAGCAAAATGTCGCCTCCAACAAGGTGTTTGAAGTCTACAGCCGCAATAGAAGCCTATTTTCCCTAGATTTTCAGAATGTGACCACGACCACAATAAAACCTTGGGAATGAGTTTCTGACAGAAGTGATGAAAACTCATCGATCAAACAGAAAACGACAAACAAATCTAGAGAAAGGTTAAAGAAAAAGGAATAAATTAATTTAGACTTCTTTTAAATCATACTCAAAATTCAATAAACCATGCACTCTGCTCTTCATCAAACTTCCATACTACAAAACTTCCAGACTCCTAACATATGGAAAGCATACCTGAATTCCTAGATCATCGTCATCAAATTCAGATTTCTCCAAATAGCACAGAGCAAATTCTATAGACTGCTGCGCAATCGCAACAAGTACTCCTTCCGCTTGCTCAACTATTCACATAAACAACCAAAAACACAACCAAAAAAAGTAAAAAAGTTAGATAAACAGCAATATGCATTAAATCATTTCCAACACTTAAAAAAAAAAAAGCAACAAAAAAAAATCTGGCTCATCGATCAACAATTAGCAGTTATAACAACAAGGATCATAAAAACGAACTAAATCACGCATTCTCAACTATTCGCACAAACAACCAAAACACAAACCGAAATAAAAGTTAGACAAACAACACGATAAAATCATCTCCATTCTCCAAACACTAAAATAAAAGCAACAACAAAAAAATGCGGCTCATCGATCAACAATTAGCAATTACATCAAGGCTCATACAAACGAGCTAAATCACACATTTCTCAACTATTCGCACAAACTGCCAAAACACAAACCGAAAAAAAGTTAGAAAAAACAACACGATAAAATCATCTCCAAACACTTAGATAAAAAAAAGCAACGACAAATAAATGCGGTTCATCGATCAACAATTAGCAATTACAACAAGGGTCATAAGAACGAGCTAAATCACACATTGCTCAACTATTCACACAAACAACCAAAAAACTTAGAAAAACAATATCATGCATAAATTCATTTCCAAACACCTACAAATAAAAAAAATCACTCGTCGATCAACAATTAGCAATTACAACAACAAGGATCATACAAACGTGCTAGATCACAAATTGCTCAACTATTCACACAAACAACCAAAACACTTAGAAAAACCATACCATGCATAAAATCATTTCCAAACACTTACAAAAAAATTCCACACGTCGAATCAACAACAAGGATCATTCGAACGAGCTAAATCAAGCATTTCTCAACTCTTCACACAAATAACACTATGCATAAAATCATTTCCAAACAAAATATAGCTCATCGATCAACAATTAGCAATTACAACAACAAGGATCATAAAAACGAGCTAAATCACGCAATAGCAAGAAAAAGCAACAGTAACAAAGAATCGAAGTTCATTCCGATGATAATGATGACGCTGATGATAATAGAGAGAAAAAACTACCTGACAAAGATCGAGAAGAGGAAGCGATTGCGTTAGCGAGAGAAGAAACCGCGTGAATCTGAGAATCACTCCACGACTGGAGAAACAAACTTCCATCGCCAGAAGACTCCAAACCGCGACGGAGAAGACAGTAGAAAGCATCTAAACCTAACCGAACACCGTCATCGGAGCGGAGCTTGTGAAGAAACTCGCCGGACGGTAGAGAAAGAGCGTCGGCGAGAGCATTGAGATTTTCCGCCATCGCGATGCGGAGAACGAGAGTTGGAATCGAGAAAGTGCTAAGAGTGTGATGGTGAGAGGAGTAGCATCAAGGAAAGTAGAAAGGGGTTTATGGTAATTTAACAATAGCGTGATGAAAACGGTTATGAATATGAGAGAGAGGTGTTTTAGAGTATAGTGTGATGAATGTTTGCTTAATGAAGAAGAAGGTGTTTTGATTTTTGTGATTGATTCTTCTTTATTGAAAGGAAGAGAAAAGAAAATGCTACTACTTTTCTTTTTCTATCTATATTTTTTTTTTTTACAAAGAAATTTTAACTCTTTTGAATACTAGATTAATAATTACTTTGACTAAAATTAAACATTCAATAAAGAAAAAAAAAAAACGTAATATTTTTCGTATTATCTCAATATCATATATTTTTCGTATGGGTTGGGTTCACTCTTCCTTATTGTTGTATGAATCTGATATTTGAAAAAAAAATTGGTATCTAAATTCACAATTTTGATTTTCTTGAGCATTGCTTGAAGACAGCTTTTAGCTATTGTTTTGGAAAAATGCTTCATACATATAAAACTGAAAAAGAAAACAAGTTATATATTGTTTGGCCAATAATGTATTATATATCATATAGAGATGTATATTTTACATTGTTTGCACTGTTTTTGGCGTTTTTTATGTGACTCTTTCAAGTAAATTGTATAGTCTTCATTGATCACTCCTTCTTAATTTCATTTGTCATCTTTGCTTTCCTAACAAGTTTATGTTTTCCTTTATTGGCCAAAAACTTCTTATTTGATCCATTTGAGATCCTTGCTCTAAAAGATGAATGTCTTCCTTCTGTAGTCAGTGATTCTTCGATAGGTCATTTTTTTGAATCGTTTAAAACTCTTGCTTCTTCAACAGTTTATGCTTTCCTTCCTTAGCGACGCTCGATTTCTCAAGAGATTTTTTCTTTGAGTCCTTTTTTCTTTGTAGAAATATTTTCAACAATTTTGGATTTCGGCTTCTTAATTATTTTCACATACTCGATGGTATATTCGTTCTCCTCATTGATGTCAATAGATTCTTCTTTAATATGATGAATTACAATATTTTCAGTATTGGTTGGATGGAATAGATATTCGTCGTTGGAGCAGCGTGGATGTCATTGGCAGAAAGTTTTCTGGCAGTTTTCTTTCCTTTTGAGGTTGTCACTGCAAGGATGTCATTGGTACAAAGTTCATTAGCATTTTTGTTTTCCTTCGTGGTTGTTACATAAGGCATGTCATTAGTACGAAGTTTCTTTGCAGCTTTCTTTCCTTTTGTGGAAACATACCCAGTCTCAGATATTAATCAATCAATGATATGCATTGCCTCTTCGTTATTGATGAATCAAAATGTATGTATCAAATTATCATGTCATATATATAACAAAAGATTATTAATACGAAAATATGCATGAACATTAAATACTAATGTTTAACATTTAAATCCTAAAACCGTAAATTTTATAGCCATGTGTTTTTAATATAAATTTGTATGAACGTCAACAATAGAAGTTTCACAAAATCATTTTCAATAACTTAACAAGTGTTACATGTAGAACAACAACATTAATTAGTTGTCAGTTTAATGCCTTCACCTTTGCTCAATATCATCCCAAATAAATCCTAAATTCGAAATTTGAGTTTCAAATACATAAATAAAAAAATTCAGGGCATGTAAAAATATGTTCATGTTTTACTAAACCCTAATTATTTGGAAAAAAAATATAGTCCGTTTTATTTAGGGGATTCGTCAGAAATTGAATATCAGTTCTCATAGTTCGATTTGAGTAGAAGATAGCAAAAATATTAGAAGAATCGTTCATACCTTATGACTCTATTATCATCCGAAGGAATCCATTCATGGAAACAAGATTGTGAGGATACCATTATGGATAAATGTGATTGACTTTTTAAAAAAGGAGAGAGATTAATGAATAATTTTGTAAGATTAACAAACCCTTGTCATTCTGAATATTTGTTTTATATTGATAGTTATTAAAATGTGTGTGAAATAATGGTAGCGACAGTAATATATGGTCTCCAAGCCAGACTTTAAACATTCTCACACAAATTTAACTTTTTGATTTTTTTTTAAATAATTTGTTTTAAATATTCGTTGTTATTAAATTTATTTTTTCATTTTATTATTTATTATAAATATTATCTTTTTTATTATTTTTATGCCTTACACTCTAATCCTTTTATATATAAACTATTGATATTTAATTATTATTATTATATATTTTTTCTCATACAAAGTTTTTTTAATTAATATGTTTACACTTTTTCTTTTCCATTCAAATAAAAAAGTCAGTGTTTCTTTCTACAATTTGGATAAAGAGATAGAAATATTAAAAAAAAGTTGAACATGCAAGAGATCGTAGGTAATATCCAAGGCATATTGATATAAATATTTTGTTATCATAAACAAATTGGGCAGAAGATTTTCGCAAACCAACATACATCATTATATTAAGGCTCTCTTTGGTAAAACTAACTGGTAGCCGATAGCTGATGACTTGTAGCTGATAGCTGATAGCTGATAAGTTAGTTTGAGTGTTTGATAAATTAACTGTTATACTAGCTGATAAATATGAAATGACGTAAAGTTTATTTTTAATTAAGAAATTGATAATTTCAATATGTTTTTATTAAAATAATAAGGGTATAAATGGAAGGAAAAGTCACAAGTTAAAAGCTACTTCAAATAGCTTTTGAGAAAAAAAACTAAAAACTAGTAAAAAAACTACAAATTAAAAGTTAAATGACAGTTACCAAATAAAACTTTTTTGTAAATATGAGCTGAAAAGATAAAAGCTCTTTTTTGGTGTTACCAAACAGACCCTAATTATTTGTTTATGGATAACTGATTATAACTTTTATATATTCCGTATTATACATTTAGATATAGCTAAAAAATTATCAAAAAATTTCATAATAAATTTTATTTTGTGTGCTTTGCGCATGCGTACACGTCCTTTACAAGTTCAATAAAAAAACAATAAAAAAAACAAGATAAATCTTTTATAATGATTTCAAGAATTTAAATATATTATTTTAATATTTAAAAATAAATAAGTAAAAAATATCAAAGATTCAATTAATAATATTTTTTATTGTTGTAATTTAAATTAATTTAATAATAAAACACGCATAGTCAATATAATATTAATTGGACTTGTCTTGAACGCAACCAACTTGATAGTGAATTCAAAAGCGAATAAAGTTACACTCGCTTTTTCCGAAAAATAAAAATTCAAAATCTAAAAGAATTCTTTTCTCTCTCATCAACACCTTCACCGCTCAACACCCACTTTCTCCCCAAAAATCCATTTTTTTTCCTTGACCTCATGTAGCTTAGATAATCGGTAGTGTGATGAGGTTTGTCCTCTACACCACCTTTTCACCTTTGGGTTGTTCGTCGTGATTTCTCCGACATTTCTTCGGTATTTTTTAGCGACGGTTGGTCCTCTGTTTGTCTCCCTTGTAACCTTTCTCTTACCTTGGTTGGTCGGCTTTGGTTCCTTTCTGTTACAGTTGGTTCTGACGTTGTTCACTACAGGTGGATCTTCAGATTTGGAGTTATGATGTTTTTTCTTTCCTTCAGTTTCGGTTTTTTCGATTGCCTTCTCACCGGAACTTTTGCGGAAGCTCCTTTTCTGATGGTTGTGTTTATGATGTTGAGCTTGTTTCCTAATATTTTGATTCTCTGTTTGTCTTCAGATCTGTTGAGATCTGCAGGTTTATGATATTAGGTTTACCTCTCTGCGCCAGCTTTTCATCTACACTAGTCTTCCTGGTTGATGTGAGATTGGTTTCATAGCCGAATCATTCATTTTGATGTTGGATTGTTAGACTCAGAAAAGTCGTTTTACTTGCTGGTTTTACCAGAGGTTTTTGGTTGGTGAATCAAGACGTGTTGGCCTTTTGATTCTTACACCATGTTGAAAAGTGAAGACTCACACTAGACTCTTTCTTTTGCTATTTAATTTGGTGTCTCTAAGCGGATTCGCTGGATAATATTGGTCGAATGTGCGTTTTTACTTTAGTTGTTTTTTATTTTTATATATCCTTTAGAGTTGTTTTATGGTTTGATTGAGCTTAATTTATGTCCCCTTAATCTTTTGTATTCTCTTTTTCATTTTATATATATTTGGCTTATATAAAAAGTAACAAAAAAAAATTATCTTTCTAAAGAGAAGAACGAACATGTTAATTCATCAGCTAATTAAACTTTAGACATGTTAATTTGCACATGCAGTGGGGATTAGTGGGAGGAACATTTCTCAAGAACACTTTTAAGATTAGGATTAGAAATATATCTTGTTTTCTACTAAGATTATTATAATACTACCTTAAATAAATATTAAAAAATTATTTTATTTACTTTTTTGGTTTTTCTTACGATCTCCTTTAAAAAAATCATATATATATATATATATATATATATATATATATATATATATATATATATATGAGGAGAGATCAAATTACACCCGAAGAGTTACATCATGTGTTACACTTGCTGAAAAACGTGACTTCAGATTAATATTTTTTAAAATCAACCGTTGGATTGCAACATATAATCATATAGATCATACCTATAAAGTTTGAGATTAATCTATAATGATTTACTATGTCATTGAACTACTACATCAAAATTAATGTTATATGAAAGTCCATTTTAACGTTAATTTTTGGATATCTTGATCGTATAGTAAAACTTTATAGATTAATCTCAAACTTTATACATATGATCTATATGATGGTATGTTTCAATCCAACGGTTGATTTTAAAAAATATTAATCCGAAATAACGTTTTTGAGCGAGTGTAATTCATGGTGTAATTCTTCGGGTGTAATTTGATTCTCATATATATATATATATATATATATATATATATATATATATATATATATATATATATATATATTACATTTTCTTTTATAATGAATGAGAACTCGGGGATCACTTTTAATTTTTTATATTTTTTTTCCAATTTCGTTGTTCATTAAGATTTACTTTTTTTTTTATTATTTATTTCTTTTTGAATTTTTTCCCACATGAAAAAATGTATGGATCACCAAAGTAATTTTGATTTCGCAAAAGACTATGTTAATTTCTTTTATCTACAATTTAACGAAAATTTTGCATTGATTTTTGTTGCTTCTTTTTTAGTCAACAAAAATTATCACGTATGAACTCGATCGAAGCAAATTGCTTTGATTTTGTAAAATAGAGACAAATTTATACACATTACCTTTTCAAACCCTATGAGTCATATTATTTATGGATTAAATGGATTTGTTGCAATACAATGATTTTTGTATGGATTCAACGATCAATTTCACGTTCAATTGTAAAATTGGTGTTATGGATTGATAATGTAATTGGAATATGGAAAAACCTTTTTATTTGATTCTTGTAGAGTGATAACTTTTGCATATCATCTTTAATCACCTTCATCTCATGACTCTAAAGATTGTTGATCAGACTTTCAATACTTATCGAGTTCAAGTCTTTGCCTTCTTGTATGGAAGTCACCTATATACTTGGAAGGAAAACAATGAAGTTCTTCTTGACATGATCAACAGTTGTATAGATTTTTAATTAGCATTTGAAAATCAGATACAAGAACTTGAAACCATGAAAATATGTCAATCCTCTCTATTTTGAGTTTCACTGCAGTTTTGAAACAAAATAGTCTGGAGATACATCCCTATTTTGT
Source organism: Vicia sativa (assembly GCA_021764765.1). Classification (NCBI taxonomy): domain Eukaryota; kingdom Viridiplantae; phylum Streptophyta; class Magnoliopsida; order Fabales; family Fabaceae; genus Vicia; species Vicia sativa. Next base: position 6,346,972 of record CM038793.1, read on the forward strand.
GTTTGGATGTATCGAAAGTTGCATCTCTCAAATACCTCATGCACTCATTTAAGTTGTTTTGTTATTCACACAATTGATTTTGAAAATAATATGGTTTCTCATAAACATTCTTTCCACTTTGGAGTAAGTCACCCCATAACCCCCTGAACACATCTTGTGTATTGGTTGGTTATCAAAAAATAACATTTTTTCAGGTTAATTTGAAAATGACTTGTCTTATACCAAAGACATCACCGCAATGGATGATACATTTCACACAAGATGTTGAAACATGGTCAATGTCTTTCATCACATGTATCTCCAAAGTCTTTCATCAAACATGATCATCTATACGAGGTCCTTATTGCTCTACAAGTTCTATAAATAGGGTTTCTCAATTCATTTTCTTTACACAAACCAGAATGACTACATTTTTCCATCTTACTTTTATGTATTTCAATGGCACAACACCCCACTTCAATTTAAGATCTACGAAGACATACTTCTCGTCAACCTAAAAACCAAACTGAATACTCTCCTATATATCTAGAAAACTAAAGACTTGACAAGATTGAGTATCGTTCACCCTCAATAGACAGCGAAGGGAAAGGAAGATGCAATTCACATTGCTCGAATTAAAGACATGTGATGATTTGAAGGTGGTGTGGAGTACCTTTTACCGTTACTCAACAAAGGTCTGATTGAAATGGATGCGAGGATTCAAAGATCAATCGACGATATTATAAGAATGTTGTAATGTCCAAAACTACTTGTTTTCAATAACGTGTAATGTTAAATTTATGTAATGTTTATCTATGTAAAGTTTATTTTGAAATTAATTTAAGTTATGTGATTTTCGTTCTATCATTGTTATTTTAGTCTTTTTTTTATTTATTTTGATCTACTGAGCATATTTCAAATATGCATATTAAAAAAATTTACTGACTAATAAATTAAGGGGCAATTCAAAGATACATCTATGAATCAACCTTTCGTGCATACGGAAATGCATCTCCAAATTAATTTTTTATAGAATAAGAGTTTCTCACAATTTTTACTTCTGTGGGTAAAAAATGTATTAGTTTTTATTAATTATTATTTTCTTTTAAAATATTTTAAGTGGGCTTGGCCCATTAGTTTAATCCATTAAGAAGGAGAATTTATCTTGCCACCCCTTTTATTTAACCAGTCACCCTCTTAAGGGTATGATTTTACCATCATATCCTTGTGGAAAATCATATTTTTAAAAAATATTTTTTACCGGAAATTTGGGGGTGTACCAGAAATTTCAGTCAAAATACCGAAAATTTGGGGGTGATAACGGAAATTTCAAAAAAATACCGAAAATTTCCGAATTTTCCGATATTTTTCAAAATTTAAAAAAAAAACCCGGAAATTTAAGTCAAATATCGAGAATTTTTAAATTTTTTGGTAAAAAAACAGAACATTTTCAAAAAAAAATAAAATTTGATACTGTGTATTTGAAATTTCCGGTAATGTACTTGAAATTTTGGCATATACATGAAATTTCTGGTATCTCAAATTGTTTTTTAAATCTATGTATTTGAAATTTCCGATAGTATATTTAAAATTTTTGATATTTTTTTTGAATAGGAATAAAGTTGTATTTGAAATTTCCAATAGTGTAGTTAAAATTTTTGGTTTTTTTTTTTGAATAGGGATAAAGTAGAAATAAAAATATTTGTATTTAAGAAACAATTGACTTTATAAAATAAGCAGAGAATTATTCAGAATTTTACTTTTTAAGTTTGTTTTGAGTTTGTCAAATAGTAAAACCCTAGACTTGGGGAGTACTGCAGAACCCTCTATCAGATTTCATCAAGCATAACCTTGCGGTAAGTCCCTTTCTTTCATACCCTCTTGCATGTTTTGAAAATGTATGCATGTTAATCCACGCATGTTTTGATTTTGAGACCTTGATCTTGTTTATGTTTTGTGTGATGTTAATGTTCAAATTTTGGTTTCAATTTGTTGGTAGTCTTAAGCATAAGGAATGGTAGGAGACCGTGTTTATCTTGAAATATGTTTCTGTTTGGTTCAATCAGTTGGTAGCTAGAGGGACACCCGAATACATTATTATAACCGGTGTTGCTGTGTCAGTGTCGGGGTCGTGTTAGCGGGGATTGTAGTGAGCCGTTTTGTTATTGTGCATTCTAATTATCAGTACACTAAAAGTTAAGTCTGATCAACATAATATTTGTGCATTCTGTGCAGAATTATGGCGGAAAGTTCGGGACATCGTGGCCAAGTTGGGCCTAAGAGAAACGTTGAACCACCTCTGGAGTATAATGAAGACTGGTGGAAGCAGATGATGCAAGTAATGCAAGAACAAACAGATACTATTGCTAATTTGATAAATTGCTTGTTTAAACCTCCACCGAAGCCCGAATCCCCGAATCAGTTCTTCTTTGATATTTTCAAACTCAACCCGCCGTCTTTTGCTGGAGGGAACGTTCCTTTGGAAGCCGAATCTTGGCTAAGAGAATTGAATAAGATTTTTAAAATTGTGCAGTGCACGGACGAACAAAAGGTAAAATTTGCTGAATTTATGCTTAAGGGAGCAGCGGATGATTGGTGGGAGGGGGAAAAAGCCAGCATGATAGCTAAGGGAAAACAGATAGACTGGGAATGTTTCCAAAAAGTGTTCCTTGATAAATATTTTCCGAAGTTTCTACGGGGGCAGAAGGAACATGAATTTATTCATATTAAGCAAGGAGATAGGTCTGTCGCGGAGTATGTGGCTGAATTCGAAGAGTTGGCTAGGTTCGCATCCTCTCTTAACGCCTTGAGTGAGGAGTGGAAGATTAAGATTTTTGAACGGGGGTTAAGGTCTGATATCAGAAACATCGTAGTCCAATTCAAGTTCACAAACTATACCTCATTAGTGCATGAGAGTTTCATCACGGAAAATTGTTTGAAGAAGATTGATGAGGAAAGCCAACAGGAATGGGAGCAGTCGGAGAGTCCGAATCAGACTAAGTATTCTCAACACTTGAAGGTAAGAGTTTCTCAAATAGGCAAAAAAGTCAAAACCTCGAATTCGCCGAGTAAGTGTTATGAATGTGGAAAGAATCACTTTGGAGAGTGTCTGGCTGGAAAGAATGTGTGTTATTGGTGAAAGCAGCCTGGACATGTGATTCAGGACTGCCTTGTGCTACAAGCAAAAGGATAGTTATGCTATATATCTTATCTTGATTTTTAGTTCTGAGTTAATCTCTCTCTTTTAAATTATGTCTCAGAAACTACAGTGAAGATTGCCAAAAGTTAATGCAATCAATGGAAGAAAATATATGAAAACTTGCATTACTCACTTGTGAAATTTTCTTTGTAACTCAATGTTGAATGCTTGATGGTGTTTAGTAATATATATATTATTAGGGGGCAATTTCAAGGAGGGACCATACTTTCTTGGGACACATCTTTGTAAGAGGCACACCACATATCCACCTAAAACCTTAAGGTGATAGGTGTGTGGGTTCTCATTTATATAGGATTCAATTTTTCTTTTTCTAACCAATGTGAGACTTCTTCCTCACACTTGATTCTCAACATATATAAGTTTAAATTTTTTTAACAGTTTAAATTCATATTAAAATAAATTGCTTTGGTATGAAAATTTATCAAAACTATTTTTTCGAAAGACAGTTTTAAAATCAGATGCACATTTATTCTCATATGAAATGTTATGGTTAGTTCTTCATGCAATGTAGATTGTTTCTACCAATTTTGAATTTTGTAGATAGAAGAAAAGTATTAAGAACAAAAGAATTAAATAATTTATAAAAAGATTTTGTTTATAAAGGATAAATCTTAGTGAAATTGAAACCCATGTGTCAGGATATCAAGGAAAAGTCATCTAGGGCGATTTAGTATAGAAGATCTCTTAAAGTGTGTTTGGAGGAGGTAATTAGGAATTTTTAAGGAATTCAAAATTCTAAGTAATTCAAATGATTCAAATTGAAATTCATTTAATTTTAAATTTTTTTGTTTGGATGGAGAATTAAAATGATTTATTGTTAAATTTTTAGGCTCATTTTCATCATTTTCATAAATTTTTAAATTTTTTAGCCAAATTTAAAATATAAAAGAGAGAGACCAATTTGCAATTTCTGAAAATTTTAGGAGTAAATTTGTAAATTTCACAAAATATGAGGACCATTTTGCAAATTTTGAAAAATTAATAATAAACAATTTAACATTTAAATTATGAAGCAATCTCAAATTCTTTACTTTTTTGTGTCATTTGAAATCCCTTAAATTTAATTTGAATAAAATGCTTCATAAATTTACATCATTTTAACAATTCTTCATATTTTTTATCCAAACAATAGATTTTGATCAAATCATTTTAAATTCCTTTAAAAAATTACTTTCCCTCATTAAAATACTTCATTCAAACACACTATTAACAAGAACTATGCATTCATCCTTAAGAAATTCATGATTATTATAAATTAAAGCAAGTAAAATAAACATACAATAATCCAGGATAATTCCCTAATGGTAAAACTCGTTTTCCCTACTCCCTAGTTACAGGATGTGCCTTTTGCTCATGAAATTTTGAAACACTAGGTGTGCTGCTATTTGAGCAACCGATGACCTGTCAGTTGACATCATAAAATTCATGTTGCTTCATGATGAGAAGCATCACTATTTTCAAAGTAGGGATTCGGGATCACACCTCTATGACTTTAGTCGTGCCATATTGCATCACTATTTTAAAACACAAGAAACCAGATGACCTCCCTATATAACATATATATATATATATATATATATATATATATAAACTATGTTATTCATGAATACATGTGAAATCATCTAAATAAATTACAAAATGCACAAGCTAAGTAGCATAGAACTTATTGGACAAAGCATGGACTCACCCAACCAAAACCAAAACAAGACAAAAAAATAGCGCAACCTTTCTGACTCAATCTCGCCAGGCAAAGACATAAGCTTGCTAGGCGAGCTAAAACGCTTAGAGATTACTTCCAAGCCAAGTTACTTCATACAAAAACAATATAACTTGCCAAACAATGTGATAAAAACATAGGGCATAACAAGGTGGTTTAAAGACCCATTACTTAAGTAACTTCGTGTTGAAGTAAGAGTTTTCTCATTTTTCAAACAAGGAGGCTCGTTGGACCATATAAGAAGGTCAAAGTCCACTTGGATGAGCGGTACATGACTTACAAATGAAGAAAAACAAACTCACTAGGCGAACTAAAGGCCCCGTCAGGAGAAATTCTCGTATAAGAAATCTATAACTAAAGGTTTGAACTAGTTCGTTCAACATCAATTACATAATTTTCAATATATATTCATTTTTAATCCCATTAATCTCTATTTTATTTGTTAAGAGAAACACCAACCAAGTTAAGATGAAAACTAGATTACTTCAAATTATATATTTTAATTCTTTTACAGGTCAGGACCTCGAGGATCTATATAATCATCTCACAAAAATTTGTGAACTCTTTAGACTCTTGAAGCAATCAAAGAAGAATAACCGGTGTTTATGCGATTATTTCTCACTTATTGATCAGAAAATCTAAAGAATAGTACTTGAATCAACCTACACAGGTAACGACTAATTTGAATTTATTTTAGAAAAAAATTCTTAACAAGTTTTTTCCACACAATAATTTTTTGGAGGCCAAGACTACCATTACCTAATTTAGCTCCTTTTAATATGATGAAACACGAGAATGAAGATTTGGAGTAAAAAACTTGATTGAGAATGAAAGTATTTGTGGATAGGGTTTAAGAAAACTATTGCAAATGAAGGTGATCATGTTGGATGCTATTAATAACAATCTGACTTATAATTTTTTCAGAAATACATCTCCGAAAATATCTAATTTGCAAAGGTGACAAGAATTCCAATCTTCCACACTAGATTACCAAAAATACATCTCCGACCATATCCCTTTAATAGTTCTGAATCAATTAATTATATTATAATTTTGGAGATATATCTCCGAAACTTTTCTTAATTTCACTATGGTGTGACACCATATTTGGTCGCGTTTGTGTAGTGTGAAAGGTGCGTCTTGAAAATATACTTCCAAAAATAGAGATAATTTTGAATTTTCATATAGTTCTTTTCACCTGTATAGGGTGTGGAACAAGAAATTCCCAAATTTTAATTCCACTCCAAATGAGAGAACAGTGGTGTGATATAAATGTTAGTCCATTCAATAAAGAATTTACTCATATATAGCAAGGGTGTGAGTTCAACTTTTGTTTTCAGTGCGAAGACTTTGGTGGGTGAATGGTATAAGCTTCTGGTTGTTTGGAAATACCATGTTATTTTTATTTGATGAATGCATGATTAAATTTTTACAATAATGCATTTCTTTATATGATGCAAATTTTTATATATTGCAAGAAAATAGAATTATAAAAAAATGTGACTCATATTCAATGTAATGTGGTTTACACTTTACACCAGAAAATTCTCATATCTCTCCAACAAAAGGTACAAAGATTCTCAAACCAAAAACAATAAGCCAAATAAGAAACCAAAATTGCTTATAATAAATAGTAAGGGAACAAAAACAAACTTAAAACGTGCCTGGCTAGAATAACTTAACTTATATCTTATTTTCATCTACCAACTCTTTTACACAAAACTGATGCAAGTTTTCATACATTTGCTTCCATTGATTAACCATCTGCGCGGACTTTTGGCATTCGCGTTTTAGTTTCTCAATCTCCATTTCAGAAGCAGCAACTGAACCTTGATTCTGTGAGACATAGATTAAGAGAGGTTAGCGCACAATCACGATTCGATAATGACCATTTAAAGAAACAGAATTATAGTTAAAAACAAACCTGAAGTTCTTTACTGTAATTCGAAATCACATCTGAACTAAGGTATGAAACATCCATGCATCTATCGCTATCGCCAAGACTGACGATAGTCTTCGTAACTGAATGTCCGTCTATTGAATTTGCGTATTTTTCCAAAGGAGGAAATTGAGCTCCCTTCTTTTTTGAGGCTGCTTGTAAATTAGAAGACGTATGATTACTTGAATCATTTTCTGGTCTAACGATGATAATATTAGTTATTGGTCCTGCAACATTCGAAAAATTGGGCATTAAATGTACCGAACACATGCTTAAAGTAAAAGTTGCATAAAAAGATTTAGGACCGTCTTTGAGGACGTACAAAGCAGGCTACCGCACATGGTCCAAAATTTAACACGGTTAAACCGCAGCTTAATAGGGTTTCGTAAAGTATTTTTCATGGCAAAGTAGGACCCTATTCATTTTGCCACATAAAAAGTGGTTAATCTACACAGAGGCTCTGAAAACTTAAGACGGCCCTGAGAAGGTTCGTAATAAATAGCACATGAATGAGATTTATTAAACAAGATATACAATTAGAAAGCATGTTCTGCAAAAGCAATCTCAAGCAACAAGTAGGTCATATTTCATTAAGAGTTTGCAATACCTTTAGCATGCTTAAAGACACGGATGATGTTATGAGTACTTGCGTTCCAAACTCGAACTATTCCATCCTCAGATCCCGATATTAAAAAGTTACCACCGGCGTTATATGCCAAGCATGTAACTGCCTTGCTGTTAGATTGAGAAAGATAGTTAGTTAAATTACACTACACAGGTTGAACAGGTCTTCCCTGTATTCACAAGTATAGAAGCAAAAAGGTACACGAGATTTTACAAACAAAATTAAAAGGGGAAGCAAAAGGCATAAATCTTTGCTTGAATTCATTAAAAAAACTCAAGATTGGATGTCAACAGGTCAATGTGTTGAATATAATATGTTGAATATCTGGAAAATAATAGGAGAAAAGATAACCTGTGGTTAGAAAATGAATCAACGATATACGAAACGCGATTATCGGTAGTGATTTTTGTGGTATTAAGTGCAACGATAAATATTCTTCCATCTTCACTGCCAGCATAAAAGACGTGTTCAGCAGGATCCAATGCAATAGCTTTAATTTTTGAAGGGAATACGATATTTCTTTGTAGCATTCCATCAGATAAGCTCCATACCTTCAAAGACGAAACATTTTAGAATTCAGAAACAAGATCTGTGAACTGGAAAACAACAAATAACAACAACCTAGCCTTATGCCACAGAATAGTAGAGATGTAACCATATATGATGCAACAAACACACTTCATTGATTATTTATCTATTTTTCTACAACAATACTTCTACATGAAAACAGTAAAACAGACCTTACAGGTCCGATCATCTGATGCTGAAACTATAATTGCATTGCACCCTCCAGAACCAATCACAACATCATTTACACACAAAGTGTGATCTGAAAAACTATACTCGTAAATCTGGCTTGCTTCCTGTCTTCTCACATCATCAAATATCCTGAACCATGACATTCAGAGTAGTGTTTTACACAATAGTTAGCACTGTTAATTCCAAAAGGGGGAAAATAATGAGGTGGAAAAATGGAGAGACAGGATGAGTATTAAGTACATTAAGAGAGACCAAACTCGAACGGTTCCATTTTTAAAACCAGATATTAGAAGTGAGTCGTCTTCAGAAAATACCAAGCAAGTAACAGCCGTATTATGACCATGCCACTTCCTAAGCAATTTGCCGGTTTCAACCTAAAAAGTAATGGAAGCAACTCAGTACAGTAAAAAATAAAAGAAACAAAAAATAAGTTCCCTCTTTCAAGTTTCAATTTAAAATACCAACACCTAATGCCACAAAAGTTCAGCATAGGGGAGGCAAACGGGCATGCCCGCCTAGTTTAAACCCGCCCCACAAAAGCCTGCAAAAACGGGATAGGGTGGACATTGTTCATAGGCCTAAAACCTAAACCCGTCCTGCAAAAAAAATGAGGGTGGGACGGGCCTGCAGACACTTAATCTCTAAAGCCTAAAAATTGAAGAAAAAAAAATTATGTTAATGTCAGCGCCCACAAAAAAAACAGGGCAGCACGGGCATATTAGACGGTGCAGACCTAAAACATGAGCATGCCCCGCAGTGCGGGCAAAACAGACATGTTCGGCGGGCTGGACCAGTTTTGCCTACCAGGTCAGCATACTACCCAGAATCTGTCAATCTAGGCTTCAATTTTCATAATATATTTTGATTAAAATCAACCATCAATCTGAAACAAACCCGTGGTGCATAATAATACAACAGAGAAGAAAAGTCACCTCCCACAAGTATATTTCACCCGACAAACCTCCACCGACAAGATAAGTTCCACTATGATTAGCAGCAAGAGGCGTAATAGGTTCAGATGGAAAGCTCTTTACTTCAACTTGAGGCTGCACGCGATTACACAATCATTCAAAAATTGCAAGGTAAAAACACTAAACAGTAACACAGTACAAATACACAAAAGACCACCTTGGACCATGACCAGAAAAAAACAGAACCGGATGAGGAAGTTGATGCGTCCCGGAGCTGAGAAGACGCGAGAAAACGGTCACCAACAGAGACAAGTCCATGGGCAGGCGAAGATAATGATTTATACCGGATCTGCTCAGTACCAGTGTGAAGGTCCCAGCATCCAATCCCACCACCAGCATCAGAAGATGAAGCCAAAACAACCACCATCCTTCACTACAAGTGTTCCACTATGAAAGATAAGGGATGGTGAAGAAGAAAGGAACCTGGCGCTGCTAGGGTTTAACGAAAGAAGTAACTCAAACTATGAAATATTTTTCTTTTCTTTTTTTCTGTACGAGGAAACAACGGTTTTAGGGTTGACAGTCCAAATTTATTTGACCTGTCCAAAACAAAAAATTAAGGTAAACATAACATAATCATTAAAAAATTAAGAAAATTTTAATATATTAATGGCATTATAATTAACATATATTTGAATTTTATTTTTACTTCTTTACTCTTGTAACCACACTAGTAGTTTAATGGAACAAAATAAAAATCAGACTTAAATATCCTTCGCCAAGCTAGTATAAGTATATAATAATTACAAATATTTATTAATATAATAGTACATAAATTGCGTGGGTAAAGTTATCAAAAGCATGATTCAATGGTAATCCAAATCTTTTAAAACTCGCTCGTATGATAGGGAGCGGAGAATCCAAACTTTTATTATTTGTATGAATTAGATGCAAAGACTAATCTCTAAAACAGAAAGAATCACAAATTTGTGCCCATGACTTAATTCAAACCAAAGGCTCTTATCATCTCATCCTTATTTAAATTAGAAAAGACTCTTATTACAATGCTCTTGAATAATCAAAGGCAAATTTGATAATGAATAACATCCAAACTAGGTATGAAAAGTAACAGCACATAGTGTAATATGCAGTATAATCCAAACTCAATATATGTAATTCAATACTCATTGATTGTTTTCAATTTAAAAGATAAGTATGCCACTACCAAGTTTCACTAAATGCATATATGCCAGTCAAAATTAATATGCAAATTGAAAATAAAATATTTTTTTGGCCATTAATAATAAAATGTTAACATACAGATATACAACAACCTAAGGTAACTTTGATGTATTCTAACAAAAAGATACAAAATTTACAGAACTGTGTTTGGAACCATGGCTTCATTCAATTTCTGTCACTATATTAGAATTACTCTCATAAGGGTTTTAACTACACAGTACTATTCTTCTTCTGCCAATAACTACCAATAATCACCACAGGAACAAACTCCATCTCTAAAACAGTGGAACCTATTCACATCTCTAAGAAGAATCTCTCTGTTAACAAACTTCGAAACAAATTTCATAAAACCATGACAGTCTTCACACAATCTCAAGTTGTTTGTAATCCTAATGGTTTCGCCTTTTGAAGTATTAATGAGTCCAAAAGCGACCGCGAGCTTTCCGCTATGTCCCAATAAAATGACTTCTTTCTCTTCTTCGTCGAGATCGTAAATAACAACATTTGTTTGCGGGACGTAACCCTGATTCTTGATCTCGGTTAACAGTGTAATTAGGAAAGCACGAAGCTCTTCTATTTGCGGGTTGTACTCTTCGATGGAGACAAGCGAGTATATCTTCCTTTTGACTTCAATCCTGCTGTAACTCGGAATCTTTTGCAGGCTGCGAGATTCCAATTGTTTCCTTACACGCCTAACGTCATTCCACATCCTAGATTTTGCGTAAATATTTGATAAAAGCACGTAATTGCCGGCATTATAAGGCTCCAACTCAAAAAGCATTGAGCTCGCTCTCTCGGCGAGCTCAACATTACCGTGAATCCTACAAGCTCCAAGTAGGGAACCCCAAACTGAACCTCCTGGTTCGAAATCCATACTTTCGATTAGTTTGATTGCTTCGTCTAACCTATTAGCTCGGCCGAGAAGATCCACTATACAAGCATAATGTTCCATAGTTGGGCGGATTCTATACTTATTAAGCATAGATTCAAACAAAATCTTCCCCTCTTCGACAAGGCCTGCGTGACTGCAAGCACACAAAACAGTAATAAACGATATATAACTTGGCGAAACTCCTTGGTGAATCATATTCTCAAAAATTCCGATGGCCTTTTTTCCAAAACCATGCATACCATAAATAGAAATCAAAGAATTCCACGAAACAACATCACGTTTCCTCATATAATCAAACACTCGTTGTCCCGTCAAAATCTCACCACATCTTCCATACATTGTTATAAGCGTGTTAAGAACCGGAAGTATAGAATCAAAACCCCTCCGTAGAACATATCCATGAACCAACTTTCCATTTTCCAAGGCAGAAAGAGTCGCACAAGCTTGGAGCACACTCACCATAGTAACTGGATTCGGAACAGACTCACACGCCTCAAGCATCATTACCTGAAAAAGTTCCAACGCTTTGACAGGCATTTCATTCTTCGCATAACAAGCAATCATGGCACTCCAGGACACAATATTCTTGGCGGGCATACCTCCAAAGACTGAACTCGCATACGGTACACAACCAAACTTAGCATACACATCCACCAAAGTGGTCATAACATGAACATGGCCTTCAAACCCATGTCGGAGAATATGAGCATGAATCTCCTTCCCCTTCTTAAGAGGAGAAATAGGCATATCCGAAACAACACATCCTTTAAGAACATAAGTATACGTAAACCTATTGGACTTGACCCCAGTGAAACTCCAATTCCAATTCATCCTCCAATACAAGCCCAACAACTTCTCCCCAGAACCCACCTTGGCCAACGCTCTGAAGATGGCATTCCAAACAAAAATAGTCCTGTGGCGCGTTTCATCAAACACCTTACAAGCATGATGAACAGAGCCCAAATCACAATACATGTTAATAAGTTTAGTAGCCAAAAAGGGGTCTTGGGCTAACCCAGAAGCAATAAGTTTTGTATGAACATGTAACCCATCTGAAAGAGAATTATGTTCCACACAAGAGTATATCAAAAGCTCGAAACTTTTTTGAGTTGGGTTGGGTTCGGTATACAAGAGTTGAAGAGCTTGTTTGAGATTGCCTTGTTTACATAATGATTGAATGAAGATGTTGTTGTTGTTTGCAGGGTTAGTGGAGGGATTGAATGAAACGAAAGAGAGTGATGATTTAGAAGTGTAGGAAGATGGGTGAGTTTGAATTTGAAAAGGACCGTGTTTGACGAGTTGGGGGATTTGAAGGACCCTCATGAGGTATGTAGCGATGGGTCTGGTGTATAGGTTAGTCAGTGTGGCGTCGGAGTGGTGGGAAGGCGGTTGGTGCGGAGATATGGGTGCAAAGGGAAGAAGGTGTTTTTGAGTGGATATAATGTAGATATGTTAGTGGAGAGTAGAACTCAAAGGAATGATGGAGTTATGCTACAACTATGTTATAAATCTATCAACGCCCATTTTATCATCTAAGATATATTTATGAGATTTTTTTACTTCAATTTTTTTTATCTATTATATTATATAAGATATAAGATAACTAATAGCTTGGGAAATCTCCAATATGCCCTTTTTGCTCCAGCTTATCACATCGTCGAAATAAGGTATTGTAAGACGGAAGTTCAACTAGCTGACATGTTCACCAAACCTCTGAAGAAAGTTAGATTTGAAGAGTTGAAAAGAAACATTGAGATGAGAAGTCTTAAAAACATGAATTAAGGGGGCCTAGGAAATGTGTCTATATAAGGAGCATTTCTTTGTAATCATAGCAGAATATTACACATTAAAAACCATATTTCTCATTCAGTTTCATAATCATTCTCTTCTCAATTCCCCTAATCTTATTCTCATTCACAAAACTATTTTCTATCCTCTTACAAATTGGTATTAAGGAGTCCGGTTGCGATTTAGAGAGAATCTAATGGCAAACGAAACAACAACGTCGACACAGATTCCAGCGAATCTACCAGTTTTCAAAGGAGAAAACTATCAACGATGGGTTGCACAGATGAAAGTCATTTTCAGATTTCAAGATGTTGTTGAAATCTTGAATGATGGTGTTTCGGAGCTGGAAGCAAACGCGACGGAACCCCAAAAAGTTGCGCACAAAGATTAGAGGAAGAAAGATTGTAAAGCATTGCTCTTAATTCATCAGTCTATGTCACTCAACCACTAGGATTCGACGTCAAAGGTGTACAAATTACAGAAGGCTCTCTATGGTTTGAAGCAAGCTCCTCGAGCTTGGAATAAGAGAATAGATAGCTTCATGATTGAAGTAGGTTTCACAAAGTGTGTTTCTGAACATGGAGTGTATGTTAAGGATGTCGACAATGTTAGTTGAATCATTTTATGCCTCTATGTAGATGACTTACTTATTACTGGAGATGACGAAGTTGAGATAGTAAAGGTCAAGTCGAAGCTAATGCAAGAATTCAAAATGTCTGATTTAGGGAATCTCTCATATTTCCTAGGGATAGAATTCAAAAATATCGAAGAAGGAGTATTCTTGCATCAGACTAAGTATGCTCAAGATATTCTAAAAAGATTCAACATGAGTAACTGTAACGAAGTTGTCACTCCGTTAGAGACAGGAGCAAAGCTGAAGAAGGAATCGAATGGTGAGTTTGTAAATTCGACATTGTACAAACAAATCATTGAATTCTTGAGATATATTTGCAATACAAGACCAGATATCTGCCAAAGTGTGGGATTGCTGAGAAGATTTATGGAGAAACCTCAAGAATGTCATCTCATTGCAATAAAGAGGGTGCTGAGATACATAAAGGGAACAATCGGCCATGGTGTGTTGTTGCCCAGGAAGTCGAAGAACAATACAAGCGTCGAAGTTCATGGATACACTGATTTAGATTTCAGTGGAGATCAAGACGAAAAGAAAAGCACTGCAGATTACATTTTCATGATCGAAGGTGCTCCAATCTCTTGGAGCTCGAAGAAACAAAGCATTGTGGCTTTGTCATCTTGTGAAGCAGAATATGTAGCTGCATCATATGTAGCATGCCAAGCAGCATGAATCAAAATGTTACTCGAAGAACTCAAGATAATGGAACCTAAGGAGATAAAGCTATTTGTCGACAACAAATCAGCAATTAACCTGGAAAATCATCATGTGTGCCACGGTCGAAGTAAACACATTGAAAGAAGGTATCATTTTTTGAGAGATCAAGTCAACAAAGGGAAGGTCGAAATAAGGTACTGCAAGACAGAAGTTCAACTAGATGACATATTCACCAAACCTCTAAAGAAAGTCAGATTTGAAGAGTTGAAAAGAAGCATCGGGATGAGAAGTCTCGAGAACATGAATTAAGGGGGCGTGTTAGAATGTGTATAATTCATGTTCGACTGTGTCGAACTAGGTGTAGTGTTGTGTGCTAATCGAACTAGCTTATGTGTGTTGGTTGAATTAGCAAGGTTGTCGAAGTTACTCTGATATATGCTAGAGTATGTCAAATTTTTTGGGTCTTTTTATGTTTTGAGCCTTAGCTTAGTTTACACTATTGGACCTAGAAAATGTGTCTATATAAGTAGAATTTCTTTGTAATCGTAGCAGAATATTACAATCATTAAAAATCATCTTTCTCATTCAGTTTCATAATCATTCTCTTCTCAATTCCCTTAATCTTCCTCTTCACAAAAGTATTTTCTATCCTTTGTTCCAACATAAACATCAAGTACCATTGAAAATGGACGTTGAAGATTTAAAATTTATTTTATCAATATGTCCATTATTTGTTTTCTTAGATGGTTTTATGCTTCTCTTTAAAGGTAACTTTTTAGTATATTGGTTCTAATAAAGATTATGTTGTTTCATACTTTCTCATTTATTATTGCTCAAATATCTATTGGAATATGCAATTTCATTGATATTTAGTATATACTTTACTATTTGAATAAATATTAAGTTGGCTTAATGTGTGCATTGCAATGACTTTTTTGTACGTGATGCCTTTAAGGTAGTTGTTCTGAATGGAGACCACTTCTTGAGTAGTTTCTCGAATGAAATGAGTAATATGTAGCCCGAGGCTGAATGTTTCAATTAATGTTTTGAGCCTAGTTTGAATCAATGTTGCAGCATTCAAGACAACATTTCATTCGTGGTAGCAAGGTTGTTTTCAACTGGTAATTTGAACAATTGGAGTTTCTGTTTCATTTCTACCGTGTGCTTTATTTCCCAAAACATTTAAGAATTATATTTCATTTATTTATTCAAAATTGAAACACAATCGGTGTCATTAGAAAATAGGCACTAGTTTTTGCAGCACCTTCTATATCCATTAAGTCATATCAGTGTAAATTAAAGCATTTATTTTTGGCTTAGGCTTAATGTTGTTCTGTATTTGAATTAGGTTATTGACACTGTTGTTGAAGATGCACATAGAGCTATTAATTATGCTCATACTCATTTTTACTTTGTTAGGTTATTGGTAGAGCAGTGATAGTGATAATGTTGCCTTTTGTGGCACCAACTACACAATCAACTTCATATGTATTCACAAACTTTGAATTAAACCTAATACAATAGGAATATCAATCAAACCGTGTGTGATGATTCTATCATTTATTGTGACCCAATATCCCTTCTATGGATATGATGTTGCATCTAACCAGAGAAACTAAAAGCGCAGACAAGAACGGTCCTATGGCAATACTAGTTAGTCTTGTTAGATCATTTACAATGGTTGAAAAACTCAACATCCACTTTTTCAACTCCCAACACTCCACATCATTTTCTCTTTCTTCCACCTAATAACTCAACACTCATTCAACTTTTACCCTCTCCAATGGTTTTTCACTCAACACCCTACCCCACCACTTTTTATTTTCATATTCTTATTTAAATTTTATTTTTATTTTTATGATTACATAAAATTACAATTATCGATTAAAATTAAATTAAAATAATAAATATTTAATAATTTATTTTTTAATTTTTTGTAATAAAAACAAAATTTATTTAAATAATTGGATACGATACAAATCATCTTAAATTAATTTAAAATACAACACACAATTAACGTAATTACGTTACAAATAATTTAAAATGCAATACAACACACAAGTAACGTAATTAGTACGATACAAATAATTTAAAATGCAATACAACACACAAATAATTCAATCACGGAACATTCCAAACTTTGTCCATATGTGCTTCACTAGATCGGCTTGCAATTCTTGATGAACATTTGGATCACGGAACTTTGATCTAGCACGCACATGATTTGCAAAAGCGGGTAACACCTCGGTCGAGTATGGTTGTGGTGCACTAGATCCACTTTTCCCAGATTGCTCAAAATCGGTCCAACGTTGAGAATATGAATCTCGTTCATCCTCAACAATCATATTATGTAATATGATGCATGACCTCATGATGATACCCAAATCAGCTATGTCCCACAAGCGAGCTGGTTCACGGATGATTTTAAATCGAGCTTGGAGCACTCCAAATGCACGTTCGATGTCCTTCCGACATCCCTCCTGAAATTTTGCAAATAATTTATCGGGTTCACTTTGAGGAAGTCTAATCGATTTGACGAAAGTTGGATAAGAAGGGTAGATACCATCAGCTAGATAGTATGCCATATTATATGGACGTTGATTCACAAAGAAATTCACACTTGGAGCCTTTCCCTGTTCCACGTCATCAAACACTGGTGACCGGTCTAGAACGTTTATATCGTTCAACGTTCCCGGACATCCAAAAAAGGCATGCCAGATCCATAGGTCATGAGATGCAACTGCTTCAAGAATAACTGTGGTGGTTCCCTTATCCCCTCTAGTAAATTGTCCTTCCCATGCTTTAGGACAATTTTTCCACTCCCAGTGCATGCAGTCAATACTCCCAATCATCCCTAGGAACCCCCGCATTTCACTAACATGCAGTATTCTTTGTCATCTTGGGTTGGTGCTCTCGGATACACTTGCTCGTCAAGCGTGATTCCTTTACTGAATCTACGTAAGCACTCCAATCTTGTAGTACCTCCTATTTTGATGTACTCATCGACCGCCGCCACACCATATGCTAACATTCGCATTCTTTGTGGTACATTTGCTAAGGGTGATATACCTTCTTTATTGGCTGCATTAATCATTGGGTGAAGTAGTTATCACTACTTGAAAGGTCCCCAACGATTCAAGGAAAACATTTTTTCATCCGGTATCCGACGAAACATTGCATCGTCATATGTAGGCTCATTGGCAAAGTAGTCGTCAATTAGTCTTTGGTTTGCACGCATGATCTCTATTGAGATATTTTCTACTACGAGGTGCATTATCTTCCGATATTTTGTTTCTACGCTCTCTAAATCGATTGACTATATAATTTTCTTCAATTTCACGATTTTGATTGTAGGGCGATATCAAAATGATATTGTGATGGATCCATTTTTTGTGATATTGAGGTAGATTGGATGGGATTTGGGATATTGGTACATAAATGGATGTATGAGTCCCTATATATAAATGGATGTGGGTGGTGGACCACGGATTCGAAATAATTTATTGTATATAGTTAATTATCGATAAGGAATAGATTCGAATTGGGTGGTGGACCAGCGATTCAAAATAATTTATTGTATATAGTTAATTATCGGATAAGGAATAGATTCAATTGGGTGGTGGACCAGCGGATTCGAAATAATTTATTGTATAGAGTTAATTATCAGATAAGGAATAATTAAAGCAAACACTACACTGGCATATTGAAACAACAATAATTAAAGCAAACACTACACTGGCATATTGAAACAACAATAATTAAAGCAAACACTACACTGACATATTGAAACAACAATAATTAAAGCAAACACAACACTGCCATATTGAAACAACAATAATTAAAGCAAACACAACACTGACAAATACTTCATTGAAATTAATTATCAAGCTTCGCTCCAACTTTTTCAATTTGGTTCTTCGGTCATCTAGATGCTCTTGAGTTAGCTTTAGATACATCTTCATTTTCTTGGTTTTAGTCTTTTCCAAGGCTATATTGTTAGCCTGCTGTTGCATCAAGGCTATGTTGTCCAATCGTTCAAGCTCTTTCGTCTTGAATTCTTTGTATTCAGCCCATTCTTTGTCCACCACCTCCGAGGCATATTCCTTGCTTTTCTTTTTACCCTTTTTAGTCTCCTTCCTATAGGACGAGCCTTTGGATTCTCTGTGTTTGAGCCACATGCATCACTCTCGCGAGATCTCTTAGATCCACTACTTCCTGAGCCAATATTTCCTCCTACTTGACTACCATAACGTGGTTGATCACGGAGAGCGTGCCATTCTTCCATTAAAGTGAATCTAACATTCTTCCCACATGCATATAATTCTGCGCTTTTGCCAAAACATCATTCTCCGACCAACCACTTCCTTGCATACGCTTAGCGCCATCATAAGCGCCAATCCATTTACCCAACACTTTGTTCATATAATTAAACGGTTTGGCATGCGGGTCCATCACGGAGGATCGAATGAGCAATGCTCATTACAATACTCAGCAATTTTACCCCAATATGTTTCACCTTTCTGGTTTCTCCCGACAACACTGCTTGTTCCAAATTTAATCCACCCACTAATTAGCACCAAATTTTGTTCAGTGTTCCATGCTGGTTGCTGAGTTTTCCTGCTCTTAGGAGTTGAATCCTCTGAATTCGGACCGACTTCATTAGAAACTATCATGCCACCAATAGTTAGTTGTGTTGAAAACTCGGGAAATTCAGGTACACCACCACTTGGAAAATTTGCATTCGCCATTGTCACATAACCATTAAACGGGGGTGTTTGAGATGGATTTCTCGGCATAGATCCATAATATGTTTGAAAGTTTGGAACAGAGGATGTCTGGTTGAAATTTGGTGGAAAACCAAAATTAGGTATGTTTTGAGGATGTTGGTTGGAAAATTGATTTGGATTTTGATAATAGTTGGGATTTTGATAATTGTTGGGATTTGGAAAATTGTTGGGATTTTGGTTAAATGGAAAATTAGCAGAATTTTGAGTGTTAAAATGATTATTGGGATCCATTTCACTAAAAAAAGACACTTAACTTCAAAATAAACACTAATAATAAAATTAAGATAGTGAAAAACTTAGTTTTTTTTTCTGTGTCCAAATCAAATGAACCAAGTCTCTATTTATAGAGAAAAAAAAATCATGAATTTTGGTAAAAAAATAAAAATAAAAAATAATTTGCAACGAAATAATTGAGTTCAAAGTATTAAATGGATAAAAATCTGGTCAGCCAATCAAGCACAGCCACGTGGCTGCACTTATCCCTTTTCTCTTTCTCTCTCCGCGTGGATTAAGACCCACTCTCACCCCCAGCGAGTGGGCTACACGCGCTGACCAATGAGGGCTGCCACGTCATGCCCTCGGTCAGATTAAATGGTGTTGAGTTTTCTCAACATCTCTCTCCTCCAACACACACTCAACACTACATTACACACCCCATTGCACATGATTTTGTGGTGTTGACTTCAAGTAACTCTACCATTGCACATGGTCTTATCATATAAGTATTTGGTTGGGCATACATATTAGCACTTACATTAATCATACGGTTATAAATATAATCAACCAATTAACACTTCAGGTTTTGGCAGAAGAATGATAATTAACACATGTTTTCAACTCCGAATCAGGATTTCGCGTATCTTTATGATCCAAATAATGAGACTACAGAAGCATTTGTGCTAGCATATATAATATATGTTACATTCCATGGAATATATCACAATTTTGCAGGAGAAATAACTATTATTTGTCATTTGTGGTTCATTCTTATTTGGTGGACTTTCAATAGCCACAAGCGCCGCAAGAGTCGTAGGTACTACGGCCCTTTACGATTAATTTATTTAAGTTTATCTCGAACCATGTGATTTTGAGGTTTATGCACTGTCAAGAGATAAGGGAGTTCCATTTTCATTCTTATGGCAAACACTGCATCCAAAGTATAAGGTTCCTAAAAATGTTGTATGGCTATGTGCAACAATATGCGTTCTTCTTGGTCTACCAATATTGAAGGTGACTATAATATTTACTGCCATAACATGAATACACACAATTGGTTGGATTTGTGGTTATTCAGTTCCAATATTTGAAATAATAGTAATTCTTGGGGAGAATTTCAAGGTTGGACCATTTTATTTGGGAACGTCAAGAAGACCAATATGTTTGATAGCATTTCTAGGAAGGTGTAGCGGACATGTAACGTCATTAAGTGTGATAGTCATCTTCCTAACAAGAAAATGGAAATATGGGGTCACCTTGTGCCATTTTTTGGTAAATGCCCATAGTATGCCATGGCTATTAGTACCGTAACCAGAACAACAAAGTCCGGCAAGTCTGGAGCCAAGAACGACCTCTATGAACCAATCTCAATTGGAATATATATTTCATATATTTTTCGTGCGTGGTTCACGAACTTTATGAGCAGGCGTTCCTGCTAAAAAAATAGGGTTAAATAGCTTTTACCCCCTGCCAAATAGGCGTGTTTTGATTTTTTCCCCCTTAAAAAAAATTGTTGCGCAGACCTTACCAAATAAAGATTCCAATAGTTTACCCCTTGAAGACATATTTGACCTAATACCACCAGTAATTGTCCTACGTGTCAGTTACGTTATTAAATAATGGAAAAGGATTGCCACGTAGCTCTGATTTTAAAAGATGCTTCCATAGTTGGAATTAAAAGTTTTCTTTTAACCCCCTGGAAAAGCTAGGGTTTCTTTGCACACAAAATATAAACATGCCAATGGTGAAGAAAAAGAAGAACACAAAGAAGAAGACAATGTCGACGACACGGTCAATGCAGGCGACAAAGACGACACAGTCAAGCGAGTCACTGAAAGCTCGAAGGGTTAGTTTTTTTTAATTCTTGTGTTACCAGGTCACAAATAGTATATGGTAGTTAGGGATTAATCCATTTTTTCTTTAAAAATTTCAGAATAATCAGTTCTTCAGTGTTGTTTTCCATCATGGAGGGGAATTTGTTTGCATGAATGATGGGGATATGATTTACAGGGGAGGTGTGACGATATTAGTAAGTAACATTCATGTTGATAAGTTTACTATGGATAGCGTTAGAAAGATGTTGAATGGGTGGGGTTTCAATCGAGGAACATATAGGGTTTGGACTAAGGTTATTGAAATTGATCCGAACAATTTCCAGATCAAGAAAGACGACGATTGTTACGATTTGGCTGCATTTTCTTGTGCCAAAGAGGTTGAGGATGTCATTTTTGTTGAGGGTGTCAGTAGTAAGTCCCAGATGTGTGAATGAAACAGTTGAGGTGGATAAATATGATGAAGATGGAGTAGAAGGTTTAGGAGATAGTGAGGATGAACGTGCCACTGCGTTGATCGATGAGTTTGAAGAGATTGACGTTACTGTACCAATCAGGGAAGCACCCTCCATGGCTGATTTCATGAGAGGTTCAAAAAAGAAAAAAGTGGAAGATGATGATGAATATGTAAGTGATGAGTTGGATAGCTCAGACCCTGATATATCAAATGAGGAGAAAGTACCAAAGTTTGTAAAGTTTAAGAAGGAGCACTTCAATAAAAATTTTAAATTTGAGTGGGTGTGGAACTCAATTGTCTTGATGAGTTTCGAGAAGCAATACGTGAGTGGTCAATATTAAATGGTAGGGAGATAAAGTTTGTGAAAAACGAGAGCTACAGGGTAAGGGTAGAATGTAGGGCCAAATGTGGTTTTTTAATACTTTGTTCAAAAGTGGGCCACAAGCACACTTATTCTATAAAAACAACATTTGACAAACACACGTGTGCTAGGATTCTAGATAACAGATCTGCAAGCTCAAGGTGGGTGGCTAAAGATGTGGTTAAAAATATGCAAACATGTGAGAGTGTTAGGATTACTGACATAATTCAGGACATGAGGCAAAAATTTTCTGTTGGCATCACTGTGGCTAGGGCATGGAAGACAAAGCTCATAGCAAAGAAGATTCTAGAGGGAGATGCAGACAAGCAGTATGCTAATTTGAGGAGGTATGCTGCTGAGTTACATAGAGTTAATCATAGGATACTATGAGTATTACTGTCAACAAACCAAATTCATCCATACAACCAAGGTTTAGGGCTTTTTATTTCTGTTTTGATGGTTGCAAAAAGGGATTCACTAATGGTTGTAGACCCTTTGTTGGGGTAGATGGTTGTCATCTGAAAACGAAATATGGGGGTCAGCTACTAATTATTGTGGGTAGGGACCCTAATGACCAGTATTTTCCTTTAGCATTTGGAGTAGGTGAAAGAGAAATAAAGGAGACATGGAGATGGTTTATTGACCTTATAATGGGAGACTTTAGGTTGGACAAGAGATATGTTTTTATATCTGATCAACAAAAGGTTAGTGGTTTTACCTATATCTGTTTGTAGAAATTCCCTAGTATTTATGTACTTATTTCAGTTTGTTTTTACAGGGACTAGTTTATGTTTTTGAAGAGATGAATGAAAGGGTAGAACATAGGTTATGCTTGAGGCATCTCTATGCAAATTTCAAAAAAAAAATGGTGGGGGAGCATTGATTAGAGACTTGATGATGGGGGCTGCAAAGGCAACATACTACGAAGGATGGTTGACCAAGATGAATGAGCTAAAGGAAGTTTACCCAAAGGCATGAAGTTGGCTTATGGGAGTTCCTCCCAAAAGTTGGTGTAAGCATGCTTTCAGTTTTTATCCAAAGTGTGATGTTCTTATGAATAACATTTCTGAGTCTTTCAATGCAACAATATTAACTGCTAGGGATAAACCAATTCTGACCATGTCAGAATGGATTAGAAAATATTTAATGAATAGGTGCTCCACTTCTGCATTGAAACTGGAAAAATGGCCACACAAGGTGATGCCCATTCCTAGGAAAAGACTAGATAATGAGGTTGTTATGAGTGCCCATTGGCTGCCTACCTGGGCAATGAATGAACAATTTCAGGTAACACATTCTTTCAATACTCAGGAATTTATAGTTGATATTTCCAATAGGTCATGTAGTTGTAACTTTTAGGAATTGGTTGGCATTCTTTGTAGGCATGCTGTAGCAGCATTAGGTTTTAGACAACATAACCCTGAGGATTTTATTGATGAGTGTTATTCTAGAGAAAAGTATAAAATGTATTATGGATTTGCTGTTAGTCCTATTAATGGTCAGGATATGTGGCCTGAAGTAGAATCAAATGAATTGTTGCCACCAATGTTTAAAAAAGGTCCTGGGAGGCCTAGAAAGCCAAGAATTAGGGAGAGTGGTGAAGAAGGTGCAAGAAGAAGATTGCCAGGTGTCTCTTACAGATGCACAACATGTAACAAATTTGGTCACAATGCACAGTCATGTAAAAGCACCAGTCAGGATCCAAATGCTCTCAAAAGAAAGGTATGATATATATGTCATATAAGTGTCTAGTTGTCATTAGTGTATGATACATATGTTTGTTCTGCCAGATAACTGTATTTATGTTGTTTTTTGATAAAAAAAAGCGAAGACACAAAAAACTGATGCAAATCAAAATGGAGCCACCCAAACTGCTGCAAATCAAACTCATGTCACCCAAACTGCTGCACGTCAAACTGATGCCACCAATACTGCTGCATCTCAAAATGATGTCATTCCAAGTGATGCAAATCCAAAGATTGTCACTCCAGTTAATACAACTCCAATTGAAAGCACTCATAATGATGCCTTTCCTACTGATGACAGTAAAACTGTTGCAACTGATGTCATTCCAAATGCTATAGCTCAGACGGATTACTTTGATGGCATCACTAATGACATTATTTCAAGCCTACCAGACATCACCACATCTCAAGTGGCTGCTGAAGAAAGCAAAACTACCAAAAAAAAGAGGGAAAAAGGTGAAGCTATTGAGAAGGAGGTCTAGTGAGAGAATCAAGATAAACTGGTTTAAAAAACCAAACCCATTCACAGGGCCTGGATCAAACAATGACCAACCTATGTCTTTGACAGATGAAGAACAAGAAAGAGGTTCACAAAGAGCAAAGAAGAAGCTTAGAAAATAGAATGTTATCACCCTATGTATTGTCTCGTGTATTATATAATCTTTTGTGACTTTATGACTTTTAGCTGTTTTAAATATCTTTTGTGTACTGCATTTTGCTTATGGCCAATGTAAGGCTAATATGTAATGTCTACAACATTTTGTGAAAGGCTTATGCCCAATGCTATGTAATGCATATATTCTATTTTTCATTATTATGCCTTCTTTCTGTCAATTCTTATGACTTCATTCTGTCAATTCTTATGGCTTATGCCCAATGATATGTAATGCATTATTCTGTTTGTCATTATTATGCCTTCTTTCTGTCAATTCTTATGGCTTCATTCTGTCAATTCTTATGGCTTATGCCCAATGCTATGTAATGCATTATTCTGTTTATCATAACAAAATAATTCATTATAGCTTATAACAAAAGAATCCATTAGAGCATATAACAAGATCAATGCTATCTAGAAACATCGTATGGAATAAATTGTAAACAACATATTATGCATTCATTCATGACAACTTTTAACAAAATCCATAACAGCTTTTACAACAAAATAGCAAAATCCTAAGTCTACACTTTTGTTACATAAACTTGTACACCACTGCCAACAAAATCCAACAAAACCATAAAGCCATCTTCATCTGAGAGTTCTTTTTCTGCATAATGGCAATCTACTTCTTGGTTTTTTCTAGCTTTTTTACTGTTAATTCCAACTTGACCAATGCCACATCACATTTCCTGCATTCGCCAATATCACTCTTTGTGCATTCATTCATGGCTATAGCAAGCTCATCATCCCATAAAAACAACTCACAACAATTCATACTCTGCAAACAACCAACGCATTTAATTCAATGTCAAAAAACACATATAATTCAATGGCATACATTGGATAAAACTACTTACCCCGACATTACGATACTTCCAGAACTTCCTATTTTTATTTTGCACTATATTTGTGACCCACATCTTCATAGGGCGACGACCACCACACTGGGGAACACTTGAAATATCAAAGGAATTGCTGCTTCCATGGTTGTTACTTCGATCCATGTGTCTGAGAGATGACGAGGTAGCAGACGACGGCGAAACCTATGGTAGACAATGGATCAACGAAGTGGAAGAAAACGACAATGGAGAAATCCAACCTTTGTGTATTCTGAAATCCAATTTGGAACGACGAGGAAGAAGAAGTTGACTAAAATCAGAGCTACGTGGCAATCCTTTTCCATTATTTAATAACGTAACTGACACGTAGGACAATTACTGGTGGTATTAGGTTAAATATGTGTTCAGGGGGTAAACTGTTGGAATCTTTATTTGGTAAGGTCTGCGCAACAATTTTTTTTAAGGGGGGCAAAATCAAAACACGCCTATTTGACAGGGGGTAAAAGCTATTTAACCCAAAAAAATATTAAAGTCAAAGTTAGTCTTTCAGATATTTGTGCGTAAATCATTTAAATTAAAAGGTGTAATAATATATATATATATATATATATATATATTCCAAACATGTAGAGCAACATGATCAATATAATAAATCAATATGAAGGTGTCCAAGGGCCATCCTAGTTACCCCTGATTTTATCGTCCATTGATGCATGTAAGCCGTGCAGCCGATGTATTCACCTCTCTGGCCTCATGTGCCAAAACATCAACCTCCTCGCGTACCTGCTCATTATCCCGAGATGAGGATACCTAAGACAAGTAACTCCTCGGAACTGAAGTAGATCCTACCGCCACTTCCTCCTATGGTATTCAACCTTGTCCTCGATTTCTAGTACCCTGCTCATCTCCCTCACGCCGAACGGAGGAAGTCTAACTTGGTCTACCAAGTCTCAATCTAGCGTTCGAGTTCTCAACAATTTTCCTAGAAAAAATAACAATTACTCAAGGAAGGAACAAATTTGAAAAACTAAAAATAAATATCTCATGCTTATTTTCAAATGTGCATATTTGAAACCATTTAGAGGGGTTTTCAGATATGCATGTCTGAAATAACCTGCGACAACCATTTTCAAACAACTGAAATTTCTTGCCATAATCACCCAAAAACTCCCCTTTTACACTCAAACAACCACATTTCACAAGTTATACTTCAACCAACTTAATTTACATTATTCTAAATAACATATTTTAAATTTGTAAAGTAGAACAATGGATTCATAGAAACTTACTCAAATTTGAAACTTTGAAGTGTTGTTGAAATAGGTTGAAAATGTGTTCTGCTTCTTGAAGATGTAGTTTGTTCTTGAAATGAGTTGGAAGTGTTGCTCAAAGTTTGTAAAAAATGGGAGTTGAAATATAAAGAGTTGGAATAAAGAAAGAGTTGAAATATATGGAAATAGTAAATACATATTATGTTTAGGGATGTCAATTTTCCCCATTAGCAGAGATCTCCGCGGGGATTCCAAGTTTGGGCCCCTAAAGACGGAGAGTTTTCCCCCACGGGGACGAGGATGAGGAAGAAAGTCTACCAGAAGGCATTTCGCGGACGAGGGTGATGTAAATATCCCCGGAGTTCCTCCATAAAACATTATATATATATATATTTAAAATTTTATAAATTTATTTGTCATTGTTATGAAAGAGTGAGATATAAATGATTATTTTAAAATTTTTAAGTTCAAAATTTTGGTTGTTATGACACTCAATATTATAGATTAAATATTGTTCAAACAATATATTTATCATAAAGGAACAATTTCTAAATTTTGTTGTTGTTAGTTTTTGAAATTTTTATTATTAATTTGGTTTGAAAGAATAAATAGAGAAAAACATGTTTATGGATCTCTGTATGAACCTTTGGGATCCCTTGGGACCCACGGGGATCTGAGGGGATGAGGACGGGGGACAAAATCTCCCTCTGGCAAGGACCCGAGACGCGGACGGGGAATAAATTTGAGTGCGGGGATTGAGATGAGAATGTATCCCCGCCCCGTCCCGCCCCACTAACATTAATTTATGTTTCAAAATGTTGTCTATACTAATACAATTCGGACATGCATGCCCGGAACTCTCATGTACTTAAATTAAAGAGTTTATTCGGATATGCATATTCGAAAGCCCTCTGAAAATGAAATATTCGAATATATATGTTGGAATAATATAGCAAGTATGAGTAAGTGGGGAAATAGTCTCACATTGGATATGAATGTGGAGAGTTGATAATATATAAGTGAGAGAACCCACTCACCTATCACCTTAAGGTTTTTGGTGGACAAATGGTGTGTGTCTCTCAAAGGTGCATATTCCTCAACTTTGTATCAATGCTCCTACTAAATTCCCCCAATATAACATGGTATCATGAGCCTTTGGTTCGAGAAAGAGACCGGAAGAGACTTGTAACAAAATACCCTAAGATGTGGTATCCCGTTGCAAGATGTCAACCACGGTACAAGTGGGGAGCATTGTGGACTCACACTTGAGGGGGAGTGTTGGAATAATATAGTAAGTGTGAGTAAGTGGGGAAATAGTCTCAAATTTGATAGGAATGTGGAGACTTGATAATATATAAGTGAGAGAATCCACTCATCTATCACTTTAAAGTTTTAGGTGGACAAGTGGTGTGTCTCTCACAAAGGTGACATTAGGATAAGTAATGTTTCTTTATGAGCAACTTGAAACTAGTTAGGGCTAGCAAAGCAGTTTCGGTCCGTCGGATCAGGTCCGTTTGACTCATTATTTATTATGGGTGAGAATTTTGTATCAGTAGCTTAAATTGTCTCGTTCCGCCTAATCCGCTTAAAAAGGGGGTCGAGGCGAGGAATGACATATTTTATCAACAAATTTTTTATTTTTTTAACTTAGAATTAAAACAACTTTAACTATAAAAACAACACTCTTCTATTAAAATTATGTTGATTGAATTATAACATTCTTTCTGTAACTTTCTAATACACGTGTTGATGGAAAAGTTTGAAATAAAAAATTATATGACATGCAGAATTATTAAGTTCTCAATACATTAACTCACATATTTTCTTTAGAATTAGATGTTAATTTTGAAAAATGAAGGGTTTGATTAGCGTTTACATATAATAAATTTAAAATTTAACTATTAAAAAATATGTCAATATAAGAGTTTATATAATGTGAACAAGGCCGGTACAAAACATGTGCAACAAGTGCGGTTGTACATAGCCTTTGAATTTTATAGTGCCTCAATTTTACCAGAAAAAAAATCTTATAATTTGTGTTTTTGCAAGTTGGAAAAACTTAATTTAATTGGTTGTTTGTTACACATGGTCTCACATGGACATAACAAGTCAATCTTTAAAGTGGAAAAAGGTGAATTATTTGATTCATACTATATGTTTATATTTGAAAACCAATATCTCTTATGTTAATTAAATTTAAATGTGGTATTCCAAACTGCTCCCTCTCTTTCTATAGCTTCAACATACTTTATCCACCTTCTCTCTTACTTATTTACTTATTTTCAATGCAAATAAATGTGTAATCAAACAATTAAGTTTCATTTTATTTTTCCAAAAAACTTAGGGCCTTTCACTTTTTTTAGTAACAGGTTTTAATAATAGTATATAATAACACTATAAACTTCATATTAATAATATATGATGATATAATTTGTCAAAGATTTACGATTGTTAGACTAAAAGAACAAAGTAATTCTATTAAAATATAAAGTAACTAAAATTTCTTTATTTTAATTAATAAATTATTTTATTTATTTTTAACTAAATAATTTTTTCAATCAAAACATAATGATTAATATATTTGAATTTCTTTAAACCTAAGTAGTTAATTGACTATGATTATGTGACATATCTTAATGTTTGAGAATTCTGTAGTGTAAAATGTAATAATACGATAATATTTTATTTTTTATAATAATAAACGTTTTTTAAATTTTTTTTGTATATTTAATTTGAAAGTATATTTTATTACTGGTTCATCTTCTTCTTTTCATACTTAAAGAAAAAAACAAAAACAAAAATTATTTTTAAAATTTATTTCTTTACAATTAGAACAGGGTCCCAAATAATTTGGGACGACCCTAAATATCAATATAAGATGTTGATATTTTATGCATTACTATTTTATGTATTGTGATGTTTTATATCTTATAATTATGTGTAAATTCTTAATTGAGTTCTTAGTAATTGATTTTTAAATAGGATTAGGATTATATGTATTGTTTATTTATCTATTTACTTTGTTATGTTTTTTTGTTATGCTCGAGTTCATTTATATTTTTTGTGATTGATTTTAATTTATTTTATTTTTTGAATTTTTTGAACTTAAGACATGTTGAAGTTTTATTACGTGTTGTTAAAAAAAAATAGTCAACTTCTTAGATAATAATTAAAAAATTTGTAAATTATATAGTAAATTAAATTGGAAAATAAAAATAAAAATCAAAAATCAAGATATTGGTGGGTCGGTCCACCAACTCGTTAGTAAACAGAATGGGCTTGATTTTTGAACTTAAACGCCTAAGTTTATCCGCTCTGCCTAGGGATGTCAGTTTGGACCTGTTAATGGGGATCCTGTTCGGGGCCCAAAGATGGGGAATTTTCCCGTGGGCGGGATGGGAGAAAAATTCCCGAGAGCATTGGGACGGGGAATACACCCCGGCCCCACCTATTATTTTAATATAGTTAATTTAATATATATATTTTAGATTAGGTTTTTTAGTCATTTCCTTTATGTTTATTTATAAAAATAAATAAATAAATATTCATGTATTTATTAAGAGAGAGAAATGTAAATATTAGACCCTAATAAATGTCAAATACTAGTATTTTTTAATAACATAATAAATATGTGAATTCTTTGTGCTTTTTATTTTTATAGAAAATATAAACATTTTTAAAAAATAAAATATTAATGAATAAATGTAGGATCTATGGGGATCCCATGAAACGGGATCCAGGGAACGGGATGGGATAAAATTTCCCGTGGAGATCGGGACGGGGCGGGAATGAATTTGATGGCGGGAAAAAAGATGGGGAAGTGTCCCCCCGCCCCCGCCCCGCCCCATTGACATCCATAGCTCTGCCATGCCTTACTTTTGGACGGATCTAAACGGGACGGGTTGCCCGCATTGTCACCAACAAAATTCAAAACTGAGACTATAAAATAAAAAGTGATGTGGCATTAGGATAAGTAATTTTTTTATGAGCAATTTGCCCCTAAGATTAAGGGTGTGTATGGTTGATTATTTTTAAAAACCAAACCATAAACATTTTCAAAAACTGATTATATATTTGGTTATGGTTATATAACTGATTATTTAAAAAAAAAAATAGCTTTTAAAAAATAAACTAATAATATTTTTTTTATTATTTTAAAAATTAAAAAATTTAGATATTGGATAATAATCAAATTATAACGAAATCCAAAAAAATTTAACAGGTTAATAACCATTTAATTATATCTGAATTATATAAGGGATAACTAAACCATTAAATACTAAACCGGTTAATAATCATTCAATTATATTCAGATAATTAAAACAGATTTGAATTTAGTTATGGATTTGGGCCTTACAACCGAATATTCTTTCCAGACTCAATACTAATATTTGAAATGTTCAGAATACTTGTACCGAACTAAATTAAAAGATACTGGAATGTTCATCTTTTTCTAATCAATAAATAAAGTAATAATAACCACTAAAAATTTATACAACGTCAACTTTATTCCGTTGAGGAAAGATATGTGGGCTTATTTTTTAAACATTTTAAAATATGTAAAACAAAATGTTCCTTTAGAAGAGAAAGGAAAAAAAAAATGTAAAAATATTTGATACCATCTCATTCTTTCTGTGCTAGCTAGCTAGTAGAATGTGAATCCGTATAAGACACACTTCCTATGCATTACTCATCTGTCATGTATTGCATATGTTCTTGTGTGACTGCTCTTCTCTGTCTCGTGAATCACCACCACAATGTCCCAACCATACCACCTTTTACCATTTTCACATTCCAACAAAGAAACAAACAACATATTATATCCATAATATTAATCACTATCTAACTAGAAGATGATGGGAAACAAACCTACAATTACTGCATTCTAGTTTACAGTTGAGTTGCTTTTGCATGATAGTCATAAATGGCCTTAAGAAAGGATCATAAGAAGATATATATACATATACATGAATAATATAGTTCAAGATATTATTAAAACATAGACAAGAGAGTTTGTCAGAGAACAATGTTTAGAATGTCTTGGCTTCTTGTGATTATGTTTGTGATTGTAACATTTGGTGCTTTTTCTGAGGCTGCTCATCATCATAAGAAACCTACTTCTGCTGTTGTGGTTGGTACTGTTTTTTGTGACACATGTTTTCAACAGGATTTCTCTATGGGAAATCACTTCATTTCAGGTCCGTTTCTTAACTTCTTATAAATCGAATCTAATCACATCTCAGTGTGTCTGACACGTATCAAACACCAGACACTTCTTTGTTCAAAGCTGTCTGGTACACATATCGAACACCAGACATTTCTTTATTCAGAGCTGTCTGGTACACATATCAAACACCAGACACTTTTTTGTCCTGAGCTGTCTGGTACACATATCAAACACCAGACACTTCTTTATTAGTATTGAGATATCAATATCGGGATTGTATATCTGGTATCTGTGTCAATACTTCATAGACGGACCGACCGACATTGTCATGTGTTATATTGTCGTATAAATATTGTTGTGTGCAGGTGCATCAGTTGAGGTAGAGTGCAAAAACGGAAACACCATTTCAAAAGCAACATTCAAGAAACAAGTGAAGACAAACCAACATGGTGAATTCAGAATCCAGCTTCCATTCTCAGTGAGCAAACATGTGAAGAGAATCAAACAATGCATAGTTAAACTAGTAAGCAGCAATGAACCATATTGTTCCATAGCATCAACATCCACATCCTCATCACTTCACCTAAAATCAAGAAAACAAGGCCTCCACATATTCTCAGCAGGTTTCTTCTCATTCAAGCCACTCAAACAACCAAATCTATGTAACCAAAAACCAAGTAGTTTTGTCTTTGATTCCTCGAAAAGATCTTCGTTTCCTCCTAATATCGATCCATCTTTTCCTCCTCCACTTCGAGATCCAAACACGCCTAGTAGTGGTATTCTTCCTTTACTTCCCCCGATCCCTTTAGCACCCGAAATTCTTACACCGATATTACCACCGATATTGTCACCATTAGTCCCGAGTAACGAGGATGAATCTTTGGAAGACGAAAAAGTAACCAACATTGATTCATTTAACATTCCTCCTAATCCATTTTTATCGCCACCATTAATCGCTAATCCGTTTCAACCACCTTCATTAGTCCCTAATCCAATTCAACCACCAACTCAAACACCATCAATTCCTAATCCATTTCAACCTCCTCCATTAGGATCATCATCACCATTGTTTCCTTTTCCACCAACTTCATCATCACCACCACCAAGTTTGCCATTTCCTTTTCCTCCATTGTTCGCTCCACGTCCTCCTTCAAAATATCTTTCTCCTTAACTACATAGGACCTATCTTTTATGCTTAATAATCTCTTCTATGTAATGAACTTTTTATTCAGCTTTCTTATATATAGCATGATGTATAACATGTTTAGTGACTAATGCTCAAAAATTTGAAATATCATTAATGTATTAGTAATAAATTTTATGGATATGATTGGTTACACCATTGAGCTTCAATATTGTAAATTATTGTTAGATTTTCAAAACCTCTATTTCATAAAGAAAAAAATTTGCACTTCCTATTGATCTACAATAAATACAATTCCAAAATACTATAGATTTCTTATTCCTAAAATTTGAGTATAAAAAACCGTAACTGTGACGAGGCGTCACACTCGCGTAAAGGCTTTTGCGATTTCGGTCGATACAGATGTTACGACACTGATTGTGATCGTCGTGGTGTAAACTCACCACAATTTATTATTTAATATAGAAAGTGGTAAAAACAGTATCCACGTATGTCAAAACTGTTTTGTCGCGACTGTATTCGCAGTCGCAGACGTTAAAACCCTGACTATAAATACAAGAAAATATTCATCAAATTCATTCACTCCAAAGCATAAGAATGAAAACTTCATCAAAATCTTCACTTTCAACACTGACCCAAGTTTCAGAATTACTCACAGTAGCTTCCATCACCAAAACTCTCTCCAAAACCCCACAAACCCTAACCCAACTCACCACCACCACCATCACCCAAACCCTCCTCCTCAAAATCCTCTCCAACCCATCACTCCACATCTCCCACAAACTCCACCTCTTCAACTCCCACACCACCCCTCATTCCCAAACCACCTACTCCCTCATCCTCCACAATCTCTGCAAACCCACCACCCCTCTCCCCCTCCTCCACCAACACCTCCCTCACCTCCTCCACTCCATGAAACAAACCGGCATCACCTTCAATTCCACCTCATTCAACAATCTCCTCACTTTCCTCATCAAATTCTCTCACAACAGCAGTAAAAATTTCAACTTTGTTATAGATATTTTGGATTACATTCAATCACAAAAGCTTCATCCTTTAGGTACTACGCATTTTATTTACAACTCTCTTCTTATTGCTTCCTTGAAAAACAATCAAATTCATCTTGCTTTATCTGTTTTCAATAGTCTGTTATCACTTGATCAGTCTTCGGATTTGAATTCGGTAATTGTTGGGTCTTCGAATTACTTGCTTTCGGAACTTAGGAAGGCCCGGATGAAGAAAGAGTTTCGAAATGTGTTTGATAGATTGAGGGCAAGGGAAAGTTTTGATTTTGACTCATGGGGGTATAATATTTGTATTCATGCTTTTGGTTGTTGGGGGGATTTGGTTACTTCAATGAAGCTTTTTAGTGAGATGAAGGAGGATAGGAATCTGTTTGGGCCTGATATGTGTACTTATAATACAGTTTTGTCTGTTCTTTGTAAGATTGGGAGGATTGATGATGCGATTGTTGTGTGGGAGGAGCTTAAAGGGTGTGGTTATGAGCCGGACGAGTTTACTTATAGGACTCTTGTTCGGGGTTGTTGTAGGAGTTGTAGAATGGATGAGGGTGTGAGGATTTTTAATGAGATGAAGGATAATGGGTTTCGTCCGGGTGTGATTGTGTATAATTGTGTTTTGGATGGGTTTTTTAAGGTTGGGAAGGTTAATGAAGCGTGCGAGATGTTTGAGAGGATGACTCGAGAAGGGGTGAAAGCTTCGTGTTGGAGTTATAATATTCTGATTCATGGGCTTATGAAGAATGGGAGATCGGAAGCTGGTTATACGCTTTTTTGTGATCTGAAAAAGAAAGGTCAGTTTGTGGATGGGATTAGTTATAGCATTGTTGTGTTGCAGCTTTGTAAAGAGGGTCATTTGGAAGAGGCGTTGGAGTTGGTGGAGGAAATGGAAGCTCGAGGCTTTTCGGTTGATCTTGTTACGATAACGTCTCTCTTGGTTGGCATTCATAAATACGGTCGTTGGGATTGGACGGATAGGCTCATCAAGCATGTTAGGGAAGGCGATCTGTTACCCGGTGTTCTTAGGTGGAAGGCTGGAATGGAAGCGTCTATTAATAACTTGCATTCCAAGGAAAAGGATTACTTGCCAATGTTCCCTTCTAAAGGAGGGTTTAGCGAGATCATGAGTTTCATAACTCATCCCGGGGATGATGATGATGAGGTGGAAACTTCCTCTGAAGAAATCGACGAGTGGACATCATCTCCGTACATGGATAAATTGGCCAAGCGAATTGTGAAGTCAAAAGGCAATGCTCCACGAGTGTTTACTCCCAACCGTGGACAGAGAGTTCAACAAAAAGGGACTGATTCTTTTGACATTGATATGGTGAATACTTTCCTGTCGATATTTTTGGCCAAGGGAAAGTTGAGCTTGGCTTGTAAATTGTTTGAGATTTTCACCGACGCGGGTGTGGATCCTGTCGGTTATACTTATAATTCTATCATGAGCTCGTTTGTCAAAAAAGGCTATTTTAACGAGGCGTGGGCCATTCTGTCGGAAATGGGAGAAAAGCTCTGCCCAACTGATATCGCTACGTACAATATGATAATTCAAGGTTTAGGAAAGATGGGAAGAGCAGATCTAGCCAGCACTGTTCTCGATCGACTGCTGAAACAGGGTGGTTATCTCGACATAGTTATGTATAACACTCTCATAAATGCTTTGGGGAAGGCAGGGCGAATCGATGAGGTGAACAAGTTCTTTGAGCAAATGAAGAGCAGTGGAATAAATCCTGATGTTGTCACTTATAATACTTTGATTGAAATTCATAGCAAGGCTGGTCGAGTCAAAGATGCTTACAAGTTCTTAAAAACGATGCTCGATGCTGGATGCACCCCTAACCATGTTACTGACACGACATTAGATTATCTGGTAAAGGAAATTGATAAATTGAGATACCAAAAGGCGTCGATTTTGAAGGAAAAAGATGATCCTTCTTGAGGGGTGTGTTTGGGAAATTTGGTCCCTGTGCTCATGTTTATGTACTTGTGACATGTCTTATGCCATGCAGCTACATTTTGTCCGTATACTGTCACCCAGTCAACAACTGTCGATGCTGGTTGCTCCCACCACTTATCAAGCTGCAGAAGAAGTTGCAATGTAGGAATATAAGAATAGAAATGGAAACCACTCCCAAACTGACATGGATACTTTGACATTGATAATGTCAAAAACATTGGATATTGACACTGCTACTTACATGATAATATTTGAGCTTTCCTTTATCCATCTTTTATTAAAATGGTTAAAAATATTCTAAACAAAACTAATGTTTCAAATTCTTTGATAATATTGTTTCAATACATGTTTAACCCTTTTAGAAGTGTGTGATACTTGTTAAAAAAATGTTGTGCGTTGAAACAATGAAAAATATAAATTCTTTTTTAAATACTCATGAATTTTTCAACACGTGTTGTATGAAATTCATCAAGGTTGTTAAATTTTCGATTTATAAGTTAAATTCTATAGATTTCACGTTTTTAGGTCAGCATTTCGTGTTAAATTGTAAGTAAAAACTTTTTTAGGTAAAATCGTATTCTGGAATGATTTTAAATGATTTAAATCCCTTTGAAATCAATGAAATCGTGTAAAATCGTTATATTTTACTCTTTAATCGGATTTTACGTTTTATTACATTCATATCTTAATTATAATTTTGAAGAACTTTTATCAACTAAATATAAATTTAATCAAGTTGAATATGAATACACTAATAAAGATGTTGTAAATGAATTGAATTTTTGATTAAACTAAAGATGAAGATGAAAACATTTGTTTTTATTTTTTAAGATAATCTTTTGGATGTTACTTTGTATGATTTAATGAGTAATTTAGATAATTTGATACAAATTTGTGAGTATTACACTTTATTACGGTGATATAGAGTCTACTTGAAATGTCTCCATTAAACTTGATGTTGACATCTTCCCATCATAAAGAAAATAGAGAATTCAACAAAATTACGTAAGTTGATTATAAATATAAAATATGAACTCAGAATTCTTCTACAAAGAAACTTTGTTCGTCCAAAGGAAAATCTCATATCTGTAACTACATTTACAGAGCTCTACAATCAGAGGATTCAAAACCGTTAATCACAAACAGTTTAAAAGAATAATATTCCAACCCAACATCTAAAATCTACTTATAATACACAACCACACTTCTCAAGGGAGAGAGAGAGATGGAGGAAGGGAATCTACGAAAAATCCACGGGTAGAGGAGCGGTTTCTTTCTTGTACTTTAAGGTTCTTGAGATTTCGGTCTATCAATAACCACAGCAGCTGCATATTCCATCCCAAAATAGCTTGATTGAAGTACCAGCTTCTGCACAGGGCCTCGAGGCTAAAGAATGTATAGTCTTCAGGAATTTTAATTCTCTGCAGGTGTGCTAAAAGATATATTCACAATAGTAGCTCCTTATCATAGAATGCAAGAAGCTGCTTTACATGATTATGCCATGCGGCTACGTTTTGCCCATCCACCGTCACCCAGTCAACAACTGTAGATGCTGGTTGCTCCCACCACTCATCAAGCTGCAGAAGAAGTTGCAATGTGAGAAAAGAAATGGAAACGTTAATAGTTGCAATGTGAGAAAAGAAATCCACCATGAGATTACAGGTCAAATAAAACAATTGTGATCAAGTTTTTTAGCACTATCAATCTAATAATAACAGTAGTAATTTACCAGTCCCCTGACATATTTGCAATCTTCCAAGCTCTGTTGAGCATTCAAAACACCACTCCTGAGTTCTGGCAACCATTTTTCCATTACAGCTTTTTCTTGTTCTGCAGCCAAATTTAAAGAAAAATTTGTTGTCCTGCATCATTATATCAAATGTCAAATAAAAAATGAATAAAAAGCCTCCAACAAATCATTAAGGTATGAATCTGAAAGAGATGGAAAGATACATATTTTTCTCTTGGACAAGCATATATGAATTTACTAAATTAATAAACCATGAATGTGGGTTGAATTCTGGTGTTGTTTGTATTCATATCTACCTTTCCTGTTCCTGTTGAACACGGTAGGCATAATTCAACAAGGCATGACCACTTTGAACAAGATCCCGTCTAATATGAACAAGATTAATAGCCTTTAATAAATCTTCCAAAACACTGGCCTCTGAACCACGAAGTTTCAAACAAAACTCCAAGGATTCCAGTATGGATGCTAGACCAGCATCGGAACCTTCCAAGCCTGCCCATACATTAAGAAAATCATTTAATACACTACAATAGATTTTAACCCAAATATATGCATACCTCCAAATAGTATATTATACTCACCAGCAGCATACTGAAGCGCAGCCGAAACACGACATATTGATGGAATTGCCGACGGATCCCGAGCACCAGCTTTTGCTGTCAAAATAGCCGCACTTATTTCTGCATTTGCAACTGCTTCCTGTCCAGATGATCCACTGGACCCGATGGCCTCAAGCAGTGCCTGAACCAGAATTCATGATAAATTTAAGCTGAAGCACGTCTTATAGTATATGAGATACATTATTGAAATATTCAAAGCACATGAACAACTTCATACATCAATCCCGAAATATCCAAGTTGAGTTATATTTAGATGAATTCATGAATTCAGAAATTAACTACCAAATAGTAGAAATGGAAGATCCAAAACTAGACACTATAAAGAAACTTCATATATCAATCCCGAAAACCAAGAACATTGTTTCTATTCTAACATGAACAAGTGTCTATTATAGCATTGTAAACCTGTGGTGAAGAAGGGAGCATGTAGAGGCTATTATCTGGACTCCGATAAAAGGCAGACACTTCTTTCTCAATAAGATCCTTTGCATTATTTGATGTCTCAAAAACAGCAGAACATGCTGGGATTATAGTGCTTGAAGCATACTCCCTTGCAGTTAATGGTTGTTGACTCCAAAATGAAGCCGCATCCTGCAACATAAAAGAAAAGAAAAGAAAACAAAAACCAAAGAATTGTTTACTAAAAAAAGAAATCGGATTAAAAAAATACAAGAACTATGCTTTGTTGGAATCACTTGCAGCAGGAACAACATATGTAAACTTTCACAGACAATTCTACCAGTGAATGATTATCCTACTAGGATCCAAACAGAGAACCCTTATGTACAAAAGTCATATTCCACAAATACAAAAAATAATGAAGTAATAGAACCTTACCGTATTTGCTTTTAGAAGTGCCGTGTATATGGATTCAAGTTCTGATCTACGAGAATCAAACTCTTCAATCTTTTTCCACTTCTTTTTAAGAGAATCTTCGGCTTCTTTCCTCTCAGCACATAACTTGTTCAAGCGTTGTATTTCAGACATTAAGGTGTTTAAACTTGCCTTTAAACCAGCAACTTCTCTTTCCTTTGCCCAAACATCTACCTAAACACGTGTAAGAAGTATAAGTGGTAAACTCCTAACTCAAACTTTGATGCGAAAAACATTTCTAGCATTAATAATTGGATAAATCTTCTTAAGAATTGTGGTTAGGCATAACTCAAATACACAAAATATCAAGTATATTTAGATGTGAGGAGGTGAACCGAAGATAATTTGTCATAAAAACAATTCAGTATACTAGTATATTTTAGTTTCCCAAATATCATATAACCAAAGAAACTTAAGATAGTGCCTGAATCTAAAGATTTTTTTTTAACAAAACGAAATTACAATCTTGAAAATGTGCCAGGCACTTAACTTTATCACTCACAAGATCATAAAATGTGTATTGATTTTAAACATTTAGTCAATCATATAAGCTTTGCCACCAAAAGAATATGCATTAAAACTACCAGCTCAACGTTTCTCTTGAATATTGGGAACCAACATAAATGCAGGCAATTTAACTATTAGTTAATTATTAGAAGTTTTGTAGTGATAGGAATCTCACATAAAGGTGACTATAGATTCAAAAAATATGTATAACTTGCTTAAAAAGGGCCTAATTCACTGTAAGTTTTGAATGAATAATACCTGAAGTTGTCTAAGACTTCCAATATTCTGAGATGAACGCGAGGTAACATCAGTGCCTCCATGCAGGCGTTTTATAAGTTTTTCACACAAGTCTCTTGCTTCTGCAGCACTGTTTAGTGCCTCTTCAGTAGCCAAAAACTGCTGAACATGAGCTTTCTGCGAAAAGTGATACAGCGTTGGTTCAGTAACTCAACTTAAGATGACAAAACTATAGAGTCTAAGGGATGAAGAAAGAGTGAAAGACCTGTCTTTCAAGAAGCTGATTTTGACTTCCTCCTGGAGGCACATCGGCACCAAGTTTTCCATTTCCATAAAGAGGATACTGTAGAGGAGAGCTACCATCAGGAGAGGAAACATCCATAACTATGTTATTTTCATATTTGTACCTGATTGATGAAATATGCAAGTCTGAATTATATCAATAGCACGCGTAACGTAATATACTTGTTAATGAGAT
Organism: Vicia sativa; assembly: GCA_021764765.1. NCBI lineage: Eukaryota > Viridiplantae > Streptophyta > Magnoliopsida > Fabales > Fabaceae > Vicia > Vicia sativa. The sequence goes on from CM038793.1 coordinate 6,387,256, forward strand.
TAAACTAACACAATTTCTATGCCTCTTTGATATGCTTTGCAAATTTACCATATTTGATAGGGAAAGTTAATTAAGCTTTTATAGTAACAATCATTGATGATTTATAGAAGGTCGAACCTTCAAAATTTATAGCAATGGACGAACTAACAAGAACATCAACAAAACGTAAACAAAGAAACTACATATATTCTGATACCTTAAGATCTCTGCATCAGCTCTAACATCAATTTTCTCTATTTCTCTGGAAATTTGACTTTTCAAGTGAGAAGTGTATGCAGTAATTGCCTGAAGCAATAGCGGGGGACTCTTTAGGCAATTCACAATAACGGTTCTAACCTCATCCGGAATTTGCCCATCAAAATCAAACCCCAATTTCGCTGTTTCTGCCTGAGGATTCGAAAGAACGCCATTTCCTTCGTAAGCAGGAAAAGAACTCTGTATTTTCTCAACCATGTAAGCTACAAGAGATTCACAAGCCTTTCTAATATTCTTTTCCCTTGTGGTTTCAATGACAATGACATCATCCGCAGATTTACCGCTCTTAACAGTAGAATAAACAGATTCCTTCTCATTTTTGGCACTAAAAGTACTATTCGTCATCTCATTGGAAGAATCCACATCGGATCTTTGAGCATTCTTTGCTTGATTTATATAGTAACCGAGACGTTTATGATATTCAGCAAATATTCTTGAAGCTTCGTCACATTGACGATCATAAGCCTCCAACATCACTTCCTTATGCCTGCATAATAGTAAACAACTCACACACTTTAAGTATCTCAAAATCATCCAATGCCAGAATCATCAGTGATGCAGATACATACACCCTCCGGACACATTTATAAACAACAAAAAACTTTTTAGATTCATTGAATAATTGATGTATCTGATATAAAATAATGATTAGATATATCATTTATTCAATGAATCTAAAAAACTTTTTGTTACTTATAAATGTGTCCGGAAGATGTACATATCACTGATGCAGATACAAAAGCACGCATATGTTTTTGGATCAACAGTGATATTTAATCTCAGAAGCAGATTATTATACCAACAAGCAACAACACAGTAAGCAATTTTCAACACTCGACAAGGCGATAATAACATTTACAATAAATAAAAAATCAGCTTCTAGCTTTGGAATGATTTCGAGTTGATTATATCTCCAAAATTGACTTAGTAGAAGCTAAAATTTGTAGCTTTTGATGCCAAACGTGATTTTTCCACTGAAATTTACTGTTCAATTCAATTTCGCACAAAACCATCCAAACATAAATCATTTACACTCAAAATCACTTATAAGTTATAACCTAATCAATTCATTCAAAATCAATTTTTTTCACCGCGAATCCAAACAAGTCTCAAAATTAGGTCAAATTAGAAACCAAAACCTGTAATTGGCGCGTTCATCGAGCATCCTCTTCCTCTCCGCCTCTTCCCTGGAAACCTCAAGCATCCTGGCTCTCAAATCCTTCCTCTGTCTCCTCACAACGTTCCTCAGCCTCTCCACCTCCTTCGCCGCGAAATCCCGCTCCATCAAAGCCGAACCCGAACCCGAACCCTCCCCGGACATCAATCTCTCCTTCTTCCTCCCGGTGGAACCACCATCCCCATCTCCGTCACCGTGGACAGTGATATTCCGGCGAACATTCCGCACCGTCTTCTCCGACTTGGCGCGCGTGACGAGGAAATTCCAAACCGGAATCATGTTCCCGCGACAAACCTTCCGGATCGACTCAACTGACGGCGAATGGGACTTCCCGCCGCCGGAGTACTGACCGAGAGGTCGGTATCCCATTTCCTTGTGAAGCCAGTCGAGAATAACCTCCGGCGACGCCGACGATGAGGAGGTTGATTGCATTGTAATTGAACGAGTGTTGACTCGGTGAGTCGGAAGTGAGTCGAGTTGTGAACTCAGTGTTTCTGTTGTTGTCGTCTTTAGTTGTTGTTGAGAGCAGAGGGAATTTTGATGTTGGTGTGTTTCAAAGTTTTCGGAATTTTGAAATTTTTCGCTTATCAAGTGTTGAATTATTAGGATAAAAGTATAGAAATTTCATTCTCATGTATTTTTTAAAACTTGGTAGTTATACCTTTTATTTAAAGTTGGTAAATTTACAAGAAGTCCTCCCAAATCGTCAGACCCGATCTAACGGTCTCCTGTTGTCCATGTCGCGTTTATCGAAAGCGGTTTCATTTATCGATCATATATAAACTCATTTACACATTGTAATAGGAACAATTTCAGTCACTCTTGCAAGTTACGTCTCTTTGACTTTACTGATTTAAACATTGAAGTGGTTTCAATCATTTTGCATCACATAATTATCAATGATGGCATCTTTCGATGACATCTTTTGAAACGACTTGACCAATTATTCACTAATTTCAACTTCTTTCTCACATCCCAATCTAATTTTGTCTCCTTAACTACTAGGGGATTATCTCACTTGAAAGAGATGTTCTAGAAATCCACAAAGAAAATATCCTAAGGATCAAAAGCATAGGAGAAAAAGGAAAGATTAAAGGAAGAAATACATATTTTAGGGTTCCTAGATAACAATAAGGTGGATGATGTATCCAATGTAGTGCCTCTATTGGTGATAAAATCCAGGATAGTGAGTCACATAGTATTGAGAATTTTGATTGGCATGGAGAGCTTATATGACATCATGTATGTTGATCTCTTCAAAAAGTTAAGATTTAAAAGAGAAACATTATCACTTTACTAAGGTATCAACTTACAAGCCTTCAACAACTATGAAACACACCCTTGGGGTAGTATGGAGCTATTGATCTCTTTGGTAGAAGGAAGATACCCGATTACGGTAGACGTGCAATACTTAGTGCTCCCCATAATGTCTACCATTTTACTTTGGGGAGACCTTTCTTTGTGGCTATTGACATCGTTGCTTGTATTGTCTGCCTAAAATAAAAATGCCACAAAATTTATGACAAGTCGGTTACTGTTCATGCTTACTTATTAGGAAAAGATTCATCACGTAGCAAACGGTGCTTACAACATCACCCCAAGATTACTTAGGAAGGTCAATTCCATTGAGCACTATCTGCCCATAAAACATCACAATATCCAACCCGATATGAGTTTGTATTGAAAGAACACAAAAGACAATAGTCAGATGTTTTACATATGAATTAATAATATGCTTGACCTGAGTAAGATTATTAATCTTAGGATTGGATTAATGAATAGTGTGCACAAATACCTACAGAGAAAGTGATTTCATGGCTACTGGAAGTGATATACAAAAGACTATAAATCATACTCCTATAAAGGCTTTGATCAACAACTACTCCTTATTCATCCTTTGATAGCTTGATATTAGTGGGAGCAGGAGTGCATTTGTATCGGTCATATCCAAATTTCTTCACAGTGTTTTTAGCATATTTGATTCGGGAAATAAAGATGCCATCTTTCGTTTGTTTCATTTGAAACTCTAGAAAATAGGTAAGCTCGTCGACCATGCTTGTTTAAAATTCAGCCTACATTTGTTGATAAAATGATCTACCATCTTGCTTGACATTCCTTCGAACATATTACATCAACATATATTTGAGTAATTAGTAGTTTTTCATCAAAGTCAACCCCTTTAATTTAGTGTATCCTTGAGCTACATGGCGAGCTTTATTTCTGATAACAACCTCATTCTCATCATATTTATTCTTGTAAATCTATTATGTACTAATGGTGTTTGCATAATTAGGTCTAGGAAAAAGCTCTCAAACTTCAACGATCTCAAGCTGAACTAAATTTTTTTGCATAACATTGACCCATAATTCATCATGGAGAGCTTTTTTCAGATTTTAGGGTTTAACTTTTGATATAAAACGCATGTTCGATATCATTTCTCTACAATTAATTATTTCTTTCCTTCGTGTAATGACTCGCTCATATAGATTCCATATAATATTTTCAAAAGGATGATTCTTCATGATCTTTGATGAGTGTTCTTTTCTTTCAAAAGTGTTATCGTTATCATTATATGAATCTCCATCTTCTTCAGTTGACTGAAAAATTTTCTACACATGGTCTGGTACATCTTGGGAGTCATTTTTGTTGTGGGGACTAGAATATTCATTTTAATAGGGCATTCCTTCAGATTCATCATCATTTACAATATCATTTATGAATGCTATCATTGAATTGTGCACTTGTTAAACACCTTGTATGCCTTGTTGTTAAGGGAATGTCAAGAAAGATGTCTTAATCACTCTTTAGATCAAGCTTCCTTCTTTGTAAACTATTAGTAAGAATGTATCAAGTACTTCAAAAGACTTGAAAATATTTTTAACAATGGACTTCTTCCCCCTCCATATTTTATAATGAGTAACATTGGTGTTTGGAACACGGTATTCGTTGCTTCTGCCCAAAAGTGATATGGAAGACGTATGACATGTATCATTATTATTTCCATTTCTTGCATGGTACAATTCTTCCTTTTGACTATCTCATTTTACTAAGGTGTGATGGGAGAAGAGAACTCATGAGAAATCCCTTCAGTAGTGCAGAATAAAGATAAGTTAAAGTTCTCAAATTGTTTTTCCATGATCACTTTAAATGAAAATAATCTTGCCAATTTCTTTTCCTTTTTCATGTTGTAAGTGATGGCAAATACCTTCAAACACAAGAGGCAAGGCACCAAAATACTATTATTTGATGTAATGATGTATATTGTTGGTTGTTTTGTGTCATTTTGATGTAATATACAATTTTTTATTCTTATAATTTTTAAGATTATTTACTAACAAGTATTATTATTTGAAATTATAGGTGTTTAAAGTTAAGCACTAAGAGACAAGACACCAAAATATTATTATTTGATGTAATGATGTATATTGTTGGTTGTTTTGTGTCATTTTGATGTAATATACAATTTTTTATTCTTATAATTTTTAAGGTTATTTACTAACAAGTATTATTATTTGAAATTATAGGTGTTTAAAGTTAAGACACTAAGAGACAAGACACCAAAATATTATTATTTGATGTAATGATGTATATTGTTGGTTGTTTTGTGTCATTTTGATGTAATATACAATTTTTATTTTTTATTTTTAATGAAATTTCGTAATTGATGTAATACAATTTTTGGTCTAATTCAATTGAGAAATGAGTGTGTTGTTATTTCTAGTCTGATACGATTCAGAAAAATTTAAGGGGAAATTTGAGAATTCTGTAAAACAAAAAAATATATATTAAAAAAATTTCACAAGGGTTGTTTAATACAACCGTTGTTACAGGTAGCGTTATCCGAAATAAGAAAACTAAAAAATTGTGTTGTTGGGTATCAAACACATGACCTATTTATTATTTCACAATGACGACCGTTGTTAGGTAGTGTGTTATTCAGCTTACTACAACGATCAATTGACCATGATTGTAAACTACACACTTACAATCACATCCAACCTCATAGCAGTTGTTATAGGTGATGCGTTATTCAATTTACTACAACGGACAATTAACCGTGGTTGTAAACTACACACTTACAATCACACCCAACCTCACAACGGTTAGTCAACTGTGATGATATCGTTTTATCAACTGTTGTGAATTGTGTTTTCCGTAGTAGCATAAGATTGATGATATGTAGTATCGTTAGTCAAGAGAGAGGGAGTCCACCACTACTCTCTAAACATTAGACGTTATAACTTCCCCTAATCATGATGGAGCAGTTGCCACCTAAAACCCTAGGTTCAATAGGACTCTATAAATACTCCTCCCAAGTTGAGGAAAAAACAAATCTTAAAAGTCACACTGATCATACTCCACATATGCTTATACTTAAGTACACCATTCAATAATAAAGTTTCTCACCTCACGTGAACAAAATCTCAAAACCACCGTAAAACACTACCTTACAGATTTATCGTCGTTTTTGGACAAACTCTAACCACCATACAACATAGTATACTTACTAAGACCTTGTCCTTTGAGGGAGCACCACAAACTACAGTGGCGCCCTGATAAAAGTAAAACTAATATGAATCACAAATTCTTTATCACCTTCGGCTACAATCAAACCCTCCATTCCTACACCAATACCAACATTTATTATACTATACTTATTTTATTTTAAAAAAGTATATTATTTCACATAAAATATAAAAATATATTTTTAGTAAAAAATGGAAGAAAAAATATATAGTTTATCATGTTATACTTTTTTTTATTCAGTTTGTATCATAATATAAAATTTTATTTCATAACACATGATTGAATTTTATGACATCTAAACTATATATCTTGATATTTTATTCAATACTTTATTTGTATCATAATATAAAGTTTTATTTCAAAACACATGATTGAATTCTATGACATCTAATTTATATAGCTTGATATTTTTATCCAATACTTTAACATGAATGATGTATAAGTATTATCTTATCACATCTCTCTTAAGCCTTACCACCAATAAGACCCTTAAGAACTTTGCTTTCATCATGAAGAAATAGACATTTTACTTTAATTTATATTTGCAATTAGAGACCTCTCACCAAAAATTAGAATTTTTTCACTAATATTAGAAGCAAAAATAGAATAATTAAAGGAGAGAAAAAAACAAATAAATCCTTCCATTACAAGGAAAACTCTGAAAGTTGAAACCATGACAAAGTTCCTATCTGAAATTTCATATTTTCTTGCTTGCAAATTTTGGCAAAGAAAGAAAGTATAAATGTGGAAACAACATGATGAATTCAAACTTACAATCATGATGGTTAATAGAAACTTATAAAGACCACTACTGTACATGATAAGTGTGGATGGATGTATTCACAATGTCTATACTTGTATTTTCACTTTCCTTCCGATGCGGCGTCGTCGGCAAAAAACGCGTCCAACCAACAGCAGAAGATCATGTCGTTTCATCGAATAACATCACCTACATCAAAACAAACAATTTCAAGCTCTCAAGTCATGCTTAGCAGCACTAGAACAGTTTGATTTATAGAAAGAATATCGTAGTCATATGTAACAACGTCTACATCGAAAATAATGATGGAATTGTCGGAAAAAATAGCACATTGTTCAACTTCTGCTGCGCTTTGGCACAAAGGCACACACGTTGTACTACTAATCGTATATCGTATAACAAAAGCAGTTTGTGAAAACTCGACTGCACTACAGCGCTATAGAGCCGATATAGCTGCTATTTGAAAATCGAGCAATACAGTGAGAAAAAATTTGAAAAGTAGAAAGTAAAGATTACCTTCCCACAAACAGGACAGCTATCACTTCTTTCCATCCACTCATATATGCAACCGAGATGATAATGATGAGAACATTTTGTCATTATCTTCGGATTCTCTTCAGTGTATTCTGCAAGGAAAATCGAGTCAAAATGTGTCGAGGCGGCATCCTACAGTCTGATATTTCGTACAGAATTGAGTGGACTTCTAATGAAAATTTGAGTATGAAACTGCGTGAAATATAGAAAATGTCTACCTTCAAGACAAGTTGGACAAACATCCTCCTCTTCTGATGAGGGGTACACGAGCGCGTCTCCAGTTGTAAGTTTTGCTGACGAGAGTCTAGCTGAGGACTTGGAACGGTATTCTTTTGATCCATCTTTGCCGGTGGATTCATTCCATTTACCACTCGAATTAAAGGATTCTGTATCTGCATCCACATCGCCTCTTAGAAGTTCTGACTCCTCATTCAAATGACTGGAACCCTTTTCGCGTCTTGAAACTAGTCCGTCGTGCTGTGAGCGGAAATGCCTAGGGTCTGCATCATAAGGGAGCGGTCTCGGAGGAGAACGGTACATTTCAGATAGGGAACTATCGAGTGATGCTGAAGACGTCATAGCTGCCGCCCCCTGTACAGATGAAGGAAGCGCGTGCATTTCCCCTCGACGAAATACTAATGAATACTGAAATTTGAGGTAGATAGGAAAAAAGTTAATAATACGTAGACACGCCATTCTTAAAAATCGCTTTGGGACTGAAATATTCTCCAAAATGAAGCGTAGGAAATAGATACGTATAAGTTAAGAGAAGGGGGTTCAGAATTTTAGTCTTACAACAGCCAAAAGGTTTTGTAGGAAGCAACCGGCGCACACACAGTTTCTGTATACATGGCTATGAGGATTCATATAATCTTCCAAATCATCAACACTGAAACAAGAACAAACGGAACCCATGATTTCAGCTTCAAAATCTCCCCCTCTTTCAGATTAAAACTCTAGCACTTCTCAGCACAATAGATTGCCAAAATTTCGATTGTGCTACATGTATGCTATGAGAAAAGGAGCCCCCAATAGCACTAGCCAAAGACTATGCTTTCTAAAAAAGAAGAGAGGATTCTAAGCTCGCAGAAGTTTAAATCCCTCCGCAAACCAGCACCCTCCCTCTTCTGTTCAGATGATCAGTTATATCGATAAGCAGATTCCAACTTTCTTGATCACCTATAAAACACACCGAAATTGCATAAACATCACTCATAAAAATAATCTGAAATAAAAGCTATCTGTTACACAATGTGATGAATCACAACTACAATTTTCCTAAGGGTTTGTATCGCGTTAAGCAGTTAGTTCATCGAATGCTCGTGCTCAAAATCCAAAGCACCATGCATACAGAACATCATTGACAAACAAAAATTTAAATTCAAAAATATCACCAAAACACAAACACTGTTATTTTCCCTCAACTGTCAGAACATCATCGGCAAACATAAACATTAAAATTTAAAACTATCTTCAAAACACAAAACACTGTTATTTTCCCTTCCTTAACTGTAAAAATTTGTACTTTTTGCCTTAACTCTCCAATTCATAGGAGAAGGGACCACAGGTAATCCATAGTTCACTTAAGAGATAAGTAAAACCTAACCAACCCTATAGCACATACACCTCTGAAAACCGACAAATTCGACACTGACACTTGTGATCGCGTTTAATTTATTTATTTATTGAAATTATTAGCATGTGTCCCTGTCATGTCTAGGGTGTCTCTGCATCATAACAAAAATTAACATATATAAATATTCAAAAGGAGTATATTACAAATGAGTGTTTCAAGAGAAACCTATAAAATTTGTTTGTAATGTTCCTTCAAACAATGGAAAGAAAAAAAAAACAATTCTTTACTTCACTAAAAAGCTATGAGTACATCAATCACCATACAAACGTGATTGTTTCTCTTATTCAGCTGAAAAATCACAATCACTAATGTTAATCATCAACAACAACAACACAAACACCAATCCATAATCATCAAAATCATAGCAAAATTAAGAAAAAAATTTGATAAAAAAACATATGCAGATCATAAAAAAAAGCATAAATTTTCCATAAACAAAAAAAAAACAAAATTGATGATCCAAAAACCATATTGAAAAATACCCAGTTACGAAAATCAAACAAAAACAGAACAAAACGATGAAAAACGAAATTGGGTCAGCAAGAAAACGGGAAAAGGTTGAATTTTTACGGCAAAAAGTACCTGAGAAAGTAAAATTGGTGTTAGGGAAAGAGAGATTGATTTTGGATTATGATGATGAAATCAGGTTTATTCTAAAAAAGGGTTTTGGAACTTTCGGTGGAATTTCAATTTACTATGAATGAATTCGCCAAATTAGAGAGAAACTATTGCACTTGCTTTTGGTGTATGCCTCTATTTATATTTATTGAAATTTTCTTCATCAACACGTTTATTTATTTATTTTTTATATTTTAAATTAATTAAAAATAATAATTGAGTGAAAAGAGGACGGACTAAAAAGTCAAATATATATTTTTTAAATAAAATTTATTTTTTTTATAAAAATTAAAATGACTTATAATTCAAAATTCACTAAAGATAAGATAGTTACTGATCACTAATCAAATAAATATATATTCTTTCTCTAACAAATTATAAATAAATTTAACTTTTTAAATATGTTTGATCATTAATGTATATAATTCACATAAATTATAATGAAAGTTGCACCTTATTTTGACTAAATAACATTGATTTGGTATAGTTTTTTATAAAATTATAACTTGTTTTTTAAAGTTTTTTTAATAAAATATTTATTTTTAAGAGTTTTTATTTATTAAGTAAAGATAAAGGGCTATTTTGAATCTTTAAATTTCTTTTTGAACTTCTAAATTATGAAATATCAAAACCCTTTTTTTTTTGGAACAATATCAAAACCATTTTTTTATTTGATAAAAAGACTATTTTTATACTAATATTAATCTAAGGCAAATTGCCCTAAAATTTTCCATTAAATAAAAGGTATTTCAACCCTTTATAATTGCCGTTTGTGCCTTGGGTTTGGTGGGTGGGTAGGGTAGAGGAATCTCTATATCCTTCCATTTCTAACTTTTATGTGTTTATTAAAATTCTCAAAGGACAGTGACTCTATTTTCTAATATGACCAAGTCCCTCCCGCCCTACACGTTTAGTGGACCAACATCATTCTAAGTTTCTACTTTTTGCCAAGAGAAAATATATTAATTAAATGAAGATATTGTGTTTTATGATTTGTGGAAAAGGAAATTATTTGTAGCTTACTATTTTAAATAGTGAAGATATTGTGTTTTATGATTTGTGGAATAGAAAATTATTTGTATGTTTTGTTTTTTATTCTTATTTTATATATTTTATATATGATATATGATATTATTTTAAATATTCATAAATGAAAAGAAAAGAAGAAAGAAATTTAAGTTTTATTTTGAATTTCAAAAAAAAAGTTGGTTTAATATTTTCTTTTTGTCTCTTATGTATATCTATGGGTCTATGTCGATCCATTTTCTATTAAAATGGTCACTTTGATCTTTTATATAATAAAAAGTGTCATATTTATCTTTTCTGTTAAATCTGTTAGTCAAAAGTCAAATTTGATTGTCAAGTGGGGTTGATGTGGAAATTAGGTGTTGAGGTGGAGGAAATCTGAAAAGAACGTTAACTTAGTAACCTTTTACCTTTCTAATTTTATTTCTTCATTTCTTAACTCAGACAAAGAAATTTGAGATAAAGTGATGAGCTCTAAAGGCGGCCTCATTTGAAGAAGCTTTGAAGATGAAGTTGAAAGCGTAATTAAAGGTTGAGATAAAATTGAGGTGGAAAAAATAAACGCGGTCTCAGGTAGTATCAATTATATTGTTTCAATTTTAAAATTTAGTGTTCATAATGTTATGTGGTGTTTTTGTGTTTTTGGAAGGCTAGAATGATAACATTCTTGAAGTCTATGGACAATAGTTCTTGAAGACTTGTCAGCATAGGAGAATTCCGGTGCTAAGGAGATAGAAGGGAAGAGTTTGAGTTGGTTCTCTAATACTCTGAAGTTGCTAATGGAGTTGATTAACATTTGCTCACTCTGATTATCAGATGTAGTGTGACCAAAGATACTTGTGAAATTCTCAAGTCCACTCATGAAGGCACATCTATGTCTTTTGGAGAAAAGAGTTTTGGTGAAAGATTGATCAAGAAGAAGACACTCAAGTCTCTACCCAAGAGATTTGACATCAAGATGATTGCCATTATAGAAGAACAAGAGCATGGATTTTATTTTCAAATCTGTAGAAGCTTGTGTCATGGTCTCTAATGAAGGGTTTTCTTATTGCTATTGTGTTCATGGAAAGGAAATTTAACTAGGTTTTGAAGAGAGTGGACAAAATGTCTATTCCAAATGTCCAGAACATCAGCATTAACATCAGTAAGATCAACTGATGCTCAAGCAATAATTGTGAAATTTTGGTATACATATATCAGATGTCCTATGAGATATCGAGACGATGTTATCATGGTAAAACATAATTGATAATATAAAACAGATCACAATTAATTATACATAAAAATAAAGGAACAAACATAATTGTTTATCTAATTTGGTGCACATCACCTATACCTGGGGACTACCAAGCCAGGAACGAAGTCCACTAAATAGTATCAATTCAAAGCTAAACTCTCATGGTTACAACTTATCACTTAATCACCACTCGTGCTATACTTCTACCTAAGAATACCTAGATATGAGACTCCTCTCACTTCTCCTCAGTCACAAATAGTGACAAGAACACAATTCAAAAGAAAGTTTCAGAAGACACTCATCAATAACTGAAATTCATTCAATGCTTAAAAGCTTATGAATGATAGACAATACTTACAGCTAAATAGAGACAATCCAACTCAAGCATCAAACGATACAAGAGTGACTCACAATTAACAAGGAGCAGACGAAACCTTAATAATTGATAATTTTACATATGCGCGGCTCATATCTTCTTTAGGTTTAGAGTCTTGCTTTTATAAGTAATGTCTGGCTGGATTTGGGCTTAAAAAACGCAGCAGGTCAGCGGCTAAATATCTGTTGAATCTTTTGCATAAAAATAGGACTTTAATCGTATGTTTCCTAAAATGTATCAACATTTAGGAAAACAAAATTAATATTCTAAACACAAATAGAATCTCTGATCCACAATCTTGGACATTTAAAAGTATATTTTCTTTATCGTTACATGTTAGATTTGAGCTTAAATAATTGTTTTTTTTATTTATTTATACATATTTATACATATTTTTCATATCTTTATAATTTTTATTAATTCTTAATTATTTGATTTGATATTTACAAACAATTATGAATTTTGTTTGATACCTATAACTTTTGGATCACTTTTGAATTATTGTTATCTATTTTGATAGCTACTTTTGAGTTTATTTTATTTCTTTCTTTTAATATTTATATTACAAGTCATTTACCTACAAGATTTTTTTTTACCTACTTCTAATTAGAGTTAGGTAGTTTAAAGAGTAATATAACATGAGCACAAGTTTAAATTATAAGGTTGCTCATGTAATATCAATTTTTCGAGTCTTTGTTGGTGGTATTTACTACTATAAATAATATTTTATGATAAAACTTTTATTTTAGTCAACAAAAAATTGAGGTATAATGCCAAGACGCGTCATGTTTTTAAAAAATCGCCACGCATTTCCTCGATTTTTAATATATCCTAGGGGAAAATAATCCATGACACATTTCAAATCCCCACATTTTGGTTTCATTAGATGCATAAACAATCAAATTTTACTATAAAAGTAATCGTTAAATATTTTTTACCCTAAATCTAACTTATATGTAGCCGACCCAAACTCGTATGCATCATTCTCTAGGATGTATTGCCAGATAAAAAAATCTTCAATGTTTTGTGGTCTTCTATCTTGAATAAAACATTTTTTATGTCCTTGTAATTTATCTCACATTATAGTGTTGATGTTGTTGTTGTATTCTTAGAATAATCTTCCAATGTTGTGAATCAAGGAAAACAACATTGTTTTTCTCAGTTGACAATTATTGAGAAATTTATTCCTAAACATGTTGTAAATTACACATACAAAATGGTGACTAATAAAAAATTGAAATAGAAACATGACATGTTACTTTTAATTATTTATCATTTACCATTTATGACTTCAAACTTATTACCTAGTTTTTTTTTTCTAAACTAAGGGTTTTACTTATTTTATTTTGTTTTTATTTAAAAAAGAAAATACATTTTCCCTCAATTTTTTAACAAAATCGAGGGGTTATGTTACAACAACGAATCTCTACCCTACATTCATAAAGAAACAACACTCAAGATATTATCAAGACATCAATCTACAACAAACTATCTACATCCACCACTATATATTTTATTCACTTTCTTGTGAAATCATTTGCCCAAGATAATGAAATCTTTGCTTCAAGTTAAAGAAGGTTGTAAAAGTTCTCTATGATGAATTTCAAGTGCAGAAAATCATTCTTGATTCAACTTGAATAAAGAAGGGAGTTCAACATTTGAAAAGATTAGAAGCTCATTATTTATTCAAGATATGCAACAAAATCTAGAATAACAACGACAATGGTGAATTTCAATATTTTGTGTAAATAATGTAATGTAAAATAAAAGCTTATGCACCCCGATTTTGTCAAAATTGAGCGGAGAATTTAGTGTTATTATTGAGGATATATTGATCACCGTCCTTAAAAAAATATTTGTCGTCTATTTCATAACTATCAACGCTAATTAGTGATCCACGTGAAACCTAACAAACATCAATTATAAAAGTATCATGAATATCAATGATTGTTAATGAAACATATAACATGAAAACTTTGAAGCCTACAAAACTTGATAAAAATTTCTACGATGGTTTGCAAGAGCAGAAAATAAATTGCGTTTAATGTTTGTGTTTTTCAATATTCATATAACCACATAATCAATATTATAATTATATATTATAATCATATATTTATTTTATTTAACTAATTTTGTTTTTTGTTTAACATCAAAAACAAATGAATGCAAAAGATATATAGAATATATTGCATCCAACATTTTTTTCTTCCTCAAAATTTTAATGAAACGAGGATACAACATATGCTATTCACTATCAGTATTGACGATGAATCAAATTCAAAATTTGTTATATATTTTTACAAGAATATCATGTGTAAATAATTAATTTATTATTATTATATAGTTTGTAACGAGCTTTTCATCGATTTTTTTTTATCTTACCCTTCAATTTTATTGATAAACCAAGAGATATGATACACTACATTTGAAAAGAATGAAAGTGTAGATGATATGGTTCGAACCTATGTGCAGATAACTTTTCTCCTCGGAATTTAAAAACTGAAGGATATTCTATAACCTAAGTTAGTTGCATTTCACGTTCTGAGTTGAAATATACTTTTTATAATAATATATACATTTTTTTTCGTCCATAAAAATATTTGTATCAACACTATATGTTTTTCATTTATAAAAATATTTGTATGAAAGATACATTTTTTTTCTGTTTGTAAAAAAGAAAAATCAACAATACACATAAAAAAAATAGAGTAAGACTTACTTTAACCATTTAATTTGAACACTTTCTTTGACCATTTACTTTGAACACTTATTTTTAATTTATTGTAAAATTAATTTAAAAAGAATTTGTTTTTGTTTTAGTATTTTTATAACTAAAAAATCCTTCAATATTTAATTATGAATTATATATATTTAAAAGATTAAAAATACTACGCATTCATTTAAACAAATTCTACACATTCATTTAACCAATTTCAAGCTTAGTATTTATTTGTACAATATAAATATTATGATATATTTAAATAGTATAATTTAATTTATTTTTTGGGAAAAATTATATTATAACACATATTAAATAAACTCTCTTGAAGCATAAGTTTTTTAGATAAATAAAATTTTGTAAATTATTTTTATTGTTATTGATAATATTTTCTTGTTTTTTTTATTGAATAATATTATTTTTGTAATATGTGGACTTTAATTTACAGTACAATTAAAAAGCATAAGATTTAGTTTTCAATTCAATAATAATGATTTAATTCGATAATAAAAATATCATAAAGTGTGATTTATCTAAATTATGAAATTATTTTATAAAATATTTTCAATAATGCATATTATCTTGTCCATGAATAAATAATATTATTAAAAAAACATTTAAAAACAAAAGACAATAACTTTGTCACATTTCATCTTCATCAATCATGTTCTTGTGGTTCAGAGAGAGAAACAAAAAAAATAAAAATGGGCATGTTGGTAAGAAGAGTATCCCAAATTTTGGGATTAACAAACAACACCAACATCATCAGGAACATCTCATTCAAATCCCTAGATCCACCATTACCATCACCTTCACTCTGCCATGGAATCCACGTTTTTCATTGCCCTGTAAGTAATTCTCTCACATTCCACGCTTTTTACTATTGCAAACTCGTAAAGGAATGGTTTTTTGATGACCCTTTAATCAGTTTGAAAATGGGTTAATTCAATTATTTGGAAATGTGAATTGAATTTGTGTGGTGATTTTGTGGTGTTTTGATAGGATACTGTTGGAATTGTTGCAAAGTTGTCTGATTGTATTGCTTCTAGAGGTGGAAATATTTTGTCTGCTGATGTTTTTGTTCCTCAGAATAAACATGTTTTTTACTCTAGAAGGTACTCTCTTTTATCCATTCTCCTGTTGTTTCTATGCTTTGCAAACATATACATAGTCGCGTGCGTCTTTGAAGGCATGCAAGACAGACTACCGCACAGTGTCTAGAATTTGTTCTCATAAAATATTTCTCTTAGGAAAATCGTGGTTAAATAGGATCTCTCGTTATTTTATTTTACCATGGTTAAACTGAGGCTAACCTATACGGAGTCTTCAAAAACTTGAGACGACTCTGCTCGGAAGTTGCTCTAAACGGGTTCTATTACTATTTCTGTATGCTTTAACATGCTTTGGTGTCATAATCCACTTGCATGCAAGGGGAAACTAGTTATAGCTATTTGAATGAATGTATGGAAACAACAATGCCTGCATCTACATTGACTTGTGTTGATCATTGCAGTGATTTTGTTTTTGATCCTCTTAAATGGCCACGGATGCAGATAGAGGAGGATTTCCTAAAGCTTTCACAGACATTCAATGCAACGAGATCTGTCGTGAGAGTGCCAGCTTTTGATCCTAAATACAAAATAGCTGTTCTTGCATCAAAGCAGGTGTGCATTATTATCACTCTCGTCACGTTACACAAACATATACATAAACGGAAACAGATTGATCCATAGTTGAAGCCTTCTTTCTTTTGCGGCAGGACCATTGCTTGGTGGATTTATTACATGGATGGCAGGACGGAAGACTTCCGGTGGATATCACTTGTGTAATCAGGTGAAATTTTAGAAATTACTCCGATAAATGGATTTATATTATATCTCGTTTATATGCATTTTTGTTCACATTTTAATTGTTTTATATATGATGTATTGATCAGTAACCATCCTAGAGAGTCAAACACGCACGTGATTCGTTTTCTCGAAAGACACGGTATTCCATATCATTGTTTTAGCATGACTAAAGAAAATAAAAGAGAAAAAGAGATATTAGAGCTTGTTCAGAATACTGATTTTTTAGTACTCGCAAGATATATGCAGGTAAATAACTAATTACAATTCATGTTCTCTGCATGTTATTATTATTACTATTGATACTTAACAGCATTGGTTTATAAGTAAAGATACTATCGGGAAACTTTCTAAGGAGCTACGGTAACGATGTAATTAACATTCACCATGGTTTGTTGCCGTCATTCAAAGGTGGTCATCCATCTAAACAGGTTGATCTTCTCGCACTTTGACTGGTCAAGCTGTTGCCATGGTCATTCATCTTCATGTTTAATATGTTATATTGTTTTGGCAGGCCTTTGAGGCTGGTGTGAAATTAATCGGCGCAACAAGTCACTTTGTGACCGAAGAACTTGATTCTGGACCTATAATTGAACAAATGGTGAACATCAATTTTTTCCTTCCATGTTTCTAGTTTCTTTGTATTAAGATGTGAATGTTGTTCTTAGCTGTAATAAGGTGTTTGTCCAAACATGGTTGTTAAGAGTCCCACATCAGACAATACATGGCCTGAACATGCAATTCTTATCATTTTATCAGAGCCCAACCATATTTCTTAACATGGTATTAGAGTCTGGTTACGATCTAGGACCTGCTATAAGGTTTCTGCTATCAGGCCATCCACCATTTTTTCACGCTCCAGATGTTCGGTCTTGGCGTGAAGTGGTGTGTTAAAAGTCGCACATCAGACAATACATGACCTGAAAATACAATTTTTAACAATGCTAATGAACCGGCTCCATTATGGTCTGATATTTATGTAAGTCTAAAGTTGTTGAATCTGATTTGCAGGTTGAGAGAGTTTCACACAGAGACAACTTGCAGAGCTTTGTGCAGAAATCAGAAAACCTTGAGAAACAATGTCTTTCCAAGGCTATAAGATCTTATTGTGAACTTAGAGTATTACCTTATGAAGGCAAGAAAACTGTTGTATTTTGAGGAAAAGCAACAAATAGCTAAACATAATGCACACCAAAATTTGGGGTGCATCTGTATTTACATTCAATCATTTATTTGTAAAATTCAAATAATGTTCCATTTTACTTTAATTGCAAAAAATGAGGATAAAAAGTACTCACCATGATTCATTTGGTTCTTATCACATTGATATTGTAATGAATCTAATCAAAAGTTTCCAATTATGGACGGTGACTAACGGGGGGCATGTCTGTCCCGTTTAGATTCGTCCCGCAAAAGTCTGTAAAATAAAAAACGAGATAGTAGAGAGTGCAAGTCTGAAAAAATGTGTCCGTGTCAGCGTCCGAAACCATCATCGACTCTTGAAATTACGTTTAATTATTCATCTTTTCAACTGCTATTAGTGTTGTGTTTCTGATTTCCACGCATCATAAGTTTTAACTGCTATTTCACAATATTTATACTAATAACATGTACAACAATAGCAATTTGTTCAAACTTTTCTACATTGTAAATTAAACAGTGGCGTCATTCAATTTCTTCTTGGGTATAAGCAATGTGTAAAACTTTAAAATTGTGGCAATATATTGATACAATACAATAATGTCACAAACTTCTTATTTCCAAAGTATCACTTCAACAGAAGACAACATAATTAAAAACTTTGAGGAGCTGAAAGTCAACTTGTAGCAAGTTGGAAAGCTCTCAAGAATGCCTCTGGCGGCTGCGCACCGCTTATCTTCTGAGTCCCATTAATCTGTCAAATGAATAAACGAGTCAGCATGGGTTTGGATTAGCGACGAGTTTGACAGAATCATGACGTGTCACCGCAATTTCTGCAAAAGCTACACTTTAGAGCTTCGACCAAACTATGGTGTCAACTTTCGTCATCATGATTTTGTTAAACTCGTTCGGTGATGATCACAATGCACGAAGTAACTAAAAGAAAAGTACTAATATTTTGTACACCTACCACATAATGTGGAACCCCTGAAATGTTTCTTGAGTATGTTTTAATCTCATCCTCCACCTATGTAGATTCATGGAAAGCAAGATCAGCAGAGATACAATACTATTCAATAACTAAAACCAAACACGATAGTTGCTTATGAAATCTATCGTTGTAGGACATTCAAATTCTCTGTAGTCATGTAGTCATGGATTCCGGACGTTAAGTATTCGTATTTTGAGATGAATTTTGAAGCTAGTTTTGTTGAAGTTAGATTTCAAATCGTCTGATCTTCATTCAACAACCGACCAATATCCTTTGACTACAGAGAATCCAGATACAGTCGCACATCTGATAAAAATGCGTGTGGATACCAAGCAACTGAAGATTATATTGAAAAAACCTTACCTCTTTCAGCCCATTGTTAGGGTTCTTAAGAAACTCTTCTGCTCCTTCTATACCAACCTTGGAAGCTGCTTCAAGAAGAAAACTCCTGCAATAAAAAATTGTCAGCTAAATCCTTCCGCAAATTACCACCCACTTTTTATCTGTTAAGCCAACTCAGTTGATAGCTGTGCAGAGACATTCGACTGCAAGGACGCAGATAAAAACAAAAGTACTCACCGGTCACCAATGTATTTTTCCTGAGTGAAATAACCAAGGCATAGTTCTTCGACTAGATCATGTTGCTTATCAAGACCCTGCTCTCCAGAAAAATATATAAGCCTGTGGCTGTCGATAGTGTTTCCCCTGCGTGATAATTCAAACGATGTAAGTTGAACCTCAGTAAGTCGGGATGCGATTCACTCCAGTGGAAATTCTCAATCCTCGCCAGTGGCTGTGTTTCCACTGGAGAAAATTTTCACAGGAGAGGATTCGTTTCCGACTTAGACAAAACAATATCACTTGATGAATCTTACGTGAGTCCGTTCAAACTATAAACAAGACCGACTCCTTTGAAGACCTGTCAAATGAAAATATATACTTTTGCTCAAACTCAAAGATTTGATGAAATACAAACATGATTACAATCAACAATAACAAATGATATTAAAACCTCCAACATTCGAGCTTCCATCTGAACCGATCGCGAACCAAACTTGCTTCTGTAAAACTCCCTCTTATCAATGCCTTCTTTAGGGGCATCGGGGCTGAGTTGATACGGATGCCATTTAATCTGCGAATTCAGTTAAACAGCAAGTTAGCACAGAAAATGACCAGAGTTATTTATCAATCGCGGAAAATAACAGTTTGTTAAAATTCACTATAACGACGAATCGTTCAAATTCTGACCTCAAAGTTGAATTTATCCTTAGAGGAAGCAATGGCTTTGTCAAGATTCTTTTTGCCAACAAAGCAAAATGGACATACAGTATCAGAACTAATGTCGATTCGGACGAGTTTCTTTTCGGAGTTAGAACTGTTGGTTTCAGTCATGATCCTGCTGTATCTGCAATGTCTCTAAAACACATAAACAACATGATTGTTATTACAAGAAGGAACAACAATCTATTACCTATGAAACACAAACACAGACACAGACAAAACACAAATCTATTATCTATAAAACACTGACACCAAACACATAAGTGACACTGATAATCTATTACCTATGAAACACATACACCAACAACACCAATAATACTTTTAAAAAACAAACATAATTGTCCGTGCCCGTGTATTATAGCATTTAGACGCAGACACGCCTTTTTTCAGAGATGTTTGTGTCTCAGTGCTACATAGATATTAGATACAAAAGCTAAAGTGAACCTAAATTTTTTAATGATCTAAAACATGCTAGAATATGAGCCAGCTTTTACCCTTAAAAAATCAGATGATGATTGAGAAACAACTCAAGAACAATTTATACAAAATTCTATGAAAAAGAATATCAATTTTGAAAATATAAACAAATAAAGCAATTGTTGAGTCAATAAAACACAATCAATAGGAAAAAGAAATAATCTAGAAATGAGAAAAGTGAAGAATAAAGAGAGAGAAAGAGATACCAGATTTCAGAAACTTTGCCAGAGAATTGGAATTGTTGTTGTAAGATGTTGAATTTTATTATAAAGGTGAAAATAATAAAAAAATTTAATTTAATTTTTAAATATTATTATTTATTATTATTATTATTATAATAATAATAATAATAATAATAATAATAATAATTATTATTATTATTATTATTACTATTTTATTATTATTATTATATTTTAATTTTAATTATTATTAGTATGGGTTGACTTTATTGTTTTATTATTTCAATTGTGTTTCCTACAGAGATGGAATGTCTTAGTTTGAGATTTCTTTGATCAAAAGTCATTGTTTGAGTTTGAGATTGTTTACCCACCTGAATGAGACACATTCATTTCACATGTACAAGTATTAGAAAAATATTATATATAAAGAAATAATGATGTTAATATTAACAAATTAATTTTATGAAATAGTATACGGTAAATCAAGGTTGTTAAAATCTCAATTTAAAATCTAAATTCTATAGATTTTAAGTTTTTAGGTCAGTATTTCGTTTAAAATTGTAGGTGAGAACTTTTTTTTTTTTAATGTAAAATGGTATTATGGAACAATTTTATGTGATTTAAATCGCTCTGAAATCAGTGAAATCGTGTAAAATCGTTGGATATATTCACTTCAAATTTCATTAGATTTTTTGAAGATTATAATCACTTCAAATTTCATCAAATTTTCTGAAGACTTATATTCACTTCAATTTTCACCAGATTTTCTGAAGACATCTATTCACTTCAAATTTTATCAGATTTTCTGAAGACTTAAAATCACTTCAAATTTCATCAGATTTTTTTAAGATTTATATTTCCTTCAAATTTCATGGGATTTTCTTAATATTTATATTCACTTCAAATTTCATCAGATTATCTTAAGATTTCGCTTCAATTTTCACCAGATTTTCTCAAACCTTATATTCACTTAAAATTTTACCAGATTTTCTGAAGACTGATATTCACTTCAAATTTCAACAGATTTTTTTAAGGTTTATATTTTCTTCGAATTTCAACAGTTTTTCTTAAGATTTATATTCACTTCAAATTTCATCAGATTATCGTAAAATTTATGTCCACTTTAATTTTCAACAAATTTTCTAAAGACTTATATTCACTTAAAAAATTTCATCATATTTTGTGAAGACTTATATTCACTTCAAATTTCATCAGATTTTCTGAAGACATAACTTCACTTCAAATTTCATCAGATTTTTTTTAAGATTTATAATTCCATCAAATTTATTCCGATTATCTTAAGATTTATGTTCACTTTAATTTTCACCAAATTTTTTGAAGATTTATGTTCAGTTCAATTTTCACCAGATTTTCTGAACACTTATATTCGCTTCAAATTTCACCAGATTTACTAAAGACTTATATTCACTTTAAACTTCAACAATTTTTTTAAAGATTTATGTTTCCTTCGAATTTCATCACATTTTCTTAAGACTTATATTCACTCCAACTTTCATCAGATTTTCTGAAGACTTATATTCACTTCAAATTTCATCAAATTTTCCGAAGACTTATATTCACTTCAAATTTCAAAATTTCATTTTTTCAAACTTATATTCACAAATTTCAAAAGATTTTTTACGGTTTATATTTCCTTCAAATTTCACCAGATTTTCTTAAGATTTATATTCACTTCAAAATTCATCAGATTATCTTAAGATTTATGTTCACTTCAAATTTCACCAAATTTTTTGAAGACTTATATTCACTTAAAATTTCACCATATTTTGTGAAGACTTATATTCACTTCAAATTTCATCATATTTTTTGAAGATTCAGTTCAAATTTCAACATATTTTTTTAAGATTTATATTTCCTTCAAATTTCATAGGATTTTCTTAATATTTATTTTTAGTTCAAATTTCATCAGATTATCTTAAGATTTATGTTCGCTTCAATTTTCACCAGATTTTCTCAAGACTTATATTCAGTTCAAATTACACCAGATTTTCTGAAGACTTATATTCACTTCAAATTTAAACATATTTTTTTAAGGTTAATATTCACTTAAAATTTAATCATATTTTGTGAAGACTTATATTCACTTCAAATTTCATAAGATTTTCTGAATACTTCTATTCACTTAAAATTTCATTAGATCATCTTAAGATTTATGTTCACTTCAATTTTCACCAGATTTTGTGAAAACTTATATTCACTTAAAATTTAATCATATTTTCTGAAGACTTATATTCACTTCAAAGTTAATCAGATTTTCTGAAGACTTATATTCACTTCAAATTTTATAAGATTTTCTGAAGACTTTTATTCACTTCAAATTTCATCAGATTTTTTTAAGATTATATTTCTTTCAAATTTAATCGGATTATCTTAAGATTTATGACCACTTTAATTTTCACTAAATTTTCTGAAGATTTATGTTCACTTCAATTTTTATCAGATTTTCTGAACACTTATATTCACGTTAAATTTCATCGGATTTTCTTAATACTTATTTTCACTTCAAATTTCATCAGATTATCTTAAGATTTATGTTCGCTTCAATTTTCACCAGATTTTCTCAAGACTTATATTCACATAAAATTTCACCAGATTTTTTCAAGACTTATATTCACTTCAAATTTCACCAGATTTACTGAAGACTTATATTCACTTTAAATTTAAACAAATTTTTTTAAGGTTTATATTTCCTTCGAATTTCATCAGTTTTCTTTAAGATTTATATTCACTTTAAATTTCTCCAAATTATCTTAAGATTTATGTTCAGTTTAAATTTCACCAAATTTTTTGAAGACTTAGATTCACTTAAAATTTCATCATATTTTGTAAAGACTTTATATTCACTTCAAAAAGATTTTCTGAAGACTTATATTCACTTCAAATTTCATCAGATTATCTTAAGATTTATGTTCACTTCAATTTTCACCAGATTTTCAGAAGACTTATTTCACTTAAAATTTCATCAGATTTTCTTAAGAGTTATATTTACTTCAAATTTCATCAGATTATCTTAAGATTTATGTTCACTTCAATTTTAACCAAATTTTTTGAAGACCTATATTCACTTCAAATTTCATTAGATTTTCTGAAGACTTATTTTCACTTCATATTTCATCAAATTTTCTGAAGACTTATATTCACATCAATTTTCACCAGATTTTCTGAAGACTCATATTCACTTCAAATTTCTTCAAATTTTTTGAAGATTTATATTCAGTTCAAATTTCATCAGATCTTTTTAAGATTTATATTTCCTTCAAATTTCATCATATTTTCTTAATATTAATATTCACTTCAAATTTCATTAAATTATCTTAAGATTTATGTTCGCTTCAATTTTCACCAGATTTTCTCAAGACTTATATTCTCTTCAAATTTCACTAGATTTTCTAAAGACTTAAATTCACTTCAAATTTTAATAGATTTTTTTAAGGTTTATATTTCCTTCAAATTTCATCAGTTTTTTTAAAGATTTATATTCACTTCAAATTTCATCAAATTATCTTAAGATTTACGTTCACATTAAATTTCACCAAATTTTCTGAAGACTTATATTCACTTCAAATTTCATCATATTTTTTGAAGACTTATATTCACTTCAAATTTCATCAGATTTTCTCAAGACTTATATTCCCTTTAAGTTTGATCAGATTATCTTAAGATTTATGTTCACTTTAATTTTCACCACATTTTCTGAAGACTTATATTAACTTAAAATTTCATCATTATTTGTGAAGATTTATATTCACTTCAAAATTCATTAGATTTTCTTAAGATTCACTTCAAAATTCATCAGATTTTTTTTTAAGATTTATATTTCCTTCAAATTTAATAAGATTATATTAAGATGTATGTTCACTTTAATTTTCTCTAATTTTTCTGAAGACTTATGTTTACTTCAATTTTCACCAGATTTTCTGAAGACTTATATTCATTTAAAATTTCACCAGATTTTTAGAAGACTTATATTCACTTCAAATTTCACTAAATTTTTTTAAGATTCATATTTCCTTCAAATTTCATCAGATTTTCTTAAGATTTATATTCACTTTAAATTTCACCAGATTATCTTAAGATTTATGTTCACTTCAATTTTAACCAAATTTTCTGAAGACCTATATTCACTTCAAATTTCAATAGATTTTCTGAAGACTTATATTCACTTCATATTTCATCAAATTTTCTGAAGACTTATATTCACAACAATTTTCACCAGATTTTCTAAAGACTTATATTCACTTCCAATTTCTTCAAAAATTTTGAAGATTTATATTCTGTTCAAATTTCATCAGATTTTTTTCAGATTTATATTTCCATCAAATTTCATCGGATTTTTTTAATATTAATATTCACTCCAAATTTCATCAAATTATCTTAAGATTTATGTTCGCTTCAATTTTCACCAGATATTCTCAAGACTTATATGCACCTCAAATTTCACCAGATTTTCTGAAGACTTAAATTCACTTCAAATTTCAAAAGATTTTTTTAAGGTTTATATTTCTTTCAAATTTCATCAGTTTTTCTAAAGATTTATGTTCACTTTAAATTTCACCAAATTTTCTGAAGACTTATATTCACTTAAAATTTCATCATATTTTCTGAAGACTTATATTCACTTCAAATATCATAAGATTTTCTGAAGACTTATATTCACTTCAAATTTCATCATATTTTCTGAAGACTTATATTCACTTCAAATTTCATCATATTTTCTGAAGAATTATATTCACTTCAAATTTCATCAGATTTTCTGAAGACTTCTATTCCCTTTAAATTTCATCAGATTATCTTAAGATTTAACTCAACTTTAATTTTCACCAAATTTTCTGAAGACTTATATTCACTTAATATTTCATCATAATTTGTGAAGACTTATATTCACTTCAAATTTCATCAGATTTTCTTAAGATTCACTTCAAATTTCATCAGATTTGTTTTTAAGATTTATATTTCATTCAAATTTAATAAGATTATCTTAAGATTTATGTTCACTTTAATTTTCACCAAATTTTCTGAAGATTTATGTTCACTTCAATTTTCACCAGATTTTCTGAAGACTTATATTCACTTAAAATTTCACCAAATTTTTAGAAGACTTATATTCACTTCAAATTGCATCAAATTTTTTTAAGATTTATATTTCCTTCAAATCTCATCATATTTTCTTAAGATTTATATTCACTTCAAATTTCTTCAGACTATCTTAAGATTTATGTTCACTTCAATTTTAACCAAAATTTTGAAGACCTATATTCACTTCAAATTTCATTAGATTTTCTGAATACTTATATTCACTTCATATTTCATCAAATTTTCCGAAGACTTATATTCACTTCAAATTTCATCAGATTTTCTTAAGACATTTATTCCCTTTAGACTTCATCAGATTATCTTAAGATTTATGTCCACTTTAATTTTAATCACATTTTCTGAAGACTTATATTCATTTAAAATTTCATCAAAATTTGTGAAGTCTTATATTCACTTCAAATTTCATCAGATTTTTTTAAGATTCACTTCATATTTCATCAGATTTTTTTTAAGCTTTTATATTTCCTTCAAATTTAATAAGATTATATTAAGATTTATGTTCACTTTAATTTTCACCAAATTTTCTGAAGATTTATTTTCACTTTAATTTTCACCAGATTTTTTGAAGACTTATATTCACTTAAAATTTCACTAGATTTTTAGAAGACTTATATTCACTTCAAATTTCAACAATTTTTTTTAATATTCATATTTCCGTCAACTTTAAATTTCATATAAGACTTATATTCATTTCAAATTTCATCAGATTATATTAAGATTTATGTTCACTTCAATTATCACCAGATTTTCAGAAGACTTATATTCACTTCAAATATCATCAGATTTTCTGAAGAGTTATATTCACTTCAAATTTCATCAGATTGTCTTAAAATTTATGTTCACTTCAATTTTCACCTGATTTTTTGAAGAGTTATATTCATTTCAAATTTCAACAGATTTTTTTAAGATTTATATTTCCTTCAAATTTCATCAGATTTTCTAAAGATTTATATTCACTTCATATTTCATCAGATTATCTTAAAATTTATGTTCACTTGAATTTTCACCATATTTTCTGAAGACCTATATTCACTTCAAATTTCATTAGATTTTCTGAGGAATTATATTCACTTCAAATTTCATCAGATTTTCTGAAGACTTATATCCACTTCAAATTTCATCAGATTATCTTAATATTTATGTTCACTTTAATTTTCACCAGATTTTCTAAAGACATATATTCACTTCAAATTTCATCAGATTTTCTTAAGACTTATATTCACTTCAACTTTCATCAGATTTTTTTCCAGATTTATGTTTCCTTCAAATTTAATCGGATTATCTTAAGATTTATGTTCACTTTAATTTTAACTAAGTTTTCTGAAGATTTATGTTCACTTCAATTTTCAATAGATTTTCTGAAGACTTATATTTGCGTTAAATTTCACCAGATTTTCTAAAGACTTATATTCACTTCAAATTTCAACAGATTTTTTAAGGTTTATATATCCTTCGAATTTCATCAGTTTTTCTTATGATTTATATTCGCTTCAAATTTCATCAGATTATCTTAAGATATACGTCCACTTTAATTTTCACCAAATTTTCAGAAGCCTTATATTCTTTTAAAATTTCATCATATTTTGTGAAGGCTTATATTCACTTCAAATTTCATCAGATTCTTTTAAGATTTATATTTCTTTCAAATTTAATTGGATTACCTTAAGATTTATGTTCACTTTAATTTACACCAAATTTTTTGAAGATTTATGTTCACTTCAATTTTCACCAGATTTTCTGAAGAGTTATATTCATTTCAAATTTCACCAGATTTTCTGAAGACTTATTATATTCACTTCAAATTTAATCAAATTTTCTGAAGACTTATATTCACTTCAATTTTCACCAGATTTTCTGAAGATTTATATTCATTTAAAATTTCTACAAATTTTTTGAAGATTTATATTCAGTTCAAATTTCATCAGATTTTTTTAAGATTTATATTTCCTTCAAATTTCATCAGATTTTCTTAAGATTTATATGCACTTCATATTTCATCAGATTATCTTAAAGTTTATGTTCACTTGAATTTTCACCATATTTTCTGAAGACCTATATTCACTTCAAATTTCATTAGAAGAATTATATTCACTTCAAATTTAATCAAATTTTCTGAAGACTTATATTCACTTCAAATTTCACCAGATTTTCTGAAGACTTAAACTCACTTCAAATTTCAACAGATTTTTTTAAGGTTTATATTTCCTTCAAATTTCATCAGTTTTTCTAAAGATTTATATTCACTTCAAATTTCATCAATTTATCTTAAGATTTATGTTCACTTTAAATTTCACCAAATTTTTTGAAGACTTATATTCACTTAAAATGTCATCATATTTTCTGAAGACTTATATTCACTTCAAATATCATAAGATTTTCTGAAGACTTATATTCACTTCAAATTTCATCAGATTATTTTAAGATTTATGTTCACTTCAATTTTCACCAGATTTTCAGAAGACTTATATTCACTTCAAATATCATCAGAATTTCTGAAACATTATATTCACTTTAAATTTCATCAGATTATGTTAAGATTTATATTCACTTCACTTTTCACCAGATTTTCTAATGACTTATATTCACTTCAAATTTCATCAGATTTTCTGAAGACTCATATTCACTTCAAATTTCATCATGTTTTTTTAAGATTTATATTTCCTTCAAATTTCATCAGATTTTCTTAAGATTTATATGCACTTCAAATTTCATCAGATTATCTAAAAATTTATTTTCACTTGAATTTTCACCACATTTCTGAAGACCTAAATTCACTTCAAATTTCATTAGATTTTCTTAAGACTTATATTCACTTCAAATTTCATCAGATTTTTTTAAGATTTATGTTTCCTTCAACTTTAATCGGATTATCTTAAGAATTATATTCACTTTAATTTTCACAAAGTTTTCTGAAGATTAATGTTCACTTCAATTTCACTAGATTTTCTGAAGACTCATATTCACATCAAATTTCAACAAATTTTTTAAGGTTTATATTTCCTTCGAATTTCATCAGTTTTTCTTATGATTTATATTCCCTTCAAATTTCATCAGATTATCTTAAGATTTATGTCCACTTTAGTTTTCACCAATTTTTTTGAAGCCTTATATTCACTTAAAGTTTCATCATATTTTGTGAAGAATTATATTCACTTCAAATTTAATTGGATTACCTTAAGATTTATGTTGACTTTAATTTTCACCAAATTTTTTGAAGATTTATGTTCACGTAAATTTTCACCAGATTTTTTGAAGACTTATATTCATTTCAAATTTCACCAGATTTTCTGAAGACTTATATTCTGTTCAAATTTCAACAGATTTTTTTAAGGTTTATATTTCCTTCAAATTTCATCAGATTTTCTTAAGATTTATGTTCACTTCATATTTCATCAAATTATCTTAAAATTTATGTTCACTTGAATTTTCACCATATTTTCTGAAGACCTATATTCACTTCAAATTTCATTAGATTTTCTAAAGACTTATATTCACTTCAAATTTCATCAGATTATCTTAAGATTTATGTTCACTTCAATTTTCACCAGATTTTCAAAAGACATATATTCACTTTAAATATCATCAGATTTTCTGAAGACTTATATTCACTTCAAATTTCATCAGATTATCTTAAGATTTATGTTCACTTCAATTTTCACCAGAGTTTCTAAAGACTTATATTCCCTTCAAATTTCATCAGATTTTCTGAAGACTTATATCACTTCAAATTTCATCAGATTTTTTTTAAGAATTATATTTCCTCCAAATTTTATCAGATTTTGTGAAGATTTATATTCACTTCATATTTCATCAGATTATCTTAAAATTTAGGTTCACTTGAACTTTCACCACATTTACTGAAGACCAATATTCACTTCAAATTTCATTAGATTTTCTGAAGACTTATATTAACTTCAAATTTCATCAGGTTTTCTGAAGACTTATATTCACTTCAAATTTCATCAGATTTTTTTAAGATTTATATTACCTTCAAATTTAATCGGATTAAGTTAAGATTTATGTTCACTTTATATTTTTGATAAATTTCACCAGATTTTCTGAAGACTTATATTCACTTCAAATTTCAACAGATTTTTTAAGGTTTATATTTCCTTCGAATTTCATCAGTTTTCTTTTGATTTATATTCCCTTCAACTTTCATCAG
Source organism: Vicia sativa (assembly GCA_021764765.1). NCBI lineage: Eukaryota > Viridiplantae > Streptophyta > Magnoliopsida > Fabales > Fabaceae > Vicia > Vicia sativa. The sequence goes on from CM038793.1 coordinate 6,417,316, forward strand.
ATTATCTTAAGATTTATGCCCACTTTAATTTTCATCAAATTTTCTGAAGCCTTATATTCACTTAAAATTTCATCATATTTTGTTAAGACTTATATTCACTTCAAATTTAATTGGATTACTTTAAAATTTATGATCAATTTAATTTTCACCAAATTTTTTGAAGATTTATGTTCATTTCAATTTTCACCAGATTTTCTGAAGACTTATATTCATTTTCAAATTTTACCAGATTTTCTGAATACTTATAGTCACTTCAAATTTCAAGAGATATTTTTAAGGTTTATATTTCCTTCAAATTTCATCAGATTTTCTTAAGATTTATATTCACTTCATATTTTATCAAATTATCTTAAAATTTATGTTCACTTGAATTTTCACCATATTTTCTGAAGACCTATATTCACTTCAAATTTCATTAGATTTTCTAAAGACTTATATTCACTTCAAATTTCAACAAATTTTCTTAAGAGTTATATTTACTTCAATTTTCACCGGATTTTCTGAAGACTTTTAAACACTTCAAATTTTATCAGATTTTCTGAAGACTTATATACACTTAAAATTTCATCTGATTTTTTTAATATTTATATTCACTTCAAATTTCATTAGATTATCTTAAGATTTTTGTTCGTTTCAAATTTCACCAGATTTTCCATGACTTATATTCACTTCAAATTTCACCAGATTTTCTGAAGACTTATATTCACTTCAAATTTCAACAGATTTTTTAAAGGGTTATATTTCCTTCAAATTTCATCAGTTTTTCTTAAGATTTATATTCACTTCAAGTTTCATCAAATCATCTTAAGATTTATGTTCAATTTAAATTTTACCAAATTTTTTAAAGACTTATATTCCATTAAAATTTCGTCATATTTTGTTAAGACTTATATTCACTTCAATTTTCCCCAAATTTTCTGAAGACTTATATTCACTTCAAATTTCATCATATTTTTTGACGACTTATAGTCACTTCAAATTTCATCATATTTTCTGAAGATTTATATTCACTTCAAATTTCATCAGATTTTCTGAAGACTTATATTCTCTTTAAATTTCATTAGATTATCTTAAGATTTATGTCCACTTCAATTTTAACCAAATTTTCTGAAGACTTATATTCCCTTAAAATTTCATCTTAATTTGTGAACACTTATAATTCCTTCAAATTTAATAAGGATTACATTAAGATTTATGTTCACTTTAATTTTCACCAAATTTTCTGAAGATTTATATTCACTTCAATTTTCACCAGAATTTCTGAAGACCTATATTCACTTAAAATTTCACCTGATTTTCTGAAGACTTATATTCACTTAAAATTTCAAATTTTTTTTTAAGATTCATATTTCCTTCAAATTTCATTAGATTTTCTTAAGATTTATATTCACTTCAAATTTCATCAGATTATCTTAAGATTTATGTTGACTTTAAATTTCACCAAATTTTTTTAAGACTTATATTCACTTAAAATTTCATCATATTTTTTGTGAAGACTTATATTCACTTCAAATATCATAAGATTTTCTGAAGACTTATATTCATTTCAAATTTCATCAGATTATCTTAAGATTTATGTTCACTTCAATTTTCACTAGATTTTCCGAAGACTTATATTCACTTCAAATATCATCATATTTTCTGAAGAATTATATTCACTTCAAATTTCATCAGATTATCTTAAGATTTATGTTCACTTCAAATTTCACCAGATTTTCTAAAGACTCATATTCACTTCAAATTTCATTAGATTTTCTGAAGACTTATATTCACTTCAAATTTCATCAGATTTTTTTAAGATTTATATTTCCTTCAAATTTAATCGGATTATCTTAAGGTTGATGTTCACTTTAATTTTCACTAAGTTTTATGAAGATTTATGTTCACTTCAATTTTCACTTGATTTTTTAAAAACTTATATTCACTTCAAATTTCAACAGATTTTTTAAGGTTTATATTTCCTTCGAATTTCATCAATTTTTTTTTATGATTTATATTTCCTTCAAATTTCAATAGATTAACTTAAGATTTATGTCCACTTTAATTTTCACCAAATTTTCTAAAGCCTTATATTCACTTAAAATTTCATCATATTTTGTGAAGACTTATATTCACTTCAAATTTCATCAGATGTTTTTAAGATTTATATTTCCTTCAAATTTAATTGGATTACCTTAAGATTTATATTCACTTTAATTTTCACCAATTTTTTTGAAGATTTATGTTCACTTCAATTTTCACCAGATTTTCGGAAGAGTTGTATTAATTTCAAATTTCACCAGATTTTCTGAAGACTTATTATATTCACTTCAAATTTCAACAGATTTTTTTAAGGTTTACATTTCCTACAAATTTCATCTGATTTTCTTAAGATTTATATTCACTTCATATTTCATCAGATTATCTTAAAATTTATGTTCACTTCAATTATAACCAAATTTTCTGAAGACCTATATTCACTTCAAATTTCATTTGATTATCTGAAGACTTATATTCACTTCAAATTTCATCAAATTTTCTGAAGACTTATATTCACTTCATTTCTCACTAGATTTTCTGAAGACTTATATTCAGTTCAAATTTCATCAGATTTTTTTAAGATTCATATTTCCTTCAAATTTCTTCAGATTTTCTTAATATTTATATTCACTTAAAATTTCATCAGATTGGCTTAAGATTTATGTTCGCTTTAACTTTTACCAGATTTTTTGAAGACTTATATTCACTTCAAATTTCACTAGATTTTCTGAAGACTTATATTCACTTCAAATTTCAACAGATTTTTTTAAGGTTTATATTTCCTTCAAATTTCATCAGATTGTCTTAAGATTTATATTCATTTCAAATTTCATCAGATTATCTTAAGATTTATGTTGACTTGAATTTTCACCACACTTTCTGAAGACCTATATTCACTTCAAATTTCATCATATTTTGTGAAGACTTATATTCACTTCAAATTTCATCAAATTTTCTGAAGACTTATATTCACTTCAATTTTCACCAGATTTTCTGAAGACTTCAATCACTTAAAATTTTATCAGATTTCTGAAGACTTATATTCATTTCAAATTTCATAGTATTTTTTTTTAAATATTTATATTTCCTTCAAATTTCATTATATTATCTTAAGATTTATGTCCGCTTCAATTTTAACCAGATTTTCTCAATACATATATACACTTCAAACTTCACCAGATTTTCTGAAGACTTATATTCACTTAAAATTTCAACAGATTTTTTAAAGGTTTATATTTCCTTCAAATTTCATCAGTTTTTCTTAAGCTTTATATTTACTTCAAATTTCATTAGATTTTCTTAAGATTTATGTTCACTTCAATTTTCACCAGATTTTCTAAAGACTTATATTCACTTCAAATTTCAACAGATTTTCTGAAGACTTATATTCACTTCAAATTTCATCGGATTTTTTTAAGATTTATATTTCCTTCAAATTTAATCGGATTATCTTAAGATTTGTGTTCACTTTCATTTTCACTAAGTTTCTGAAGATTTATGTTCACTTTAATTTACACTAGATTTTGTGAAGACTTATATTCGCGTTAAATTTCACCAGATTTTCTGAACACTTATATTCACATCAAATTTCAACTGATTTTTTAAGGTTTATATTTCCTTCAAATTTCATCAGTTTTTCTAAAGAGTTATATTCACTTCAAATTTCATCTAATTATCTGAAGACTTATATTGACTTAAATTTTATCCAGATTTTCTGAAGACTTCTAATCACTTCAAATTTTATTAGATTTTCTGAAGACTTATATTCACTTCAAATTTCATAAGATTTTTTTGAATTTAATATTTCCTTCAATTTTCATCGAACTTTTTAAATATTTATATTCACTTAAAATTTCATTAGAATATCTTAAGATTTATGTTCGCTTCAACTTTCACAAGATTTTCTCAACACTTATATTATCTTCAAATTTCACCGGGTTTACTGAAGACTTATATTCAGTTCAAATTTAAACAGATTTTTTTAAGGTTTATATTTCCTTCAAATTTCATCACTTTTTCTTAAGATTTATATTCACTTCAAATTTTATAATATTATCTTAAGATTTATGTTCACTTTAACTTTCACCAAATTTTCTGAAGAATTATATTCACTTAAATATTCACAAAATTTTCTGAAGACTTATATTCACTTCAATTTTCACCATATTTTTTGATGACTTATATTCACTTCAAATTTCATCACATTTTCTGAAGATTTATATTCACTTCAAATTTGATTATATTTTCTTAAGACTTATATTCACTTCAAATTTCACATGATTTTCTGAAGAGTTATATTCACCTCAAATTTCATCAGATTTTTAAAAGATTTATATTTCCTTCAAATTTCATCGGATTTTCTTAAGACTTATATTCACTTCAAATTTCATCAGATTATCTTAAGATTTATGTTCACTTCAATTTTCCACACATTTTCTAAAGACTTATGTTCACTTCAAACTTCATTAGATTTTCTGAAGACTTATATTCACTTCAAATTTCATCAAAATTTCTGAAGCTTTATATTCACTTCAATTTTCACCATATTTTCTGAAGACTTTTATTAACTTCAAATTTTATCAGATTTTGTGAAGACTTATATTCACTTCAAATTTCATCAGATTTTTTAAAGGTTTTTATTTCCTTCAAATTTCATCGGATTTTCTTAATATTTATATTCACTTCAAATTTCACCAGATTTTCTTAAGATTTATGTTCGCTTCAATTTTCACCAAATTTTCTCAAGATTATCGTAAGATTTATGTTCACTTCATTTTTCACCAGATTTTCTTCAGATTTATATTTGCTTCAAATTTCATCAGATTATCTTAAGATTTATATTCACTTCAATTTTCACCAGATTTTCACAAGACTTATATTCACTTCAAACTTCACCAGATTTTTTGAAGACTTATATTTACTTCAAATTTCAACAGATTTTTTAATGATTTATATTTGCTTTAAATTTCATCAGATTTTATTAAGATTTATATTTCCTTCAAATTTACTCGGATTATCTTAAGATTTATGTTCACTTTAATTTTCACCACATTTTCTGAAGACTTATATTCACTTAAAATTTCATTAAATTTTCTGAAGACTTATATTCACTTAAAATTTCATCAAATTTTCTGAAGACTTATATTCACTTCAATTTTCAGCAGATTTTCTGAAGACTTCTATTCACTTCAAATTTTATCAGATTTTGTGAAGACTTATATTCACTTCAAATTTCATCAGATTTTTTTTTAAGATTTATGGTTCCTTCAAATTTCATCGGATTTTCTTAATATTTATATTCACTTCAAATTTCATCAGATTATGTTCAGATTTATGTTCACTTCAATTTTCACCAAATTTTCTCAAGACTTATATTCACTTAAAATTTCATCAGATTTACTGAAGAGTTATATTAACTTCAAATTTCATCTGATTATCTTAAGATTTATGTCCACTTTAATTTTCACAAAATTTTCTTATGACTTATATTCAACTAAAATTTCATCATATTTTGGGAAGACTTATATTCACTTCAAATTTCTTCAGGTTTTCTGAAGATTCACTTCAAATTTCCTCAGATTCTATTAAGATTTATATTTCCTTCAAATTTACTCGGATTATCTTAAGATTTGTGTTCATTTTAATTTTCACCAAATTTTCTGAAGATTTATGTTCGCTTCAATTTTCACCATATTTTCTAAAGAGTTATATTCATTTCAAATTTCACCAGATTTTCTGAAGACTTATATTCACTACAAATTTCAACAGATTTTTTTAAGGTTTAAATTTCCTTCAAATTTCATCAGTTTTTCTTAAGATTTATATTCACTTCAAATTTTATAATATTATCTTAAGATTTATGTTCACTTTAACTTTCACCAAATTTTCTGAAGACTTATATTCACTTCAATTTTCACCATATTTTCTGAAGACTTATATTCACTTCAAATTTCATCAGATTTTCTGAGGACTTATATTCCCTTTAAATTTCATCAGATTATCTAAAGATTTATGTCCACTTTGATTTTCATCAAATTTTCTATAGACTTATATTCACTTACAATTTCATCATAATTTGTGTAGACTTATATTCACTTCAAATTTCATCAGATTTTTTTAAGATTTATATTTCCTTCAAATTTAATCGGATTATCTTAAGATTTATGTTCACTTTAATTTACACCAAATTTTCTATAGATTTATGTTCACTTCAAATTTCACCAGTTTTCTTAAGACTTATATTCACTTCAAATTTCAACAATGTTTTTACGATTCATATTTCCTTCAAATTTCATCAGATTTTCTAAAAATTTATATTCACTTCAAATTTCATCAGATTATCTTAATATTTATGTTCACTTCAATTTTCACCACATTTTCAGAAGACCTATATTCACTTCAAATTTCATTAGATTTTCTGAAGACTTATATTCACTTCAAATATCATCAAATTTTCTGAAGACTTATATTCACTTCAAATTTCTTCAATTTTTTGAGGATTTATATTCAGTATATATTTCATCAGATTTTCTTAATATTTATATTCCCTTCAAATTTCATCAGATTAACTTAAGATTTATGTTCGTTTCGATTTTCACCAGATTTTCTCAAGACTTATATTCACTTCAAATTTCACCAGATTTTCTAAAGAGTTATATTCACCTCAAAATTTAACAGATTATTTCAAGATTTAAGATCTCTTCATTTCCCCCCAGATTTTCTTAAGATTTATATTCACTTCAACTTTCATCAGATTATCTTAATATTTATATTCACTTCAATTTTCACCAGAATTTCTTAAGACTTATATTCACTTCAAATATCAGCAGATATTCTGAAGACGTATATTCACTTCAAATTTCATCATATTTTTAAAAGATTTATATTTGCATCAAATTTCATGGGATTTTCTTAAGATTTATATTCAATATAAATTTCATTGGATTATTTTAAGATTTATGTTCACTTCAATTTTCACCACAATTTCTGAAGACCTATATTCACTTCAAATTTCACCAGATTTTCGAAAGACTTATTTATACTCACTTCAAATTTCAATACAGTTTTTTAAGGTTTATATTTCCTTCAAATTTCCTCAGTTTTTCTTAAGATTTATATTCACTTCAAATTTTATCAGATTTTGTGAAGACTTATATTCACTTCAAATTTAATCAGATTTTTTAAAGATTTATATTTCCTTCAAATTTCATCGGATTTTCTTAATATTCATATTCACTTCAAATTTCATCAAATTATCTTAAGATTTACGTTCGCTTCAATTTTCACCAAATTTTCTCAAGACTTATATTCACTTCAAATTTCATCAGATTTTCTGAAGGCTTATATTCATCTCTAATTTCATCAGATTATCATAAGATTTATGTTCTATTCATTTTTCACCAGATTTTCTTAAGATTTATATTCACTTCAAATTTCCTCAGATTATCTTAATATTTATATTCACTTCAATTTTCACCCAAATTTCTTAAGACTTATATTCACTTCAAATATCACCAAATTTTCTGAAGACTTATATTCAATTCAAATTTCATCAGATTTTTAAAAGATTTATATTTCCTTCAAATTTCATCGGATTTTCTTAAGACTTATATTCACTTCAAATTTCATCAGATTATCTTAAGATTTATGTTCACTTCAATTTTCCACACATTTTCTAAAGACTTATGTTCACTTCAAATTTCATTAGATTTTCTGAAGACTTGTATTCACATCAAATTTAATCTAATTTTCTGAAGACTTATAGTCACTTCAATGTTCACCAAATTTTCTGATGACTGTTATTCACTTCAAATTTTATCAGACTTTTATTCACTTCAAATTTCATCAGATTTTTTTAAGATTTATATTTTCTTCAAATTTCATCGGATTTTCTTAATATTTATATTCACTTCAAATTTCATCAGATTTTCTTAAGATTTATGTTTTCTTCAATTTTCACCAAATTTTCTCAAGACTTATTCACTTCAAATTTCATTAGTTTTTCTAAAGACTGATATTCACTTCAAATTTCATCAGATTATCTTAAGATTTATGTTCACTTCATTTTTTACCAGATTTTCTCCAGATTTATATTTGCTTCAAATTTCATCAGATTATCTTAAGATTTATATTCACCTCAATTTTCACCAGATTTTCACACGACTTATATTCACTTAAAATTTCACCAGATTTTTTGAAGACTTATGTCTACTTCAAATTTCAACAGATTTTTTAAAGATTTATATTTCCTTCAAATTTCATCAGATTTTATTAAGATTTATATTTCCTTCAAATTTACTCGGATTATATTAAGATTTATGTTCACTTTAATTTTCACCATATTTTCTGAAGACTTATATTTACTTCAAATTTCATTAGATTTTCTGAAGACTTATATTTACTTCAAATTTCATCAAATTTTCTGAAGTCTTATATTCACTTCAATTTTCAGCAGATTTTCTGAAGACTTCTACTCACTTCAAATTTTATCAGATTTTTTGAAGACTTATATTCAATTCAAATTTCAACAGATTTTTTAAAGATTTATATTTCCTTCAAATTTCATGGGATTTTCTTAATATTTATATTCACTTCAAATTTCAACAGATTATTTTAAGATTTATGTTCACTTCAATTTTCTCCCCATTTTTTGAAGACTTATATTCACTTAAAATTTCATTAGATTTTCTGAAGAGTTATAGTCACTTTAAACTTCATCAAATTTTCTGAACACTTATATTCACATCAATATTCACCATATTTTCTGAAGGCTTCTATTCACTTGAAATTTTATCAAATTTTGTGAAGACTTATATTCACTTCAAATTTCATCAGATTTTTTTAAGATTTATATTTCCTTCAAATTTCATCGGATTTTCTTAATATTTATATTCACTTCAAATTTCATAAGATTATCTTCAGATGTATCTCAAGATTTATATTCACTTTAAATTTCATCAAATTTTCTGAAGAGTTATATTCACTTCAAATTTCATCAGATTATCTTAGATTTATGACCACTTTAATTTTCACAAAATTTTCTTATGACTTATATTCACTTAAAATTTCATCATATTTTTTGAAGACATATTTTCACTTCAAATTTCTTCAGATTTTCTGAAGATTTACTTCAAATTTCATTTTACTTCCGATTTTCTGAAGATTTACTTGAAATATGGTGAAAATTTCTTTTTATTATTCACCAAATTTTCTGAAGATTTATGTTCGCTTCAAATTTCACAAGATTTTCTGAAGACTTATATTCACTTCAAATTTCAACAGTTTTTTTTAAGGTTTATATTTCCTTTAAATTTCATCAGTTTTTCTTAAGATTTATATTCACTTCAAATTTTATAATATTATTTTAAGATTTATGTTCACTTTAACTTTCACTAAATTTTCTGAAAACTTATATTCACTTCAATTTTCACCATATTTTCTGAAGACTTATATTCACTTCAAATTTCATCATATTTTCTGAAGATTTATATTCTCTTCAAATTTCATCATAATATCTTAAGACTTATATTCATTTCAAATTTCATCAGATTTTTTGAAGACTTATATTCCCTTTAAATTTCATCAGATGATCTTAAGATTTATGTCCACTTTAATTTTCACGAAATTTTCTGAAGACTTATATTCACTTAAAATTTCATCATAATCTGTGAAGACGTATATTGACTTTAAATTTCATCAGATTTTCTGAAGAATCTCTTCAAATTTCATCAGATATTTTTAAGATTTATATTTCATTCAAATTTAATTGGATTATCTTATGATTTATGTTCATTTTAATTTACACCAAATTTTCTAAAGATTTATGTTCACTTCAACTTTCACCAGATTTTATTAAGACTTATATTAACTTCAAATTTCAACCATTTTTTTTAAGATTCATATTTCCTTCAAATTTCATCGGATTTTCTTAATGTTTATATTCACTTCAAATTTCATCAGATTATCTTAAGATTTATGTTCATTTCGATTTTCACCAGATTTTCTCAAGACTTATATTCCCTTCAAATTTCACCAGATTTTCTGAAGAGTTATATTCACCTCAAAATTCAACAGATTATTTTAAGATTTAAGATCTCTTCATTTTTCACCAGATTTTCTTAAGATTTATATTCACTCCAAATTTCATCAGATTATCTTAATATTTATATTCACTTCAATTTTCACCAGAATTTCTTAAGACTTATATTCACTTCAAATATCAGCAGATATTCTGAAGACGTATATTCACTTCAAATTTCATCATATTTTTAAAAGATTTATATTTGCATCAAATTTCATGGGATTTTCTTAAGATTTATATTCAATATAAATTTCATTGGATTATTTTAAGATTTATATTCACTTCAATTTTCACTAAAATTTCTGAAGATCTATATTCACTTCAAATTTCACCAGATTTTCTAAAGACTTATACTCACTTCAAATTTCAATATATTTTTTTAAGGTTTATATTTCCTTCAAATTTTTTCAGTTTTTCTTAAGATTTATATTCACTTCAAATTTTTTCAGATTTTGTGAAGACTTATATTCACATCAAATTTAATCAGATTTTTTTAAGATTTATATTTCCTTCAAATTTCATCGGATTTTCTTAATATTTATATTTACTTCAAATTTCACCAAATTATCTTGAGATTTATGTTCGCTTCAATTTTCACCAAATTTTCTCAAGACTTATATTCACTTCAAATTTCATTAGATTTTCTGAAGACTTATATTCATCTCTAATTTCATCACATTATCTTAAGATTTATGTTCTCTTCATTTTTTACCAGATTTTCTTAAGATTTATATTCACTTCAAATTTCATTAGATTATCTTAATATTTATATTCACTTCAATTTTCACCAAAATTTCTTAAGACTTATATTCACTTCAAATATCACCAGATTTTCTGAAGACTTATATTCACTTCAAATTTCATCAGAATTTTAAAAAATTTATATTTCCATCAAATTTCATCAGATTTTCTTAAGACTTATATTCACTTCAAATTTCATTAGATTATCTTAAGATTTATGTTCACTACAATTTTCCACATATTTTCTAAAGACTTATGTTCACTTCAAATTTCATTAAATTTTCGGAAGACTTATTTTCACTTCAAATTTCATTAAATTTTCTGAAGACTTATATTCACTTCAATTTTCACCATATTTTCTGAAGACTTTTATTCACTTCAAATTTTATCAGATTTTGTGAAGACTTATATTCACTTCAAATTTCATTAGATTTTTTTAGGATTTATATTTCCTTCAAATTTCATCGGATTTTCCTGATATTTATATTCACTTCAAATTTCATCAGATTTTCTGAAGACTGATATTCATTTCATCGGATTTTCTTAATATTTATATTTACTTCAAATTTCATCAGATTATTTTAAGATTTATGTTCACTTCAATTTTCACCATATTTTCTGAAGACTTACATTCCCTTCGGATTTCATTATATTTTTCTGAAGACTTATCTTCACTTTAAATTTCATCAAATTTTCTAAAGACTTATATTCACTTCAATTTTCACCAGATTTTCTGAAGATTTCTATTCACTTCAAATTTTATCAGATTTTCTGAAGATTTATTTCACTTCAAATTTCATCAGATTTTTTTAAGATTTATATTTCCTTCAAATTTCATCGGATTTTCTTAATATTTATATTCACTTCAAATTTAATCAGATTAATTTAGGACTCATGTTCACTTCAATTTTCACCATATTTCCTGAAGACCTATATTCACTTCAAATTTCATTAGATTTTCTAAAGACTTATATTCACTTCAAATTTCATCCAATTTTCTCAAGACTAATATTCACTTCAAATTTCACCATATATTCTGAAGACTTATATTCACTTCAAATTTCAACTGATTTTTTTTAAGGTTTATACTTCCTTCGAATTTCATCAGTTTTTCTTAAGATTTATATTCCCTTCAAATTTCATCAGATTATCTTAAGATTTATGTCCACTTTAATTTTCAACAAATTTTCTGAAGACTTATATTCACTTAAAATTTCATCATATTTTGTTAAGACTTATATTCACTTCAAATTTCTTCAGATTTTCAGAAGATTCACTTTAAATTTCATAAGATTCTATTAAGATTTATATTTCCTTCAAATTTATCCGGATGATCTTAAGATTTATGTTCACTTTAATTTTCACCAAATTTTCTGAAAATTTACGTTCACTGCAATTTTAACTAGATTTTCTAAAGAGTTATATTCACTTCAAATTTCACCAGATTTTCTGAAGACTTAAATTCACTTCAAATTTCAACAGATTTTTTTAAGGTTTATATTTCCTTCAAATTTCATAAGATTTTCTTAAGATTTATATTAACTTCAAATTTCATCAGAATATCTTAAGATTTATGTTCACTTCAATTTTCACCAGATTTTCTCAAGACTTATATTCACTTAAAATTTCACCAGATTTTTTGAAGACTTATATTCACTTCAAATTTCATCAAATTTTATGAAGACTTATATTCACTTCAATTTTCAGCTGATTTTCTGAAGACTTCTATTCACTTAAAATTTTATCAGATTTTCTGAAGAGTTATATTCACTTAAAATTTCATCAGATTTTTTTAAGATTTATGTTTCCTTTAAATTTCGTCGGGTTTTCTTAATATTTATATTCACTTCAAATGTCATCAGATTATTTTAAGATTTACGTTCACTTCAATTTTCACCACATTTTCTGAAGACTTACATTCACTTCGAATTTCATTATATTTTTCTGAAGACTTATATTCACTTTAAATTTCATCAAATTTTCTAAAGACTTATATTCACTTCAATTTTCACCAGATTTTCTGAAGACTTCTATTCACTTCAAATTTTATCAGATTTTCTAAAGACTTATTTCACTTCAAATTTCATCAGATTTGTTTAAGATTTATCTTTCCTTCAAATTTCATCGGATTTTCTTAATATTTATATTCACTTCAAATTTAATCAGATTAATTTAGGATTTATGTTCACTTCAATTTTCACCATATTTTCTGAAGACCTATATTCACTTTATATTTCATTAGATTTTCTAAAGACTTATATTCATTTCAAATTTCATCCAATTTTCTCAAGACTTATATTCACTTCAAATTTCACCATATATTCTGAAGACTTATATTCACTTCAAATTTCAACTGATTTTTTTAAGGTCTATACTTCCTTCGAATTTCATCAATTTTTCTTAATATTTATATTCCCTTCAAATTTCATCATATTTTCTTAAGATTTATGTTTACTTCAATTTTCACCAGATTTTCTGAAGACTTATATTCACTTCAAATTTTACCAGATTTTCTGAAGACTTATATTAACTTCAAATTTCATCATATTTTCTTAAGACTTATATTCACTTCAAATTTCATCAGATTGTCTTAAGATTTATGTTCACTTCAATTTTCACCAGATTTTCTGAAGACTTATATTAACTTCAAACTTCATCATATTTTCTGAAGACTTATATTCACTTCAAATTTCACCAGATTTTCTGAAGACTTATATTCACTTCAAATTTCATCAAATTTTTTTAAGCTTTATATTTCCTTCAAATTTCATCAGATTTTCTTAAGATTTATATTCACTTCAAATAACATCAGATTATCTTAAGATTTATGTTCACTTCAGTTTTCAGCAAATTTTCTAAAGACTTATATTCACTTCAAATTTCGCAAGATTTTCTGAAGAGTTATATTCATTTCAAATTTCATAATATTTTTTTAAGATTTATATTTTCTTCAATTTTCAACAGATTTTTTTAAGATTTATATTCACTTCAAATTTCATCAGAATATCTTAAGATTTATGTTCACTTTAATTTTAACCAGATTTTCTGAAGGCTTATATTCACTTAAAATTTCACCAGATTTTCTTAAGATTTATTCACTTCAAGTTTCATCAAATTTTGTACAATCGTTGGATTTTACTCTTTGACCCGATTTTACCTTTTCTGTAAAATTTTAAAAAGCACATTTTATATATTTTTCCCATGAAAACTTCTTTCATGCTTTTTAATTTTATTCACATTCATATCTTGGTTATAGTATTGAATAACCTTTGTCATCTAGATATAAATTTAATCAAGTTGAATAAAATTCACTAATGAGGAAGATGTTTTAAATGAATTGAACTGATGAAGATGAAAACACTTGTTTTGAACTTTAGACACATATGAAACTCTTATTTTTTGAGAAAATATTTTGGATGTTACTTTTTATGATTTGGTGGATAATTTAGATAATTTGATAAAAGCTTGTGTGTATTACATTTTATTATGGTGATATAGTGTTTTTTGTTGATCACTAAGTTAAAGATTCAAATTATTGATGCATTAACAATATTATATAAGTATATATATGTCGTGTATATAAATTTAATATTATTTTAATATGAAGTAAAATTCATGATTTTACGTTTCGATACAAAATGAGTCAAGTTAAAAACTCGATTCTGACAACCTTGGTGAAAAATGAATGCAAGAGGCAAAAAGGAAATTTTTAGCATTGAAAGAAGAGAAGATAGAGTTAGGTGAAGCACATGGAAAAGAAAGAAAGACTAATCTTAAATTGTTTCTTGTTCCCATATATTATTTGGTAATCGAGTCTACAGGTAATTTATATAAAAAATATTAATATTTTTTTAATTCATAATGACACATTTTTTAAAAGATAAAACCGTGACAAATTTTCACATAAAAATTAGATAATATATTATAGTTACAATGACGTAGAGTTAAGGTTGCCTTGAACAATTTATCTTTTATATATAAAGAAGATGTTAATTTGAAGTTCTTTCTTGGAATGGTAGTAACAATGTGTAGGTCAAAGAGGTAGGTGTATTAGACGGCCATTATTTTGAAAATTAGTTTAAATTATCTAAGCATGATAATCCTAGTTAATGTAGAGATGGTTGATATGTGATTTTATAGTTTAAATTATCTAAGCATGATAATCCTAGTTAATGTAGAGATGGTTGATATGTGATTTTAGGATTGACAACAATTTTTATAAAATATATTTTATGTAAAAAATATGTATCATAATCTAATGTTGAGTTAGATATCATTACATCTTGACCAACTGATTCAACAGAGTCTGATGCTATTATTTTTTATAGATGTTCTAACATACATGATACATGATGCTCCAGAGAACCCATCGATTCTAGTTCATCATGAGATCCTAGAGGAGGAGCAGATTATGGCCAATCATGCCACTAACGTGTTCCCTATGTGTCGTCGTATCATAGAGATTGCTCGAGATGGTATTGGTAGAGGTTTCTTCTTGATGGATTCGATTTTAGACCTATTCTAGATGCCATCATGGCGGATGCTCAATGAGCTCTGGAGTACAAGAGACAACAGAAGGACGCCTCGAGGGTCACATACCGACTCATCATCCACCATATCCAGTAGTATTTGGTGATGTATTTGTATTTTGATTTTATTTTTTATTATTATATTCATATTACATTTTTGGGTTATCTTTTTTGTGTGATGTAAGCAGGGCCAGCAGACCCATAGTCCAGGGCCTCAAAATATACGGAACCTAAAAATTTTAATTTGTGAGTTTTGGAAATTATTTAATATATATTAAATATAACATGTTAAGAAATAAATAATTCTATGTTTAGCCTAGAGGTAACGGATGTTCATAGGTTTTTGATTGATTGCCCATGTTCTAGGTTTGAGACTTGGTTTTGTAATTTTAGCAATAATTTTTTTTTAATTCCTATGATATACTCCCTCATTTTAAAATGAGTACTGTATAAAATTTTCGCACACAGATTAAAAAATGTAATAATATTGTCAGAGAATATTGCACTTTTATTAAATTAGTCTTATGAATGTATTGAAATTAGTGTAAAGTGTAATAATTATAGAACACAAATAGAAAAATGGTAATTATTTCTGTATTGAAAAGTGAGAATAACATTCATTTTGAAACAAATTTTAATGGCTAAAACGACACTCATTTTAAAATGGAGAGAATATTACTTATATATGAAATATATGAAATGCTTGTCAAAGAACAAATAACTAAAGACCTTTATTCTATATATAGTTAAATAGACACATAATTAATTATATAAATTGATATTGACTATAAATTTTCACATATTATAATTTACAAATGTTATAATTTTCACATTTCAATAAAATATTATTTTTTACAAAAAACTAATTTAGATTAAATTAATTTATAATTTATTGATTTTGGTTATATTAATATTGAATTATTTTAAAAAAAAAAATGTGATTTTGGTTATTATTCTGGACTGCCCAAATTCTCAACGAGCAATCTCATCTCTTCTAGACTCGAGTCTCCAATCGAGGTCCTTAAACTTGTTAAGCGCGTCGAACGACAAGATCGCCCGATACGTGAGGTCCCTTGCCCGACATCCGTCGGATGGGATCAATGCTTACAATATCCAGAGATATGCCAGTTGTATCTCATCTGTCAGACATAATGGCTAGTTACAGGCTTCGTCTCCCGGTTTTGACCTAGTCAGCCCGAACGACTATATTTGCGGACCCGCATATCTCGGCCCAAATATAACAACCAATGAGAATCCTCCTATGTCCATTATATAAACCCTCATATCTTTGAGGGCAAGGTATCACATTCTTACTCTAACAACCCTAATAT
The DNA here is from genome assembly GCA_021764765.1 of Vicia sativa. Lineage (NCBI taxonomy): Eukaryota > Viridiplantae > Streptophyta > Magnoliopsida > Fabales > Fabaceae > Vicia > Vicia sativa. The sequence goes on from CM038793.1 coordinate 6,434,016, forward strand.
TCTCTTGTCTTTATCTTTATCATTTTCTTACTTTAGCATCGGAGTGCCTTGTAGGTACACCACCCCTCCTCAACATCCACTTGATCGAAGGACCGTAGTTCACTCCGACCGTCTCCGATTCTGATCACTTGTTTAGATCAGTGGCACCGTCTGTGGGAAATATCTTCCTCATCTTCGTTCATCATCCCGATATCAGAAGATCAAAGATACTCTCGAAACTCCTAACGAGATGGTTGATTCCAACGATCAACTTCTTTCCGACAAGACCGTTCTCTCACCTGTCCAAAAAACGGACAGGACTATTCCCTCTCCTCGTCTAGAGGACACCATTGATCACAAGGATGGCAAGACCGCATCCCCAGATTCTGAAGATGCTACCAACCAAGATTTCCTCTTGGATGACCAGAAAACCAAGGATCAAGCTAATGACCCCATCATCCCTCAATCTTCGGCACCATTATCGATCAATGCGGATCTAGTATTAGTTGTTATTCTGTCCGCCCGCAATTAGACTACCAGTCTCCTTCTCCAGCAGGTCCAGCGCATCAAGGCTCTGGAAAGGAACCACCCCCATCTCCACCTTAAAGACCTAAAGCGGTCGTTTCCCGTAGTCCATCATCAAGAAGACCTGCTTGGAAAGAAGATTATCCCGACCGACATGTTCCGAAGAAGAGGGGGCATGCCCCACCTCAAAAAAATTGGGGATCTCCCTCGTATAAGAAGATGAAGAACAAATCATATCGCCCTAGTGATCGATCTCCGTCACCCAAATCAAGATAGGAGAGAGAATTCTCCCCTCATCACAAGAGAAACAATTGTTTCGTCTCCTTCTCTCCCGACCAACGAAGACGAGCATCACGATCCTTTTTATCGGGCTATCATGGATATTCATATTCCATCCGGCCTAGAGAAACCTCCCAGACTCGGTCAATACGACGGTACCATCGACCCTGACAAACACATCGAGAACATCGATTCCTTGCTTAATTATCGAGGAGTTCGTGGGGCCATCAAATGTCGCCTGTTTCCTACAAACTTGAGGAAAAGGTCCATGGCGTGGTATAAAGGCCTGCCCGACGGATCGGTCACATCTCGGAAGCACCTAGGGAGACTATTCTTCAAACACTTCACCGTCTCTCGACGCCACCAAAAGTCAGAGGCATGCTTGGAGGCCATCATTCAGGGCAAAGAGGAATCTCTCCGAGCGTATATCGAGAGGTTCAATCAAGAAGCCGTCCAAGTCTCGACGACGGACGATATGAGAAAATATCTCTTCGAAAGAGGACTACGCCCTCGTAGCGTAGGCATCGAAACACCCTCCATATTGGATGCTTTCCTCATGAAGAGTACTAAAATGTATCAATATTTGAAGGGTTTGCTTTGGTGGCCTGACATGAAACGTGATGTGGCACAGTTTGTGTATGCTTGTTTGACTTGCCAAAAGTCAAAGATCGAACATCAGAAGCCTGCAGGGTTGATGCAACCGTTGGAAGTTCCGGAATAGAAACGGGATAACATTTCTATGGACTTTGTGACGAGTTTACCTAATACCTTGAGAGGACATGATTCGATTTGGGTGATTGTTGATAGGCTTACAAAGTCGACACACTTTATACCTATTAACATTACTTATCCGATTGCGAAGTTGGCTGAGATTTATGTCAGGGTGATTGTGAAGTTGCATGGTGTTCCTATGTGTATTGTGTCGGATAGAGATCCGAGGTTTACTTCTAATTTTTGGAAGAGTTTGCAGGAAGCGTTGGGATCTAAGTTGAGGTTGATTTCGGCGTATCATCCACAGACGGATGGTCAGACCGAGAGGACCATTTAATCATTGAAGGACTTGTTGAGAGCTTGTGTTCTTGAGAAAAGAGGCTCATGGGATACTTATCTTCCTTTGATCGAGTTCACTTATAATAACAGTTAACTTTGATCTAGTATTGGGATGACACCTTTTGAGGCATTGTATGGACGAAGGTGTAGGACTCCGTTATGTTGGCATGAATCTGGTGAGGTGCAGAAAAGTTACCATGACAAGAGAAGAAAAGATTTAGAATTTCAGGCTGGCGAGCATGTGTTTTTGAGAGTCATGAATGTGACTGGTGTTGGACGAGCTCTGAAGTCTAAGAAGCTCACTTCTCGTTTTATTGGTCCGTATCAGATATCGGATCGAGTTGGGAAAGTTGCTTACCGTGTGGCGTTACCACCAAATCTTGCTAATTTGCACGATGTGTTTCATGTATCGCAACTCTGCAAGTATATTCCCGATCCGTCTCATATGATTCAGATGGACGATGTGCAAGTGTTTGATAATCTCACAGTGGAGACGATGCCTGTGCGAATTGTGGATTGTGAGATGAAGATTCTTAGAGGTAAAGAGATTACGTTGGTGAAAGTTGTTTGGTTAGGAGCTGCTGGTGAAAGCTTGACCTGAGAGTTGGAGAGCAAGATGCGAGAATCCTATCCCGAGCTATTTGAAGCAGGTAAATTTCCATTTTTGAGGATGAAAATATTCTAGTAGGGGAGAGTTGTAACGCCCGAATATTTAATTATTTTCTTTAATTAAATATTTAGCTATTTATTTGTGAATTATTGGTTGATATTACTGTTGCGGAGATTTAAGTTGTTGCGTCGTATTTAAGTTGGGTTGGTCGTAGAATAATACTAGAAATGATGTTATAACTATAAGGTTAGTGTTAGTGGGCTTAAGTTGTGGTGATAGTAGTAGTAATGATGGGGATACGAAGTCTAAGCCCAAAACAAACTATAAGGATTTTTATTGAATTAGAAAAATAGAGATTAGATTATTTGGCTATCAGTAGAGAAAAGGGAAAAACGAAGATTTTGGGAAAAGGAACAGAGCGATACGTAGAGCTTTCAGAGAGGGAGAGAAGTTGGATCGATCAAGGAATTTATAGAGCAACCTTCAATCCAAGGTAAGGGTGGGGTTCTTGCTCTCTAATTGGGAATATGATGGATTATAGGTAGTTAGGATTTATGATTTTGCTACTTTGTATCATGTTGTTGTTGTGATTGATGGAAATCCCAAATTGAATCGTGGGATTTCGTGAAAACTGGAATTTGGGCGTTTTCACGCTGCATGAGTTGACACAAGCATGTATGCATCGATACATGCTGAACTGATTTTAAAAACAAAAGCTTAAAACCAGCATGCATCTATACAAACTGCCATGCATCGACTCATGGGGCCAAACTTGCGAAGGATGCATTGATACAAGCCTGTATGTATCGACTCATACTAAAAGGAAATTAGAAAACAAGATTTTGAATATCGTATGAGTTGACTCATACGATGCTTGCATCGATACAAGTGGTTTACGCATCGATACAAAGACTAATGTATCGACTCACTGTACAGAAACAGAAAAATAACTTTGAAAAACTGTTTTGGTCATATCTTTGCGACCATAACTCCGATTTAGTTTCCGTTTGAACCCTTGGACAGCTAAAATTACGATTTATCTTATAAAAGTATTTTTAAACACAGTAAGTGAATATTTGTTGACTCGATGTGGTTTTCTGTATGGGAATTCGTTGTTGTTATTGTTATTAAACGTTGTTGTTGGTAGAGACTTGATAGTCGACGTTGATGGTTGAGTTGTTGTTCTATGTTGTAGTTTACGTTGTTGTTGTTGTATACCATTTAAGATTATCGCATACATACATTGCATACTATGTTGGCCTATATCGGCAAAAACAAGTTGGCCGTTGGGGGCAAAGTTGATTACGTTGAAGGCTTACGCCTTGATGCCTCAGAATTACTAGCAATTATTTACGTTGGGAGTTTTACTCTGATGGTACCACATGCATTTGCATTCGTTGAGTTGCATATCATAACACACGATGATGTTGTTTTGTGATTGAATTATGTTTGTTGTGGAATAGTGGCCTGATCTCAAAATAATAATTTTATATAATTCGAACTATATATTGTTTATCATAATCTCAATTATATGGTTCGATATCTCACCCTTTACTTGTTTTCGTCGTTGCCTGTATATTGGTAACGTGCAGGTAACCAGGAGGAGTAATCGTTACCGTCTTAGTCCAAGTTCGGTGTCATTTTCTCTGATACGTAGCACTCGGGGGAAATGCGCATTTGTTTTATTTTGTTGTTTTCAATGTTGAAGCTTGCATTGTTAAATTGGAAATTTTATTACGTTGATTCTATTTTAAGACTCAAAAATGTTATGTCTCGTATGTATAACTGTTTTGATTCCGCTGTATAATTAATGAAGTTGTTTATGTCTGAAGACCTATCCTCTTTAAAGTGTTATGTATCCGTGTGAGTAAAGATGACATGTTTATGTGTTTACGTTGAAATTGTGACATCCTGATTACGTTGGAAATTTTATACTCTGATTTTATTGAATAAATACTCGGGGTAGAATTGGGGTGTTATAGAAGCCACCCAGGTAGTGGGATCCTGGTCACCGGTCGGAACAACTGTCTCATGCCGACCCTCGACGAGATGGGATTCCTCCCTTAGGATGGCATCTGAAGAATTTTCCTCAAAGGTAGTTAAATCATAATACTCCTGCTCAGAATCCCTCGAGCCCTCACAACTATCTTCGCTAGTATCCACCATAATACATGAAAAACAGAGGAAGACGGTGAGCTCGACAGTAACATCAAATCCACCCTTCCACTACTCATCAAGTGAAAGGGCTCGAACGAACGAGGATCCACTTCCTCGATCAATAGCCCACTCTCAAAATGGATTATCATCTAGAATGGGATCCCTCAACCCGAGGAAGAGAACACACAGACAAACTCCGGTGTAATCAAACGTAGGGGAACAGCGGAGCAACAGCTCACCGCCACTCCAAAAACCCCAAAACTAAAACCCTAACCACATGAATTCCATGTACAGATAGGGATTTCAAACTTAATCCATTAAAATTGAACGAAGGATTCAGAAACATACTGTTTAAAGAGTAATCAAAGCGTCATTGATGAAGAATCAAGTACTGATGCGACGACGTGAAGTTGAAGAAACTCTGAAAGATGCAAGTTAGGTTCCTCGGATTGATGAATGATGAAGTCGAGCACACGCGAATAGATTCAAACGAAATAAAGTCCACAAATAAGGAGTCGTCGCTCCTTTTATAGACCTACGCCTCGCACGTAGGATTGCACGCACCTAGGAAACCTAGGGAATTCATCATTGCACCCTAGTCCATAAACCTAGGGAATTCATCATTGCACCCTAGTCCATAAACCTGCCAAGATATTACCGCACACGACTTGAGTCCATGTAAGAAAAAATCCTTCCAAATTCTCCAGACTTTTCATATCCTCGACAATAACCGTCGGGTAAAACGACCTTGGCCACACAGTTCAAGTCGCCACACCCACAGACGCAACGACTTGGGGGGCTACTGTTCTGGACTTCCCGAATGCTCAACGGGCAGTCTCGTCTCTTCTAGACTCGAGTCTCCAATCGAGGTCTTCAAACTTGCTGTGCGCGTCGAACAACAAGATCGCCCGTTACGCGAGGTCCCTTGCCCGACATCCGCCGGGTGGGATCAATGCTTACAATATCCGGAGTTATGCCTGTTGTATCCCAGCTGCCCGACATAACGGCTAGTTATGGGCCTCCTCGTCCGGTTTTGACCTAGTCAGCCCGAACGACTATATCTCGGCCCAAATACAACAACCAATGAGAATCCTCCTATGTCCATTATATAAACCCTCATATCTTTGAGGACAAGGTATCACATTCTTACTCTAACAACCCTAATATTCTCTTGTATTCATCTTGATCATTTGCTTACTTTAGCATCAGAATGCCTTGCAGGTACACCATCCCGTCCTCAACATCCACTTACTCAAAGGACCGTCGTTCACTCCGGCCGTCTCCGATTCTGATCACTTGTTCAGATCAATTATATTAACACTTTTTATGATATATATTTAAATAAATATATGTCAAATTTATTCTTTTTAATTTATAAAAAAGAATTGAAAATAACATCTAATATTTTTTAAAAAATTCTCATAAAATCATTAAATATTTTAAGATATATTAGAACTTTTGTGTCTAATAAAAATTTAAAAGTTAAGAATTACAATCAGAAATTTGATCTAATCCTAAAATGAAAAGATGAAAGTGCCTTTTATTTTCAAAAAAATATAGGAAAGAAGAAGTCTTTGAAAATCTCAACAAGTTAATTCAAATGTTGAAGGGTGGAGGGATGACTTTAAGAATCCTAAAAGAGTAAAAGAGTAATCGTTAAGTTTATCAAAAAGATTCTTTTATTGAAGAAATAGTGAAATCAACTTCATGGTTATTTTGAAAGAACAATTTCGTTAGATGAATGACCTTCTAAAGAATCATTGTCTGCTAATAAAAAAGCTTCATTAAAATAAATATATGTAAAAAAAGAATTCAAATAATGAAAATCAAAATTTAAGGTTAGTAGTTCAGTTTTTATCAGGGGTCCATTTTTTTTATTTGTCCAGGGCCTCTAAAAAATCAGGTCCGACCCTATATAAAAGAGGGATCAAATTACATCAGAAGACTACACCATGAGTTACACCACTCAATAACTTCACATCGGATAAATATTTTTTAAAATCGACCGTTGGATTGAAAAATAATATCATATAGATCATATCTATAAAGTTTGAGATTAATCTATTATGATTTACCAAGATATCCAAAAATTAACGCCAAAATGAACTTTCATATAACGTTAATTTTGGTAACAAGATGAGTTGGAGGGGTATGTTTTATCACAACTTGGCCAGACCCCGCATTCAATTCATCCTTTGGTTAGCCTGTGCAAATTGACCACAAAGGACCGTATGAAGAAGTTTGGTATTATTATGGAGGGTTGTTGTTTCGTTCTATTTGCAGAAGGAAACTCATCACCATCTCTTCTTTGAATGTCCTACTATGCATAATATATGGCTGAAAGTTTTGAGCTGGTTGCAGATTATTCATGTCTCGGGTGGATGGCATACTGAATTAATTTAGATCACCCATAAGTGTAATCGCAAAGGTTGAAGAGCAACTTTTCTTAAGTGCACTACCACCGAGACCATCTATGTAGTGTGGAAGTATATAAATGACATGATTTTTGGAAGTAACGGAAATAATAATTTAGTTGAGGAGATGATTATTGATACTATCACTTATAGGATTTGGACTAACAAAAAAACTTAGAAAACATGTAGCTAACACTTATGTTGTAGGTCTAAGGACTTTTTGATTTTTCTTTTTGATTGAGTTTGGCTGGATTGTTGCGATCGCCGTATTTTTATTTGTTTGTTTTGAATTCTTTAAATCTTTTTGATTAAAAAAAAGGAGAAAAGTGAATCTCTTCCAAAAAAAAACAAAAATAAAAATGAATCTCTTGAAAATTAGAAATCATATAAAAAAAATATTCCAAACAAGTGGCCTTTGAAGAACCTAGAAAGCATTCCATTCAATTCCATTCCCAATTCTCATCCCTCTCCGGTATGTATTCAACTTTCTCTCTCTAACCTTCATTTCCTCACATTTGCATTCAATTTCATCCAAATTGGCTTTCGTTTTATCTCTGTTTGAACCTAATCATTGCAATTTTGATTGAAATTTAACTTATTGAATTATGCATTCTAAGAAATTTGTGTTTTTTTGTCTCAATATTGATGCAATTTGTGCTTTTTTGTTTGAATATTGATGCAATTTGTGCTTTTTTGCTTGAATATTGATGCAATTTGTGCTTTTTTTGTATCGTTGACTACAAGTAAGACATTGAACTTATTGGATTTTACATATGAAGGTTTTTTTCTATGGATCTTGATGCAATATTTGGGACTAGCAAACCTGTGGCGGCGGATATTCCGAGGAAGAGTGCTATTTATGTGTGGGGGTATAATCAATCTGGGCAGACGGGTAGAAGGGAGAAAGATGATGAGTTGAGGATTCCGAAACAGCTGCCGTCTCAGCTGTTTGGATGTCCAGCTGGTTTGAATACAAGATGGTTGGATATTGCTTGTGGTCGCGAGCATACGGCTGCAATAGCGTCAGATGGGTCGCTTTTCACTTGGGGTTTGGATTTCTTTTACTCATTGTTGTTGCTGTATTCGTTTAATAGCTTTGTTTATAGTGTGTATGTATAATGTATTCACCATGTGATTAGCTGGATTCTTGAGACTTCCTTCCCCAAATTCTAGCCCACCTTTTCAGTCCTATGTTCAAAAGTCAGTGTTATTTAGCACAACTATTTTATCAATTTTAACAACTATATATAGTATAGAAATGCACTATAGCAACATTAGAATTCAATTTATTTATTGCTATTGTTAATAGTTTATACAATTAGTTCAAATGGCTAATGAATTTATCTATATATATCAACATGGAACTGAGGAGCGAAGGAACATCCATTTCTTCTTGTTTATTGCAGGTGATGATGGTTGAAAGGCTTTTAAAATCAATTATTCTTATGGGTTAATGTAGTGTTCATAACATACTTTCCAGGGATCAAATCTTCCAAGATTGAGCCTTCAAACCTAACACAGTAAGTATATATGTTTCAGCATATAATATGTTCACATGTCCATTATGACTCAGAAATAATGCAAGCTGATTATTTAGTTACTAATGTAAATATAGATCTCAGTATCCACTGGCCACTGTTTTTATATGATGCAATAGTAATGTAATCTTTTACAATTTGCTGCCTTTTATTGATATTTTCCATTTTGCCATCATTCATATCATCACTTATCATTAAGCAAGTGTCTTGTGGAGCTGTTCACGTGGTTGCTTTGTCTGAGGAAGGTCTACTACAAGCTTGGGGTAATTCAGTGATTTCCTTTCTTTATTCACTATTGTATATCACTCTCTCTGTCCCTAATTCAAATCACTTTTTGGGGAAAAAACTGTGTCCTTAATATAACCAATGTTGATTACTAGATAAGTTCATATATTTTTTTTCCAATACACCCCTGATTAATATTACGAATTTGTCTTAGGAGATGAAAACTCAATATTGTACACATCTATACACAATAATATTTATTTAGTAATAGTCATATCATATGCAACATATTCACATTAATTAGACCATAAACATTTCTTAATATAAATAAGGATGAGGTAGTATTATTTATGCATGATTTGTAGATTTTTTGTTTATATTTGGCCTAATAGGGTTGAGATGGATAGTTTACAGCGCATTGAATTTATGAAAATAAACTTAATCATTTTCAAAAAGAAGGTTTCTTGCGACCTACTTATCAAGGCTGTCTTATTGTTTTTCGTAAACCAGGCTACAATGAGTATGGTCAACTTGGCCGAGGTGTTACATGTGAAGGACTACAAGGAGCTCGCATTATAAGTTCTTATGCTAAATTCCTTGACGAAGCCCCCGAGCCCGTGAAGATTACCAGTGTGTCATGTGGGGAGTACCATACAGCAGCCATTTCCGATGAGGGAGAGGTGTAAGTGATATGAAGGACTTTCTACTCGGAGATATTTAAAATTTAAGCTTGAGAAATGTGGTTTTCCGCATGACAGGTTAGGGAATCTCACGTCAGAGACAGTACAATGGAAATGCTGCATCTATTATGCAAGTTTCTATTCCCTTGACCCATGGCTTGGTTATAACATATAAAACTAAAGTTATATACTCCGCAAGCCATATTAAAGTGATTAGTTATGGAATTTTGCTTGTGATAATGGTTCATCACTTTTTTATATGTCTCCGGGCCTTGCAGATACACATGGGGACTAGGAAGTATGGGCCAGCTTGGACATTCTTCACTTCAGTATGGTGATAAAGAATTACTTCCAAGGAGGGTGGTTTCCCTTGACTGTATTTTCATAAAAGACGTCTCATGCGGTGGTGTACATACATGTGCTTTAACTCAGGAAGGAGCACTTTACGCTTGGGGTGGAGGTCAATCTGGACAGTTAGGCCTTGGCCCCGACACAGGACTATTCTCGTGCGCTGTTAACGACTCTCGAACTTTTTTCCGTAACATTCCAGTTTTAGTTGTTCCAAAAAGCGTACAACTTGTTGCATGTGGACATTCTCACACACTTATCTGTATGAAAGATGGTCGAATACATGGATGGGGTTACAATAGTTACGGTCAGGCAGCCAATGAGAAAACTACATATGCTTGGTATCCGTCACCAGTTGACTGGTATGTGTTTCTAGTTAAAGTAACTTCTTCATGATTGCCTAGGGTTTATGTTAAAAGTTTCGAAATCACAGGTGTGTTGGGGAGGTTCGAAAACTAGCTGCTGGTGGGGGCCATTCAGCTGTGTTGACTGATGCTTATTCATTAAAGGAGTTGTGTGAGTTTGTACTTGCGGATAGTATGACCTTATCTAATGCTGCTAAAGTTGAGGATATTGCGTATAGAACTGGATCCGATGCTTTAGCTCGCCTTTGTGGAAGACTCAGGTATTTTACTCAAGAGCGTAATTTATACATTTTCGACTTTAGTTGACTTTGTTTCCCTTTTATATTCTCAATGAATCATATGTAATTTTATAGCAACCACTTGATTGCAGAGAGTACATGCTTGCGGGTGGCGCTCATGGACAAGATGAGGAAAAGAACAGTAAAATCTAACTAAGCATTCAAAGTTAGAATTAATCATGATTCTGGCATTCAAAATTAGAAATAATCACGATTCTGTGTATTGATGAAATGTATGTATGTAATTCTTGTATTCATTTCTGGAACTCTGTTATTATTTGAACAGAGGTAGTCCTGCAGTGTATATAGTGTTTATTTATTTAGAAGCTTAGTACCAAATGATGTACTTTAGAGTAATTTATGTACATAGAAAAAAATTTGTCTATCTATTGAATAAAGAGACCATTGACTCATGTAAGAGGAGTGTCCTCAGTTTCCAGAATGAGTGTCCTACTTTTTATGTTCCTAATCCTCAATCATCAATTCATATGCCCAATTCTTGTTATGTGAATGTTATCACTACTTACCAATTCCTGTTACTGTAAATGTAAATGTTATCACTATTTACCATTTCCTGTTACTGTAAATGTCATCAATTTTATGATGATCACTACTTACCTCTGTTTAGAAGTACAATTAATATTTAAAGCAATGTTAATTCAATAAGTGCTTATTTATTTCAACAAGTATTATTCCTCGGTCCAAATTGAAGAGGCGTTCTTGTTATGTTAAAAATGAATCCGGAGATGCATCCCCATGTGTAAAAAGTGCTCAAGATGCATTTCAGAACAATATTTATTCAAAAGTAAGTGGGTAGTCCATATATGCATCTCCAGATGCTATCTGCCAACACCTTCCTTCTAGGCACTTTCTCAAAAATAATAAAAATAATCATTTTCCCTCTTGCAATGATTTTCCCTATGCATGATTTAGTTTTTTGGAAGACCTCTATACTGATCATATAAAGGGGGTTGAGGATTCTGAGGTTATCAAAGATGCTGAGCGAGTTGAGTACCACCGACAATGTGTATTGAGGTGTTACCTCTTGTTTTTGGTTGGCACGTCCATGTTTGTGGACAAAAGTGCTACATATGTCGATGTTGTATACCTCAAATACTTCACAGATCCGTCTGCGATTCATGAATACAATTGGGAGACTGCCTGTTTGGTTTACTTGTACTTGAAGTTGAGCGGGAGTTGTCATTGGAAGACAAAACTGATGACGGGGTTCCGCACGCTGTTTATGTAATTTTTTATCACTAATATTTTCATACTTCATTTCTTATACATGTTATTAATATTTTCATACTTCATTTCTTATACATGCTATTAATATTTTCATATTTCATGTCAGGGATGAATCATCTCCCACTTCCCTCACATTACCAGGTAGGTAGATGCGGCAAACTACGATAATGTCTGACCTCGTGCAACTATTTTTTTTTCATATAGAAGGAATGGTACTGTCGAGCCATTTAGAGTATCTCTTGACTGTATGGTACAAGATGACGTTAGCTTTTGCCTATACGAGAGTCACCGCCAAATACAGCCGTTTGATGTCATCTCTCTATACTTCGGATGACTGGCATCTAGATCATCTCTTATGCATTCTTATTTGAAAAAGTGAGCGATGTGCCAATTTGGTCACATGCAGATCATTTCGAGACCCCTCTATGAGACCGCTTCTCCCGACGTCTGCCACAGAGACCTACAAGATATAATGGATAATTTTGAGAGTCATCTGATACTAGAGGAGCATCGTTGGGAGCTAAATGATACACACTAGGCTTGTGCTGAGGTCTACATGATATGGTTTAATAGGATGTCAAACCATATCATGACGCCAGACACTCCTTAAGAACCACCTAGGCCAGCTAGCCTAAAGGTACTTGAGGTTCGAGATGAACAGATAGAGAGCATGACAACGGTATGTAGATGTGTCGCGGAGATGAGTATATGAGCCATAGAGGTAGGACTTTTTGAAGATGGTTCTTCCCAGTTGGCCGTCGTGCAGACCATGGTTTTTGAGTTATGGAATGTTGTGCGGTACAAGCGGCGCAAGAGGAAGGCGATTAGACATACCCAGTAGTTTACATTGAGATGTTTTATGTTTTTTTTCTTATGTATTTTAGGACACCTGTTATGTATGACATATGTTGACTAATTTTTTTGATTAATGTATGAATGTTTACACTTCTGTAAATTTAAATTTACTTTGGTTTTACGTTAAATTAAGTCATGTATGCATTTTGGCCTAAACAAATTGAATGTTGGGACAATGATGTTGATCTGATGTGAATCAGGGAGGGATCTGGAGATGCATCTTCCAAATAATCCTCATTTGTATTCACCACATTTTAAAATCCTTTCAGGGTGCATTTTGGAGATGCATATCCGAATTCATCTAAATACCTTATGAAGATGCATCTCCGAACCAAATTTTGTTTAAAATATTGTGAAACTCAGAATAACACATTTTAGTTGTGATTTGGGTGCGTTCAAAGATGTTTCTCAGAACACAAGAATGGCATTTTTAGGTTTTCAAGGGTGCTATAGACACTAGTAATAGTTGAATGAGCATTTTTATTAATAAAATAGGGTAAAAAGTCCAAATAAAAAGTAGCAAAAGATCAGCAACAATATCAAAAATTACAACGAAGAAACCAAAAGAAAACTAGAGCATAACAAAACAAGCCACAATGAGTCAACTATAGAAGAAAAATTAGACACAAAAATGGATCAAGTTAGAGCTCAAGCTAGTTGGACCACAAACACCACCAGATAAAGACCACTAAGGGAAAACACATATTTTCAACCTGACTGAAATCTCGATCTGCTATTAATTAATCTAAAGGATATAGTTCATAAATGAAAGAGTTCTCTCGTGATCTTTCCAAAAAATATTTCTAAATAAAAAAATACACTTCTCCTCCATTTCTCTCATGTTTGTTGAATAACTATAAAACACAATTTCATTTTAGACTCTCTAGATAATCCACACCATGGCATTGCCAGATCCTTAGGAAGAACCATGTGACACCTAGCTAACTGAAAATTCTATAGTAGATTATGCCTCCATTTGTTTGTTACTTTCTATTTAACTAGAAGACTCAATTTACATGCCCATTCCAATAAGCTTTAATGATATCCCAACAAGTTTTAATCCATAGTCTAGTTTAAAAATTTTATATTACACTCTAGGGTTGTATGTGTTTGAATAAGGGTTTTCTTGAGCATAATGCACTTGGCCGATGGGAGTTCCTGCTAAGAGTTGACATTCAGCAACAGCGTGTCCAGGTACTCTGCATATCTCATAGTTTGGAGTTATGGCAGCCACAGTGGCTGGAGGTATTGCGATTAAGCTTTCTATCTTTTTGGCGAGATCGTCTACTTTGGCATGGACGTTGTCAAGACTGTTGATCTCGTGCATTCCACCTTTCGTCGGTGCTTTCTCTCCAGAAGCTTTATCTACTTGACCTCTTTCACTTCCCCATTGATAGTGGTTATGGGCCATACTCTCTATGAGTGCATAGGCTGCGTCATAGGATTTATCCATAAGTGTGCCACCTACGGCGGCGTCTATTGTTAATCTCGTGTTATACATGAGACCATTGTAGAAGGTATGGATGATTAACCATTCTTCTAGACCATGATGTGGATAGGGCCTCAACATGTCTTTATATCTTTCCCAAGTGTCGAAAAGAGACTCGTTGTCTTTTTGTCAAAAATCATTTATTTTGGATCTTAGCATAGTTGTCTTGGTGGAAAATATCACGCAAGAAAGACTTTCTTCAACTCGTTCCAAGAGGTAATTGAGTTAGCAGGTAGAGACTGGAGCCAAGCTCATGCTCTATCTCTTAACGAAAAAGGGAAAAGACGGAGTCTTATCGCTTCTTGACTGACCCCATTGGCTTTGACTGTATCTGCGTATTGTAGAAACATGGATAAATGTAGATTATGGTCGTCCATTGAACCACCAGAAACCTGGTTCTGTTGTACAGCGGACAACAGATAAGGTTTGAGTTCGAAGTTGTTAGCCTCTATGGATGGAGCAACAATGGTATTGTGCGGTTCATCTTGCGAAGAAATAACATAAGATTTGAGCGGACGTGGTTGATCACCCATGTCTGGTCCTTCAACTGGTTCGGCAAAAATAAAAGATTGAGAAAGAGATTGATCTGTATGAGGTACTCGTATGTGGCGCCTTCTAATAATAAAGCGCTCAGGTTCGAGAATTGGTAGCGCTAAGTCTTCGCCTCTGGAGCGAGTACTTGGCATACAATTGGGAATTGTGCCTTAGTCTCTACAGTGTAACTAAAAGAGTTACGATATCGACTTGTTAGTCCCCAACAACGGCGCCTAAAACTTGATCGCGACTTTGTATGCCTTAAAGAATCTAGACCGCGAATATACAGTCCTATCGCGTGTAGCTTTAAATATTGTCGAATCCCAAGGGACTAAATGTCGACCTATCGTTATCCAAGGTTACTACATAAATCTGAGGCTAATGATGTAAATAATTGGGGTTTTAGGGTACCTAACTGATTGTAATCTAGTTTAGATTCAGAGGGAGAGTATCGATATGTAATGGTTGGACTTCGGGGATTTAGAAACTCATTGACTTAAACTCGTATTATCAAAACATGTTTCAGTAGGAAATATTTATTTGAAAACCCTCTTCTCACACTATCGTGTTTATTGATTCAGATCCTATCATCAAACCTAAGTGAGTACTCTCGCTATTTCAATTAGAGTTTTAAAATATTTTTTGAAAATAAATAAAACCTAATCAATTTAAAAGCTCTCTCGTTGTATTTTAAGTTGATGCACAACTACTAATGTCCATTTATTATCTCAAACTCTCGCTTTATTGATCCTAACTTCTAATTTGTATTTTACTCTCGTAACAAAACAGTTGCACTAAAAACTAGTAATTGAAACCAGAAAGTTAATCTTTTTAAAACGAAATAAATTGAATGGCGTTGCTAAACCCCATCGGCTATATGACCTTACATACCGATAACTAACTTAGCCTAGCATGTTAAACGATTCAGTTATAGCGCAACAATAATAAATTATATCAGACAATTCAAATAACACATGCATTTCAAATAATTTAGGCATAAAATAAATAAACGATTAAAATGGGCGAATAAATAAATAAATTAAAATAAACCTGAAAATAAAAGGCAGAATATTTGGAAAGCCTGGGTGTCTCCCACAAGTCGGTGAGATCTGCCCTTCGTTGCTCCAAAAATCAAATGCGATGAAGAAAATTAAAAAGGCGCAATTATAACGTAAGGTTAGAATTGACAAAGGTTCATAGCAATACCCGATGTGGAAATTGCTACGAGAAAAGAAAGAAGATACTAAACTAAATTAACAAATCAAAATCGGTAAAATAAGACTGAAAGTAATTCTGGCAGAGTAACAGTAAAATAAAGCGGAAGAAAAGTGTGTTGAAGACCGGAGTATCGAAGCCTATTTATAAAAGTGGTGATACGCTGAGTGGCTGGGTTGTTGACATTTTCTCGCCTCCTTCTTCTACTCCATAGCGATCGCTACAGACCGTTAGGGCAAGCGTGACGGTCGTCACAGGCTTCCTTGGTGAGTTTCGCTTCCTAAGTCATAGCGGTCGTTAGGGCTTTAGGGTTAGCGTGTAACAGTCGTTACACGTTGTTGCATGGTGGGCTTAGCTCTTCCACGCATTGGGCTGAGCTTGCTTCCTTAAGTTTAATTAATTTTCCAAAGCTTTTTACTTCTTTTACACCCCCATTTTGCTAAACATCACATACTTGCATATATGCTATTCTTTTGTGGATTTTGAGTATAATTTATCCGACTTTTCTCGACTTTCTTCGCACGTTCCTTATAAATGGTAAAAACCTGTAAACATAGAAAATACCGGCATAATCGAATAAAGAGTAATTTAATTAATTAAAATGCGGATAGAATTCATGTAAATTGATCCAAATAATCGATACATTTTCGGGTTATCACTAAGAGATAAGACATCTAAAGTGTGCATAATATTGTTTGTCTGTTATGCCTTGGACTAGAAGAATCTCACGTTCATATGTTCATTTCTTGTAGTGTTGTCGTTGAGGTTTGGATTTCTATTTTGGATTGGTTAGATGGAGTTGTTTTTAGTGCTTATATTCTGATATTATTGAGCATTATTTGTTGTTCGAGTCAATTTTAAGAAAAAAGGGATATGAATAATATTTGTAGAACCCTAATTTGATTATCGATCGTGCGAGCTATTTGGTTAATTAGAAATGAAATTTTGTTCAATGGTGGGAGGAAATAAGGGTATCATGAGGTAGTCTTCGTTGCAAAATCTTTAGCTTGGGGCTGACTTTGCGTCGGTTTTTTTAGTCACTTTAATTCGTCTAAATTTTCTTGTATTGCCAACTTATTTGATGTGGTATTGTAATTAAGAACTCTCTTTTTGTATTCAGATTGAATCTTATACTTGATCTCTTACATATTTTTCTAAACACTTATACATTTGCTTAATTCAGCATAAGAAAAACACAAGCAAGTTCTTCCCACCATTTCATAGTCCAAAACACATTGTATTCTTGTAACAATATGCATGTTTTTATTTATTTTTAAATTCATCATGCATAAAACTTTGTTTGATATACATAAGAGAGAACATTTAAAATCAACAAGCTCTCATAGCATTCTCATTCTCATTGATTTGAAATATGAAGGGTAGGGCAAAGCCCATATTATATACTAGAACAAGTTTGAACAGAATATGAAATTCTGATATTGTTGATACCTCAATAAGAGGCTTACTTACACATTAATCATACATATTTAATATAATATGTCTGTCACAGACATATACATATGTAGATACAAATATCATTCTAGTTGGTAAGATGTTGTAGCATCCATGCTGGAATAAGACTATTATTGTTGTTGTTAGGAACAGTTGAAGCTTCACCTGTTTCTTCAAATTCCATTGACCCTCTTGCTTGTATAGCACCACTGCATTTTCATACATTTTTATTATCATTAAACAACAATATACATATAACTAGCCAACCTTGTCTCTACAAGATTTGCCACATTATTATCAAGATGTGTCTGATGTATGACACATCACCAACACGTTATATTTTATCATTTTCTTTTTCTGTTTTATTGATATATATATATATATACATATTAGTGTCGTGTCTGGTGTATCACTGCTTTTTTATGCATAGTTGTGTCGTGTCTAGTATATTAGGGTTTCATATGATATGTATACATTTATGTACATGTATATGTCAATGAGAGAGTAGAAATACCTGAGAGTTAGAGAAGGAACCAATCTTTGTGGAGGTAGAACCTGTGGTTGAAAACCTAAGTTGAGAGTGGATGAACATTGCCCTATGGCATTGGTTTCAATGCATCTCTGTGGATGTTCATTCACCATCTTCTCTTTCTCCTTTGTCTAACCATAAAAATCATAAATGTAACAAAACATTAGTACCTTTTTTTATATCATCCTTTCTTCTTAAGGTTTAGCTCATGAAAAAATGATACTAGAGGAATGTAGCTAGCTTCTAGTTCTACCTTGGCTAGCTTGCTGTTTTGTTCCTGCAATGCCCTTGCCCGTTTATGCAGCTCGGAGATCGATTGATTCATAACTTGATTCTGCGAAAAGTCATATTAATCAATTCATCCAAAATCAGCTGAAAAACTAAATGTTATTATTTGTACTAAACTACTAAGCTTTTCTCTTCACCTTTCTTGTTCGGATGCGCTTTAGCGATGTGTCGAGCTGTTGCTCCAAACTCTGAAGCTCTTTCACACTCAAAGGATCCAAATCATGTCCCACAAAGTTCCTATATTAATGAGAGTACAAGTTTTTCAAATGAATTTTGAGTAAGTTGAGTTTGAAACCCTATATCAAGTGCACCGCGCAACAGGACAGTTAAATCTAAATCCAAAACCAACTCTATTTAGATTCAACTGTCATGTTTTCTGTTGCATGGTGCAATAGAGAATTCAAATGCAAATGGAATGCATGTGTCCATGACATGAACTAAGTTTGCAAAATTCTCAAAATCTAAAAGTAATTGATATCATAGTTATAATTAGAATTACTAGAATAAAACCTAAAAAAGTACCTTAAGTTTCTCTCCAAGACTTGAACTTTAGCAGTTAACTTCATGTATTCAAAAGTCCAATTCCCCTATAATAAAATGATTTCAATCACTATAATATGCTTTACATGGAAACAATAATTATTCATATAAATTCACTTTCATATAATAGTGCAAGCATGTTCATAGATTGTTTCTCTTTGTAATATTTCAATATAAATTTTATGTTTCAATGAAGAAGTACTTTACCTGTGTTTCATTGGTAGCAGCTCCAGTAAGTTCTGTATGATTTTGTCTCTCATATTTTTCCAAAATATCTTCCATGCTGTTTCATACAAGTAAAAAAATACTATCAAACACTAAAAAAAATACTATCAAACCCTAAAAAAAATACTACATACTAAGGCTAATGTATAAAAATAATAAAGGACTATTTGACTGTAAAAGCATGCATATTCTACATTTTTTTTACTCAACATTGCACTCTAATAAAAGAAAAACTATAATATAGAAATAGTAAAATTAACATGGCTTTAATATATTTGTCACCAATTTTTTTTTTTACATTTTTATTTTAGACCTTTAAAATTTGTTTTATCTTAGTTTGATCTCTATAATTTTATATGAAAAAACATATAATAATTTATGTTGGCTAGAGATAATCTTAACAGATAGAAAGTGTAAGATTTATTGTAAACCATATACAAAACAATATAATAGATTAAAAGATTTTTGCCAAGAACATATGCCATTCATTATCTTGCTACTAAAATTATCTATAAAGAACTTATTCTTATTATCATCCAACAAGAATAAATGCAGGTTTATATATTTGCCTTTTCAAAAGAAAAAGTTTAAAAACAAACAATGAAATACTACTACTATATGGATATAATATCAAAGAATATGACATTTTGTTCAAACAGAAAATCTCTTAATCCACATGTCTATGTTATATTGTTTCTTCTTTTTCTATATATGAACCAGGAATCATGAAAGCCTTTTCCTCTGACTACTACTTTTGTACTATACTATAATTCAGAATTTATTTTTTAATGCAGCACATTGTCTTTCCAACAGTTTTTATTTATTTATTATTTATATACATAAATATATAAACTTGGGAATATATTTTTTATATATATGTATAGTCCTTGGTTAGGTCATAGTTTTACTTAGGTTATAAATAGATTCTTACTCACGGTGGTGTATATATCTAGGTTATTATAAAAACCTAGATTAGGGTATATAGCTGATCTAGGGTGAGAGACTTAAATATTCACAGCTGTTAAAAATGTAGATTTTAATTAATTAATTAATTTTATATTAGCTAAAAGTTTGACTATATAAAAAACAAACTAAGTGACTGGTTTTTAATATTAACCAAAATAAATAATAGGGTACTTTCTTATTTTGAAAAAGAAGAAATATATTAGTGTTAGGCACTTTGCAAACAATTTTTTTATACAGGGTATATTTCAATCCTCATTATTGTGATTGTGTTAACCAATTTGCAAACATATTTAGGTTTGTTTAATATACACCTCTAAAATACAATACTCTCTCTTTTAAATGAATGTACATATAAATTTTTAAAAAATAAAATAAAGTTGTCAAAAGATAATGCAATATTACTAAAATAATTTTACAATATAATTAAAATATAATAATATTTTTGTATTGAAAAGAAATAATCATATCTATTTTAAAACCAAATTTATTTGTAAAACCACACTTATATTAAATTTTAAAATGGAGTGAGTATACTAGAAACACCCTAATGTTTAGAATACTCCATCAAAAAACAAAATTAAAATTTTATATTTCTTAGATAGAAAACCAAGATCAAGATAGGGTTTTATTTTATCCACAACTTGAGTTATATCTTCTACTTTGCCTTTAAAATGTTGGTATATTAATTGTATATTAGTATTTTTTTTCTTTGATCATTTAGCTCATAGCTAAGTGTCTCTTTGATCAACTTCAAACTAGTTGATCTATTAAACCCTTCTTTAAAAATGAAGTTCATCATCATCCACATATAAACACAATGCATGTATAGTTATTATATTATTATCATATTTATAATAACTACTATATTAAAAGAGGAAATAAAAAACTCTTTCTCCTCAACAAGAGACACGTATTCATACATCTTGAATTGAATTTGACACTATATATTACAGTGAAGTTGAATAATATGCATTGTCATATCTATGAATGATAAAAATTGTACAAAAGTAACAAAGATATCTTCCAGAAGTATGGCTTTTCATTGAAGAAAAAAGGGTTGGATTGTGATACACGATTATGTGACCACACCCTAAAATAGAGAAGAAAAAGTACATTCAAACAGAAACTTAAGTACTTATCATCATTCATCACTAGTATACTTGCCAAATTTATATTTTCACCATAACATAGTTCTATATTTTCATTAGGTAAAAAAATTTCAAACATCACCAACATTCATAAAAAAAACCCTAATGATCTTAAACAAATTTTTTTATCTATATTATTTAATTAATTAAATGTTTTTGTTTATAAAAAAATGGATCCAAATCAACCAAAGTCATATATAAATATATAGATAATCTTGCACCTTATTACACCAATTAAATTCTTCTAAAACACATGTAAATAGAAATTGATAACTATAATATAAATATTTATATTGATGTTATATACTAACCTTGGTGCTGAGGAATACTCAAAAAGTTTTCCTTTGGTAGAGAACATAATCAAAGCAACTTGAGCATCACAAAGAACAGAAATTTCATTAGCTTTCTTGAGAAGTCCAGTTCTTCTTTTGAAGAATGTTACTTGTTGACTTGTTTTGTTCTCGATCCGTTTCAGTTGAACCCTACCTCTTCCCATGACGATGATGAAGATGAAAATTTGTTTATATTTTTAACCTAGTTTCAAGAAATTCTTGATCTAGTTGTGATGAGAAAGAAGGAATAATCAAATTGAAATAAGCAGAGAGAGAGAGGGAAATAGGCTAAAAAAAGTAGGACAAGGGGTTACTTATAAAGAAAGATGGATAAAGAAGGAAACCCTAGGAAGTGTAGATAGAGAGTATATAGTATTGTTCACCTGAAGGAAATTGAAGAGTTTGAGATGAAATATTGGATGGTGTATAATTAATAGCGTATAGGATGGAGGCCTTTCTATTTTTACTAGTATTCAAATTTAGTATAGGTATACTAAATTATTATGGTATATTACATATTATCAGGTCGGCAAGAAGTTGATTTATATCTAAAAAAATTATAACTTGTAGTTTTCAGAAAAAGTTTTATATGGATCAATATGGTGAAAATGACTACAATAAAACTGTCAATATTGATATTTTTATTAATCATTTTTTATGGTAAAAATAAATTTTGATTAATTCACATTGTGAACGATGGTAATAAGTGTTGCAGTACATGCATTGAGTGACTGAAATCGTAAAAATATTTATGTGATCACAGCGCGAATAGAATTGTTATTTATGTTGGAGTTATTCCGAGGTCAATTTGAAGAAGCATTTTTTACATTGAGGTTCCTTTTTATTAGCAACACATGTTTTGTGAGAGACACATCACATATTTATTCAAAAATTTAAGCTGATAGATGTGTACCTTCTCACATTTATAAATACTCAAATCTCTACCTTTTAAACAATGTGAGATTTTTCCACACTACTCACACTTTTTATTCTCAACAATTTAAAATTAGGGTTTGAAAAATAAAATTTGATTTATATTTTTTTTATTGATAATTTTTTTTACCAATATCTTTTTTTAATCCAATCTTTAATTTTTTTATTTATCATTATCTCTTACTAGAGTTCATATTATTTATTTTAAAAAAATAATAGAGTTTTATATAACTATGATTTTAAAAACAATTATTAATAGTTTAAAACTATAAAATTGTAAGTAAATTAATTTGAATTAAGATAAAATTATTAAAACTTTTATTTGAAATAAATAGTTAAAATGAAATTTATTTATTAAATGAAAATAATTAAATCTAAATAAAATAATTTAAATAAAGAGTAATACCAAAAGCTACCACGATATCTATATAATGAATATAATCCATGAGTTATTCAAAATCTATCAAGTCAATTCTTAAATAGTATTATTTATTTATTCATGTGAATTGAAAATATTTTAGAGACTATTTACTAGAAGGGACACTTAATATCCGTTCTTTTGAAAAAAAAAACTATTTTTTAAATAATTTTTTATTGAATTTTTAGTTGTATTAATTATTTATTCACTAAATACTCTAATTAATTTAATATTTTTTTAATTAATAATAAGTACTATAATAAAAATAATATAATAATAAGAAGGTAAATAGAAAAAAAATTAACTATGTGATTAAGAAAAGAAAAAAACATTAAAAATTAAATACAATTTACTTTTTTTAATTGATATGATTTATTAAATAGAGTTCTATATCACTTTTAAATTTCTACAATTAAATATGAGAGAAAAGTCTAAAATTATGTTAGTAATTCCTGTTCTAAAATTACAGAGTGTGCTGTAAGAAAATTTTCCTCATCATTAATGAAAACGTAAAAGAAAAAATCTATATAGATAGGTGTTGAGTTGAGTTGATATTTAGAGAGAGAGAGGGGGATAGTGGTCACTCTAGGACAATAAAGTGGGAATAACTTTGAAACGAATGGAAGAGATAAAACGACCAAGAAACTAGGATTAGAAGAGTACACACGTTGTCTAGTTCTCATTGGTCGGAAACATTTCAGTACCAAACGTTGTCTAGTTGTGATTGGTTCAAAGTGTTAGAGTTTGGTTGATGGTCTAGTCTTGACATAGCATGGTGTTGAGGAGACATATTTGTACGATGATTTTGGTGGCATTGATATTGATATTGATATAATACAATATATATAATATTATTCTATGTTATTGTTATGAGTTAAGGTTACATAGTATTATTATAATGAAAAACAGTATTATAGTATAAGATTTATGAAAAGGAAACAGGTTTGTTTTGATGTGTTGTTGTGTTTGTGTTGTGACACTCAAGGTTTGCTTGTAATTGGTTGACGGCGCCTCTTAGAATCACTCACTGTTCCCTTTCTATTCTACTATAGGTTTTCAGTGCTTGGAGTTTTACTACCTCTCAAAACAAGACACCAAATGTTCAAGGTTTTTCTTTTTGAGAAAAAAATGAATTTGTACTTGTAAATGTGTGTTGTTGGATTATTAGACAGCAAAAATTATGTTTTTGAGGGGTACATCATGTTATAACCAGTGTGCTAATTTTATGGTATTAAGGAATGGTGTCATGGGTAGAAGTTAATAGAATTAGTAAACTAATTAATAATACAAGTCAATTTTAATGCAACAGTTGAAATTATAAACATACTTTACATATATATAAATTAGAAAAGATACTAGACCAAAAAAAAAAAAAGAAAGAAAAAAGAATGAAAATGTTGATTCATCGTTAAATTTGGAGTTTTTATACTTAATTATTTATTTTATTTATTTTATGTTGATCTCTAATTTAATAAAAGTCGTTATTTGGGAATTGACTCACGAACTAGATTAAATTAGTGGTGAGAACAAAAAAAAATTGGATTTGGTTCAATAAATATAGATCTTG
The DNA here is from genome assembly GCA_021764765.1 of Vicia sativa. Lineage (NCBI taxonomy): Eukaryota > Viridiplantae > Streptophyta > Magnoliopsida > Fabales > Fabaceae > Vicia > Vicia sativa. The sequence goes on from CM038793.1 coordinate 6,458,203, forward strand.
TTACACAAATTAAATTATTAGTACTACCTCCGTTCCTATTTGTAAGAGACAAATTGTAACTTTCTTTTGGTCCTTTTTATAAGAGACACATTATAAAATTAAATTTTATTAATTGAGAAATCTCATTTATACCCTTAGTAAACAAAATGCAATATTTATTATTCATTGGGCATTAATGTTTTGAAAAGAACGTGCTATGTATATTCCCCATACACATAATGGGTATCTAAAGCCAAACCTATTCAGTTTCCATTGATATTAATGATTTGGAGGGGAAAAAATTCCCACTGGTTATAAAGGAGGGAACTACTACGAGTATCTTACTCATATTTCAAAGAAAACCATGAGTATGAACTCTCATCACACCTATGAAAGTAAGATTGAAAAATCTCATGAAAGAAAAGTGAAACAAAATTCTGATTTGAATAGGTTCCCCAACACTGAGGATCCATACGAAGGTAGCGATATTGTTGAAGAATCGGATATCGAGAATGAGGAAGAAGGAAGACAACCAGTGATTAGAAAGAAGCTTAAAACATGGCACCAAAAAGAAGCAGAAAAAACAGAAGAAAATAATAGTGTTAAGCAGGAAGAAAAAGAAGCAGAAGAAAATAACAATGTTAAACAGGAAGAAGAAGATGGCTTCGACCATGTACGTGAAGCTTTGAGGAATGAGGCTATGAATGTGCTCAAAATATATTTCTATGGAATCTAATGTAATGTAAATGTCATGAATTATGATTATGGTTTTAAGAAATGGTTTGTTACCGCAAAAATGATCGCGATAAAACGGTTTCGAAAGTTGCCGACGCGGTTTGTTATGATTAATGAGTAACTTTTGTTCTATTGTTTTACTACGTTGTTTTCTTTTAATATAAATTGAATTTTTAGAATAGAATATAATTATGAAAATGAACTGCAAGTGCCATGGAGTGTTGTTTTGCACTATGAACCAAAATATAGTCTGTCGAAACATTTGCAGTTTGTGCCATGGAGTGTTGTTTTGACGATGCAGTTTGTGATAATTAACGAGTAGTACCTTATTTCTATTGTTTTTCATATGTTACTGCTATTGTTGTTTTTTTTTAATAAAAATAGATTTTTTTAGAATAGAACATAGTAATGATAAGAATGAAGTATATAGTTGGAAATTCTCAAAAAGCATGCAGTATATATAACGTTCCAAAAAATAACACTACTAAATATTCTTATAATATTGCAGTATCATTAAATATTCTTATAATATTGCATTCCATGTAAAAGAAAAAATTAAGAATCATAATTTTGAAGATATTCAAGGACTTGTACCGTGAAGAATCACAACTCATTTGAACCGTATGCCACCTTGTTTATATAGCATGTCTTTCTTCATATGGGGAATTTTATACTTGTTAGATCCATTTATCTTCATTATTTCAATCATGCATGATTGAAGAGTGCTAAAAATTTTGTTGGATTGCACAGTAGAAAACTCATCAAATGCTTTTTGAACTGCACCAACAAGCTCATCAATTGACTTTACGGTTCCTTTTGTCAGAAAGATTGAATGGCATTGAAAAGCCTAAGTCTAAGACATTCAAACTGTGAATTAGGGGTTGACATGTCAATTGAATATCAAACTCACTTTCACTTGCCGCACGACAAAAATCCGGATCATCTTTACTAATATGTGACCTTGCATTATCTTGCTGAATAAAGATTTTCTTCCCTACATCTTCTCTTGGCCACATGTTCTCAATGGCAGGTAGAACTTTATTGATCAAGTATGCTTTGTTCACCTCTCTTGTAATGAAGCTATAGGCTTTGTTTCTATTGTCCCAACTCATGACACTACTCCTTCTTGGGTTGTTCATACACAAAAGGAAATATACCAATTTTTCCGTATGTCTCATTTTCTTCATTGTCAAACCTTGGTCTAGTTACGCACATAAGAACATAACTTTACTTATAAAATTTTTGCTTTTACGTGTTCTATGTGGCTCTTCTTCATCCACATGCAAGTAATTAGTAACTTTATTCCGGTAATATAAAACCACTTCTCATCGATGAACACAATATTATGCATAGAAATAAACTTCGGATCATGAGGTAAGCTATTTTTGTCAATCATCGACAAACAAAACCTTAAACGAGCAATCATGTTATCCTCTTTTAAATAAGGCTTAAGTGTGTTTATATGCCGTCGTATCACTCCGACCTTATGCAACCTTACCAATGATGTCTTAGGAATATTTAGAGCACAAGCGAGAGATCGATAGGTTAACCGTTTTGATAATGGAACTTGACGCATTAACTCCAAATCTAATTGAACTCGTTTCCTTCCACAATTTTGTGTTCTATTATGACAAACATTACCCGTGTCCTTTAATTGTTTCCATATGCGATAAATAACACTTCTATGAACATTGTATGATGCCGCTACCCGTTCTACTACTCCAGTTCCAATTAGATTTCCATTAGCATCACTAGAGCAAAGCAATATTTGACATATAGCCTTTCTATCTTCGTTATTCAGGAAACCCCGTTTTTTAGAACTTTCACTTATCACCGACTCTGCAATAAATCATCAAAACGTATAATCAAAACACACAGTGGATTTTCATATATGTGTTGCTCAATCAAATTAATAAAAAACTAAAAGAAAAATGGTAGTGTATAAATATATTAATGGATATCATCATGTATATTACCATGCATATAACTATATATGTTAGCCAAGTATATTAACGTGTCACACAGTAATCAATATATAAAGAGATTGCTCATCATTTTCATCTGCCATGGACTTAATTCTAGTAGATGAAAACTAAATTTCTAGTATGATTGAAATGAAACACCAACTCTCTTTATATAAAAAGACAAATATACTACCAAAATTGGTGGGAAGATTATTTTGGTTTTAAAATTTGGTGGGAAGATGTATAAAAAAATAGAGGAAATTTAATTTGCATCTAATTTTTCACGATGAGAATGTGGAAAGCCAATTTTTTTGTTGCAATTATTTTTGGATAGAATAAATGCTGACCAATTTTTATTATATCAACATTTGGCTTAATTATAACATTAATACTACTAAATGTTTAACTTAGGGGTATTTTTGGAAGTACAAGTTTATTTTTCAGAAAAATTAATTAAAAAAAATATTCCTTGGTTTGTGTGATTTCTTATGTTTGTCTCTTACAAATAGGAACGGAGGTAGTATTATTATAAATTTTAACCTTGATCATGTAATATTATTGGTTGTACATTATAAATCTCATTATTTCTATAGCTTGAACAATTTGATTTGATTTTGAGGTGGGATCAAAATTGTCCGTAGGTGATGAAGTAATGTTTATTATATATGGCGAAGTGAGCTTTCAATGAGGTGGAGAGAGACTGATCTGCAAAGTTATCACTTCAACATTACACTATAAGAAATTAGATTTTCAACGACATGATATTGCTACATGAAAATTATGTCGCTAAAAAGGGATATTGTCACATGAAAATCACGTCACAAACCATTTAAAATACATAAAAAATAAAAATAAGGATTTCACATGGAAGAATCTTGAAATTTGCAAAAAAATACGTTGTGACATGAAAAATACGTTGCTATGGTTTTTTGAAAAAGCAAGAACGCATCATAAAGAGTAACAAATCATGACAACAAAGTAGAAACAAAAAAAGAGAGGAGAAAATTCATAAGAGAGAAAACACAAACTACAAACAGTGTTGTATGTGTTCTTTCACAGTAAATTCTTCAAAAATAAACAACAACGCCATAAAAATATGAAATGGAGGAGGAGAAATATAGTCGGCGTTGCTCACTCCTCAAGTTGAATAACTCTTAAGCGTGACTCCCTATTCTGGCGCGACTCCCTATTCTGGCGCACCTCCTCGTGGACCACACCGGCAAAATATATCCCACACTCATTTCGCTGCCGCGCAGGCATCCCTTTGTCGGGGAAACCATCATTGTACACCCACAACCGTCAACATCATCGTGGTTGAAAATTAGACTTAGAAGTTGTTGAAAATGATAGAGGAAGTGGTTTAAAATTACATTTGAAAATAGGTTCACTACTACGTAAAAACCATATTACAATAGTTGAAAAAGGGATACCACAATGTCTGACCAACCGTTGTGAGGTAAGGTGTGGTTGTATGTATGATGCTTTCCACCACGACCGAGCGACCATGATTATAAGTCAAGTAGCGCGTGTAATGATAAGTGTCAAAATGAAGTTATTTTGTATATATGTTTTGTGGCACTTATCGGTTCTTTTGTTGATATTCTTCGAATAAATGCTCAACTTTTTGTATAAATGTGTATAGTTAGTGTATAATCAATATTTTCTGTAAATATTGTATCATTTGATATTTTTTCATCTCTTTTGTAGGTATTCATTCATAATTGGAGCATTGAGTAAGAAAGACCAAAGGCTAAGCTTCAAGAGTATTATTTTGTGCAACTCATCGATGAATAAGGCTCAAAATTAAAGAATAAAAAATCATCAATTTGGTTTATATTTTTTCATGGTTAGATAGGGCATTGAATAAGCTTTCTAACACTTCAAACCGGGTGCAAATCAGAGTTACGGTTCTTAAGTTATGACAAAAACAAGATGCTGATTTTTTTTAGAACTGCACAAAGCGCGCTGAGCGCCAACAAACCGGGCTAAGCGCACCCTGCGGGTTTTAAAATCCTTAAATAGGGTCAAAAACATATTTTTAGGTTATGGGTTGGGTATTTTTGAGTCCTAAAACAATCAACATCATTTTTTGATAGATTAGCTTAGAAAACAACTATGGATCTTGCATACGGATGATCTGGGGTGGATTACTCATCGATTGGCGTCGACAAACCAAAAGATTTGTGGTTCATTTCTATTCCTCTTTGTGTAATCTCTTGTAGTTGTATTTTGTATGTATATTTACTCTTAACTCATGTATATTTGTCGTCCATGGCGTTATATAAAGCTTGCTTTACAAATATGTGTTGATTGTTATCTTAGGTTTTTACCTTGTGTTAGGGATTTGAATTGTGATAGACGTATACTGCTTAGATTCTTACCTAGGACGATTATCTGTTAGTTTTTGAACACTAGACATAGGTTTAGATATGACATTCACTGTGGGTATCTGAGATTCATTCCTCTGTGTCGGTTGTGTCGGGAGAGACATCGTCGATACGAGCGACACGATTGACTTTTATGTTGTTAAGGTGGGTGAGACATCACCACCAAGGTGATGCAGTAGGATTCTCAATTTGGGTTAGGAATAATTTAGGTTGTGAGAGATACATGATGTCATAGACGAGTATTGTAGGTTGAGTATAAATGGACGATAGGTTTAAGTCTTTGACGGGTAGTTTACATTCGTTCCAGATAAGTTGTCTATCCTTTTTACTTTAGTATACATATAATTTATGTTGATACATTTTCTTTACAACCTATTTTAACCCCAAACTTATTAACGATAGAATTGTCGAACAATGAATCAATAACCAATCTCTGTGGATATGATACAATATAACCTATATATCGCCCGGTAAAAATAATACTTTACTTTGTGCTTTTCGTAATACCGCTGCAACATGTAACACCCCAATTTCGAATATTTGATTTGATTGAGTTATTTATGAAATTGTTTTATTATTATATTTTTTAATTAAATAAATTACATATTTATGTATGTTGTGTGGGGGTGTAATGGTAATGGTGGTGTTTAGTCAGAATGTGAGTGGTTGGTAGAAGAATTGAAAATATTAAAATTATTAGCAAAAAAAGAATATTAGTATTTTCTCGTAATTAAAATATAATAAAATAATGAGATAAAAAGAAAATATGAATTTGTAGAGATATTGAGGGCAATGTGGGAACTAGAGAGAAATGTGAAGGTAAGGTAGAAATATCCTATTGAGGGAAATGAGTTTTTATTTTAAAAAGGGAATTGAGAAAAAGGAGTTTTATAGTACGCAGTTTTTGACAAAAAGAGAAAAGAGGCTAGAGCTCAAGGGAGAAGAGGAAAGAAACAACCTTGATAAATTAGAGAGCTTGTAGCTGGAAAATTTAAGATAGGGGTTTGTCTTTATGGGTGTTTAGCATGAAGGGGATAGAGAGGAATCCTTAAACTCCAATAGGATTTGGGTGAATATGCTATGATTGTTGTTGTTATGTTTGAATTTGAAAATTGATGATTGATCGGTGTCATATTTTGATTTTATGATTCAATTCATATGAATTACTATGTGAAAGATGTTGTTAGGTTATGTTTGAGTTTTTACCATTTTTGTTGTTTTGAAGCTTTGAAAACCTAAAATAAATCATTGAAAAATGTTGATTTTGATGTGTTAGATGATGATTAAATGTTGTTTAATCACATTTAATATGTATATTTGATGTTGTTTGATACGAAAATCATATTATAATTGTTGTATGATGCATTATGAGGTTCTTATTTTTACGTAATCAAAATCAAAGCCCCGAAAGTGCTCCAATGAGGGAAAATCGCAAAACTACGTTTTTGGGTTATGGGAACTGCTATGGGCCATGTTGAAATATTAAACTAGATTTGTTAAAAATATTAGATTAAATTATATTAGTTTTGATTTAATATTTAAATATAATCCAAGTTGTGTAGACCCAAGTCTATTTAGGGTTGTATATAAATAGTCCTAGTCTGTATCATTATTTGTAGAATTCAATAATACAAATCCTTATGTCCTTTATTATTCTATCTTTCTCTCCTTACTAAAAGTGCCTCATGCACTAACAAATTGATATTAGAGCCTGTATTGAGTCTTGAACTCTCATGTGCCTCCAACGAACCAACCAAATCTTCCACTTTAGTGGTTTCAAGTTTGTTGGATTCTTGAATAGCTACGATAACGTGATCAAAGTGAGAGGTCAATGTTCTCATTAAATGGATTAAAAAGAGCTGATGGAGAAGGAATTTGAAATGTCGGATCTGGGAAAATTGTCTTATTTCCTAGGCATGGAATTTCAAATAACGAAGCAAGGTATGGTGCTACATCAAAGGAAGTATGTCACAGAGATACTCAAGAGATTCAGAATGGATGATTCAAATCCTGTATCCTCACCTGTCGAACCAAATGTGAAGTTGGAGAAGAATTGAGAGGAAGAAAAAGTTGATGTAACTTTGTTCAAGCAAATTGTGGGATCTCTGAGGTATTTATGCAATAGTCGACCTGATATAGGTGTCACTTTCAGATTAATAAGCAGATATATGAGTGAACCAAAAGTGTCACATATGAAGGCTGCAAGAAGAATCCTGAGATATTTGAAGGGTTCGATAAATTATGGAATAATATTTTGACGAAATTCTGAAGATAAAGAAGCAATAGTTAATTTTTTTCCAGATGCTGATTAGTGTGGAGATAAGGAAGATCGAAGAATCACAACTTGATATTTCTTTCAAGTATTTGGTGTCCCAATATCATGGTGTTCGAAGAAGCAACCTGTGGTGGCATTGTCATCTTTCAAATCTGAATATATAGCAGGATCCTATGCTTCTTGTCAAGCAATTTGGATCAGATCAGTACTTGAAGAAATAGTTGTCGAAGTGAAGAAACTACTGGTGTTGCTAATCGATAACAAGTCAGCTATAAATCTGGCGAAGAATCCAGTTCTGCATGGAAGGAGTAAGCATATCATAGCTAGATTTCACTTCATAAGAGAAAAGGTAAATCGAGGAGAACTTGAAGTTAGGCATTGCTCAAGTGAAGCACAGTTGGCCGACATCTTCACCAAAGGATTGAAGATTGATAGATTCCTGAATTTGAGGAAAAAAATTAGGAATAGTTCAAATTGATTATTTTTGAGGATATTCGACAACTTGGATTATGGAGGTGTGTTGAAATATTAAACTAGATTTGTTAAAAATATTAGATTAGATTTGATTTAATATTTAAATATAATCCAAGTTGTGTAGACCCAAGCCCATTTAGGGTTGTATATAAATAGTCCTAGTCTTTATCATTATTTGTACAATTCAATAATACAAATTCTTATTTCCTTTATTATTCTCTTTCTCTCCTCACTAAAAGTGTTTCACGCACTAACAGGCCGTAGCACCTACTACAGGAGGTTGTAGCAACCCACTGGATTTTCTACTGTCAAATCATTTTGTGTGTATACTTGAGTTCTGTAACTTAATTTGAGACGCAATTCAAATAGTTGGGTAGATGACGCGTAGTACTATCTTATGGTGATGTTTTAAGGGTAAAAATATGTACTTCAAAATGTGATCAATGTATTGTTTGGTGTTATATTATTTGAAATGGTTATGGAATATTGAATAATCATGTTGTGATGATTGAACTAATGTGGAGGTTGATGATAAGATGAATTGATATTCTTAAGTGTTATGTGCATGTTATTTGTTGTTTTGATATTGTTAGTGATGTCCAAAGTCAATAGAGGGGATAATAGTTCATGTGTTACACCCCAAAAATTTCCCTCCTATTTTTCAAGTCAATTGTGGGTCAACTAGGGTTTTCCTTCTCTCAAGACAAAATCAAGTTATAATGATCCAAGTGAGCATCATACCTCCTAATATGTATCAAGGTATCACCATTACAAGTTTCAAGCCTCATAGCCCAAGTTTGCTCAATCAATTGCTCAGGTGGTTGAAAATCAGTTGTATTAAACAAAAAGTCAATTGTGGTCAACATACACTCAAACTTCATCATTTTTTGTCAACATCAAGATTTTGAAGTCACATTCATAATTGGATCAAGGTTTGATCATTATTCATCAAGAAAATTCAAAGAATTGGTCAAAAGTCAAAGTTTCTAAATTAGGGTTTTTTGATAAAAAGTCATTAGAACTTTGGCTTGGCATAACTTTCACATACTTCATCCGAAATTTTTGCACCAAAGCTAATTTTGAAGGGAATTTAATTCTCTACAACTTTGTGTATCAAAAATGCTTCATTTGAGAGTTATGGGTCAAGACATTACAGGTCCTTCTAAAAGTCAACAAAAAGTCATCTTTTTACAAAGAAGTGTACATGAACATGGAAGCTTCAATGAAGATGAGACCAAAACGAAAATTTAGAGGACATCTTAAGCTTTCTAAAAAGTCCAAGAACACTCTAAAATGATAAAAATTGAGCAAGTTAAGACTTGGGCAAAAATGGAAAATTTGAAGAAATGCATGAAGAAAATATTGACCAAACTTGAAATTTTTCCAAATGGGCTTATATTTATTTGATTAAAACTTGTTTCTAACATTTCCAAGAGCTTCCAAATCCCATCTAAACACCATGGTCCTATTTATTTTTGATTAATTCAATTTTAAATAAAATAAAATATCAAGTTATTGCATGAGGCGCATTTGATTTGTTTTCAGTCAGAAAATCAATCAAATATTTGCCTTGGAGCTCAAACAAATCATTACAAGCTTGATTGGTGCAAGATTGACCAAGAATAGAAAGATTTCATGCATTATTTTCAATCAAATATACTCACATCAATGCAAGATATTCTCTACACATTTTGTTGACCTAAATCCTTCCTCTATAAGTACACAACACATTCAGATCATAAGGACACAAAATTTTTGCCTCCAAAAACCAAAACGAAGCTTGAAAAATCCATGACTTTCAAGCAACTGGAAGATCAAGTTTCCAATCGATTCAAGACATTCCAAGGGTGCCAATCAGTTCCACATTGCCTCCTGAATCATTGCAGCCTATCACCATCGATCGAAGCATCCAGAATCGGCCAAACAGAATCACAGTTTACTCATTTATTTTCAAAATCGATTTCAAGGATTCATGCATATTGAACATAATTCGATTGTATGTCCGTGTTCATGATGTTTTTTGCAGGCTATTTGGGTTGTTTGATTTAAGTTTAAGTGCAAGAATCGTGACACGCCCTAGCTAGGGTTTCTGAGCTCCGATTTGGGGAAACCAAGTTACAAGTAAAATTGGACCAAATTGAGGGCACCATCACACTCAGAGCAAAGTTTCCAATCGAACCATGGTCTCACCATTAATTTATATCGTGTGTTCTTGATTTTTGAAATTTACAGGTGTTATAGTGATGGTGGAAACCGTCACTATAGGATTTAGCAACGAAACGTCCGTAGGTAAAAGTCCCAGAGTTTCAAATCAGGGACGAAGACCCACTAGCGCGCGCGTTTTTTAATATATTTTAAAATTTATTTTATTATATATTATTTTCTTCCTATTCCAATAACACCAAGTTCATGTGGCTTAGATGGCAAGCATGGGAATATCTTTCACCCTAGGGACCTAGGTTCGAACCCAACCTCCCTCACTTATTTTTGAAATTTTTTCAATACTTTCTGCACCCTCTTATAAACTGTATATACACTTTCAAAACTTTCTGCACCCTCTTATAAACTGTATATACACTGCTTAGATGTATGGCTAATAGGATTGGATGACAAGACATAAAATCAAACGTAGATCACCCTAATTCAAAGATAAAATATCTGAAATTAACACACTTTTCACAAATGCACCCCTTAAGGTATCCTCTCTTGTTGCCTTACGAATACAATGGTCATGTCCCTCGAATGTAGGGGTACCATTAGCAAACGTCCCTCGATACATAATCATCACAAAGATCATAGTCCCTTGATGAACTTTGATGTTTCCTATGAATGTATGATCTCGTCCCTCGGTTGTGGCCTACGAATAAGTGATGATCGTCCCTATGAATTTGATAAGGTATCCTTACATGTTGCCTTCAATGACCATTCAATGACCCTACGGATGTCCCTTCATATCCAACAGACAGAGTTACCTACCAACTATTGGTATGGATAGCGTTGTCATAAAGGGAAAAAAATAACAAGAAAGACTTTCTGAGTAGGTAATAAGACTTTTAATTGCTTGCTCCAATCCAATCAAAAAATACTTTTCACACCTCACACTCTTTTCAAAATACTTTCAAACAAACACTTTGTATACATTCATACGAGAATCATTACAAAGTTACATTTTTCAAACAAATATTTTCAAACACTTCGTATACATTCTTGAGGACTGATACAAGAATCATTACAAAGTCAAAGCAAACTATTTTTTCAAACAAATCACACACACACAAAGCAAGTTTTCAAAAAGTGAGCTAAAGCAATTAAGAGCCCATAGATAACTACGGATGGAAAGAGTGATAATACCTTCCCTTTTCATAATTACCTCCCATACTCAGAATCTATCAAAGGTCTTTCTTGTTCTTTTCACCTTTCCTTTATTAGATAAAAGAAAAGTTGGTGGCGACTCTTGCTATCCGGAACATTTGCGATAAAATGCAAAACAAATAAGTCAGTTCTCCCACCGTGTCACAATTTGTATAGTTGCATGTTATTGTTGAAACTCATTCATCATGGTGTACAACTCCGATTTAGTTTTGTCGTGCTCTGGTCCGATGGTGTGGATTCAGGAGTGAGTAGCTGGTTCCAGATGGAAATCGATGAAGTATTACTAAATGTGTTAGTAGTGATTTGTTGTGCTCTGGTTCCAAGGATGGAATTCATGAACGAATGAACTTGCGTTGTCCATAACAGCACCACGTGCATGTAGAGTTGTGGTGTTGGGCATATTGAATCCATTATTTGCATATGTAATTGATTGATTATGTTGTTGTTGGTGGTTAAGAATACTTATGTGATTGATGACTATGTATGTGATGACTCGTATGATTATGCTACCCTTGCTTTACTTTACACCATTAACATATTTTGAGTGTATTGTCATCCCATTTTTTTTGTTATGGTGTTTGTGCTCTTGTTGAGTACAAACAAGGAGGTAAATGGGTAGTTGTTTAGAAGTTGAAACATGATGTTGAGGTTGTTCTTCTTTCCCGTTGTTTATGTGGTTATTTAGATTTATGTTGCTCTGATCTATAAAATTGGGTGGGAGACCAATTATGCTTTCTTGTTATTTACTTTATGTTGATGTTGTTAAACTTGTTATGTTATGCATTGCTTGAGTTAGATGGAATTTTACGATAACTAAGTTTTATTTTGAAAAAAAGTATTATGAGGCTTAATTGTTGGTTGAGTTAATTTATTTGAATAATTCTCTTGCGATGAGTCGAAGTAAAGGTGAACATGTTATGACAGGTGTTAAATTATTGCATGATGTTTGTTAACCCGTGTTACAGAGTAGATTTTTTTTGTATCGAGTGACACCCTATATGTATTGTTGTTTAACTTTGTAATATTTATTCATGGGGTTTTTTGGGGTGTTACAATGTGCTTCTTATCACAACAATTATCTAATACAACCATTGTGGTATACATTTAGGTCAGGAAACGATCCTGAAAGCTTTAGTGAATCTCTAGGTATGAGAATACTTCTTCAATTTTGCTTGAATTATTCTCCAAACTTCAATCCATATCTTCTTCATGAGAAATTTTGCTTGAGAAGAGATATTATAGAGCATTTAAAGCTTTCAAATTCTTGCAAAACCTTCACTGTGATGTATAGATGAAGATGAGATAAAGAATTCTTAGAGCTGTATGAGAGAAAATTGAATTCGAAGTTTGAGATCTTGAGAGAATTTTCTGAAATTTTGTGATATGTTTGTGAATGAATCAACAATATAGAGGGAAAGAGCTTTAAATAGGAGATATGTTTGGAATGGAATGGAATTAGATATGGAATGAGGATTGGATCAAAGGAAAGGTTTGGAGTTTGTTATCTTTACCTTTGGAGTTTGTTGAAACTCAAATAATGAACAAAGTGAAAACTCATTTTTTAGCTTCCTTTAGGTTCGAATTAAGTTTCTTTTGGCGTGTGTTCAAGTAATGAATGATGAAATGGATTTAGAAACTTCATGCACAAGCTTTGAACTTACTTTCCAATTTCTATTTTGATCATTTGCCAACTGTTTTTTTTTGTGATAGGCACATGTTTAGCAATGCAGTTCAGGGCTTGGTTGTGAACCAGTTTCGTCATGATTGTGAATCGTTCTTGAGCTGGTCTTGAACTGGTTTTGATTGGTTAAATAGACAGGTTTTGTTGCAGAGTTTTGGCATTGATTTGGACAAGTTTTATGCAAGCTCTGAGACTATTTTACATTGGTAATTCTCTGACAGATTTTGGTTCAAATGAGACAAGGCAGTTGCATTGATTTTTGGCACATATTGCAACAAGTATTGGACACGTTTATGAGTTGTTATGAAAGTGTGGAACATGTAGTGAAACAAGTCTAATTGCATTAGTTTTTTTGTATAAGTTTATGGAAAGCAAAAAATGATTGTTTTTGTGAAACTTGAATGAATGTAGTTGGACATTTTGTGTCTTGAATTAAATGGACATTGAATTTAATTTGATGAATTAATTTGAATCTTGAACTAACTCTTGACAACTTTGAATGAACTTGAATTGGTAACTTGTATGTTATGAACCATGATGAATAAATTTATAACTTGTATTCCAAGAAAACCATATGAACATCCCAATGTTAGTATGCTTGAATTAATTCTTGACAAAACATGTGCTTAAAAACTTTGATGCTGCCATAAGGAATCCATAGATCAATACTTTAAATCATGCTACTTGATCACTTGAAAGTTTGAATTCATAACACACTTGAATAAATACTTCATCATAATGAATCCAAATTCAATTCAATTTTCAAATCCAAATCAACTTGCATTACAAGAAAAACTTATTTGAATAGACAATAAGACCTTTATCACAAAGGTTTCACAACCCCATATTTTGTAACAAGATTCATACTTACACCTTAATCAACAAGATATCTTGACTTGACAAAGTCCTTAATCAATTGATAATCTTAACCCAAAAGCAATTCTTTGAGGAATCCTTGAAAAGAAATATGGAAATACGGAAAGAAGTATTGCCAAGATAACCTTGACATGAAACCCTAATCTCACGACCCTCAGTTGATGAATATTGACAAGCTCAAATATGATAACTATGAACCCTAAACCTCTTGATTTTGATGCTCTTGAGCAAAGAAGTAGATTGAGAAGTTGAAAGGAATCAAAACCATATCTCAAAGCATTCTCAGTTGAAAACACGATGAAACCTTAAGTATAACAACTGAAACCCTAATTCACTTAATCTAACATAACACTAGATTTGACCATATTTTCGTCTTCACCTGTGATTTCTTTGGTGCCAAACACATATTTTAGCCGAGCTCTGAACTTTTTTGTTATATGATACCAAAAAGTAATGCATATTGTTAATTCTCTATGTTTGATATTGGAATTATGTTTGGTAAAACTAACTTAGTTTAGACATGTTGAATAAAGATGTTATATCAACTGGAGCAACATGTCGAATACGATGTCCTATGAAGGTTCATCCTACATCATGTTTTTGTATAGCTGGATTATTGGATATTTTAGTTTGTTTTAGGTGCAAAATGTTCTGTGAATATTATGTTAATCTATGTGGCACACAAGTTGAAGATTGAAAAAGATACAAGCTGATTTTTATGGAGAATTGTTAGTTTCTAGTTATAGAGTTAATTGAGGAAATTAATTATTGATGTCCTATCTTTGTGGAGATATTTATGCAGCTCATGTGTCATATCCAGATGCCTATGTGAAGCCCAAGTCCAGTTTATTTAAGACTATAAATAGAAGACTTCTATCCTAGTATCATGTAGAATTTACCGTGTGTTTATTAGGGTTTGTGTACTTAATTGTGAGCCTCTCGATATCATGTTGATAAAAGAGTAGGACCATATTTTTAGTTGTAAGTTCTGTCAATCATTTTAAGCTTTTAAGTAGTGAATCATTGTGTGTCTTTGAAGTGTGACTTTTGTGATTTTCTAAGTGTTTATAATTGTTTGATCACTAGTTGTGATTGGAAGGGATTTGAGAAGGGTCTCATACCTTGGTGAGTCTTAGGTAGAATTTAAGCAAGGTTAGTGATTGAGTGAGAAGTTTTAAACAGGGGAGTTTAGCTTCGGATTGATATTATTTAAATTAACTTGATCCCTGGCTTGGTATCCCTTAGAGTAGGAGTTGTGGTACACCGAACTGGGTTAACAATCCTGTGTGTTCTTTACTTTTCTGCACTGTGTTTATCATTTATCTTGTTATTGTGTGTTTGTTCAGAGAAATTTATCTCGACATATTTTAGGACATATGTGATCTGAATACCTGAATTTCACATATGATGTTGGAAACACACTTCCAACCACATTCATAAGGGTGTTATATCAGTCGATTACTATGACACTAGGCATATTTTGTGCATTCTTCAACAAACTCTTCCATATATCCATTACCCATGTAACATTGCATTCTTTCTCAGATTCCAGAAATGCAAATCCAACCGAAAATGTCTTATGAGTAGAAATAACACCAGCAATTTTAAGAAGTAGAAGCCTATACTTGTTTGTCTTGTAAGTTGAATCAATTATAAGGACGGTTAGAAATGTGTTGAACAACTTGATACTTTTTGGACATGTCCAAAAAATTTCACGAAAAACCAACTTTATCCTCACACAATATGTATCTTGAAACATAGTGGTTATCGTCCAAAAGTTTCAAAAGTCGTTGCATTTTAGGTCTAAGATCTCTATTAACCATGTTCCATTGGTAACATTCATTGTATACCTGCTTGATATTTGAAACAATTTGTGACCTTTTTTGTTTCATATCGGCAAGTATGTTTCTCGGAGCAACTTTAATTATCAAAATTTCCGAAATAATTTCATTCTCCTTCAGCTTAAGCCAACATACAATTGGATGGCCTTGTAGATTGGTGTCAAACACATGATTATGTATACCAAAAATGAGATTAAACCGTCACATTTCATCCACCCTACAATATCTGCACAATATAAACAGACACTCACATTTTCATGATCTAGTGTCTTGATGTTTTAACTTTTAAATTTTTGGAACATATTTTCCAATTCTCTCGCATGTCATTATTAAAAGTTCTTTCCTTTTACTAGTTTCATTGTTATGTATTTCAATCACAACGTCAAACTCGAGTTTGCTAACTTCCATTCAGACTCATTCAAGCATATGTTGATGGACACTAAAAATTTGGTCACATGTAAATTGTTGTCGGCCATCTATATCGACATCAATCTTTGTAACATCGTCATTCACCTCATCCGACTTAGCATTATTATTCACCTTGTCTGAAACCTTTACTACAACTTTGGGAAACATGTCGGGGGCACAATATCTAAAACGAGAAAAAATAGAAAATATGTTAAAACTGTTTATGTATCAGGAACATATTCAAATATGCACATCTTAAATATAGTAGGTGGATTTATGATATGCATATCCGAAGTGACACAATTTTTTTCATCTCAAAATCAGCATCAATGCAAGAAAATTAGAGATGAAATGAGGAAAGGTTACCATAAATTGCTATTTTCTATGATCTCTTTAATATGATAAAACACATGAAACTTGGTTTGAAGACGAAAAGTTGATTGCGAATGGTTGAAGTTTTGTGGTAGATTTTGGTTATCGGAAAAATGAAGAGAATTAAATAGTGGTAGGGGTGATCATGCAGTAACCTGATATAGCAACCACATTTTTGGATATACATATTTGAAAAGACCATTGGTTGTTTAAATAGAACGTTCAAATAATAATAACATGTAAACATGAGTATTTTTGAAGATGTATTTCTGAAGCACCTTGAAAATTAATATATGATGTTTTCGAAGATGAATTTTCAAAACACCCTTAAAAATTGATTGATGCGTTCCGAGATGCATATCTGAATAGTATTTTTGGGTTTTCAGATGTTTACTTCACCCATATAAAGGTGTATTAAGAGATTCTTTGTAAAATA
Organism: Vicia sativa; assembly: GCA_021764765.1. NCBI lineage: Eukaryota > Viridiplantae > Streptophyta > Magnoliopsida > Fabales > Fabaceae > Vicia > Vicia sativa. The sequence continues at coordinate 6,475,003 of CM038793.1, forward strand.
TGTTGTGAGATTATATGTAATACAAGTGAAAAGTAACCATATCAGTGTTTAGTTGACTAACCCATAATGAGTCCTTCAACTCTTATTGTTGGACTAAATTCCTACCTCCGACTTATAATATGATTTTATATAGAGCATTGTTTGAATCATGAATGATTTCATTTAGAGTTCATACTCAAGTTGTTCTATACGATTCATCTTAAGTGGAGTTTATTAAGAATTTTTAGTCCAATCATTTGACTAATCCAAAATTATTTGATATTTTTCTAAAATTTATATACAATCTGATATTTGTCATGCCTCGGTCAAAAGCCTAATATAAATAAGATCTATGTATAAAATCTAATAATATAAAGCTCATTAATTTCTCTCCATCATATATATTTGGCGTACGTAAGACATAAGATGCACATTCTCTTTTAAACATACACTTTTTTATTTTAGACTTTGTAATTTATTTGATATTAGAGTATTAATTTTGTAAGATTTTCATACTACCCTATTAAGAGTCCAACACCACATCCCTAACAATATTAATATTTAATAAATACACTTAAGTATCACTATGAATGCATGTTACTTCTTAAAAAAATACCTTATTGAGATGCTATATGTATGATATAAATTATCTTTAAATACAATGGCTAATTTTGTAAAATATATATAATAAGAAAATATCAAACGTGTAATCCCATATAAAAGGTATGCCATGATGCACAAAAACAGCCATAAACTATGAAATATGTTACCTTCTTGTTATGAAAACATAGTATGTGCCCTTGTGGTCCATGATTACAACAACAACCGAAAAACTTCCATCTTTATAGTTTTTATAAATACGCTTGTATTAAAAGACTACACCAAGTTATGTGATCCAATCCTTTTTGTTCTATTGTTTTTTTCCCTCTAGCTGGCCCCTTTCTTTCTAATTTAAACACAACTATTATTAAATGCTTCCCTCTTTTTTTTATTCTATTGAAAGAAGATATTATAGGGATATAAGCTATGGCTTGCATAATACATTATTCTATGTGCCACATCCCAAAATTTGTCATATTATTATTTATATTTATATATTTCCTTAAATCATTCATTCTCGTTTGCATTTGCATGTAACATTTATTCTGTCATAGATAACTCATGACGTGTTGTTTCAATCATGGCTGTAAGCATGCATTTGGTTGTTTAGATAAGAGGTTCTTTTGGTGTTGTGCTTGATGTACGCGTAAAGAGATAGCTTGAAGAAGGATCTGCATTCATGGTGATGTTTGACCTAAAATTTGCTCAGATTTGGTTTCATGTTCAATAATTGATTTGAAGTTTTCTTGAAGAATAACTTGCGAGTTCAAGCATAGAAGGTCAAAGGATAATACAAGGAAGAAGTTTTTCTTCAATTCTTTTATTTTGGCGTCCTTTATACACCTTATGGCACTTATCATGAATTTCTTTTTACCAAGAGGCTTTGTTTCTCCTTGTTAGGATTTTGTTTGAGTGAAGTATATTATATGAGCTATGATATTTTGAGTTAAAGGTTCTCTGCGCAAGAGGCGTCGCTCTTTCTAATACTTGTTGCTTGATATACAAGTTTGGTTTAGATCGGAGAATTGAATTGAGTAGGCAGTCATTGAAGATGCAAATTGATTAGAACTTTGGTTCTTTTGAGTTTTGAAATGGATTTTAGTCAAGAGATAATCAAGGCGAATTAAGGGATGTGAGCATCAATTTTGTTCAAGAATTTGACTCAACCAATTGGAAGATTTATTTGAGATCTCGTGAATTAAAATCAAGTTGAGTTTTGTTGACCAAAGTTTTCCATATTCCATCATTTTTAGGTATTTAGAAATATTTGGATATACTTGTCACTTGAAAAAAGTGGGAGTCAAAGGTTCAATACAAGTAAAGTACATCCAAATTCCATACAAATATTATCAAGACTTATTCATGGCATTAGGCACACATGGAATCATCGTTCATAAAAGGACTATTCAAGCTTCATCCATAAGTTTCATCATCCATCTTTTCAAGCTTACTTCTAAAAAGGTTAATTATTACATTCATTCAAGATGCTACTTTTTACAAGACTTTAGCAAAAGAAGAATCACAAGTACGAATTCAGATTATCACTTTACACGTTTTTTGCAAAAGGAGTTCATACATTCAAGTTTATTTCTCAAAAGTTTACCATAAGAGACAACTCCTAAGCATTCTAATTTTTATCAGATAAAAAAGATTTATTCTAATAATTATTTAAGGATTTGGCCGTGTATTGTGTGCTTAATTATTTACTCGTCTCTCGTAAGCTTATATCGATTATTCACCAATTGTACACTCCACACACTTGACATATTTGATTATCTTCTCTGATTTTGGTTCTTATACCAAACTTCTCAAAGGGTTCAATAGTTGAGAATGGGCATGGCCATTACCACAAGGTTAATCGGAGCCCTAGTTTGCATCGATTAATCATAACCCGAATAGATATTGGTCAATATCCCAATTATCCATGCACGAGGGTTTCATGGTTGAGGATAGGAGCACCTATTCTCATGAGATTAATCAAGTCCACATACTTGGTTAATCATAACCCGATTTAACTTCTCTTGGTCCATATACCAAACATCAAAACACTTTCATAAATCAAAATTTACAAACTTCGACCCAACATCGAGTGACTTTCCAAAAACCTTTTTCACAATAAACTCCGAGTATTTAAATCCTTGGTTGCTAGACTAATTGTTTAAAAACTTGTGCAAAAATGAACTCGGGTATTTAAATCGTTGTCGCTAGACAATTGTTTAAAGACTCAAATTATATAAGCGTGAACTTTGCTTCACTTCACTTTTTCATAAGAAAACTTTTTGGGATGATAAACGACTCGTTGAGCCTTGGTGCTCCTCTGGTTTCTAGTATTTGAATCGTAGGATGCTAGTCCTATTGTTCGGTACTTTTTCACCCACCTAAAATCAATTCAACTCACTCAACTCTTTTTTGCTCATATGTAACCATCAAAAACTTTTTCTCCTAAAATCAACACAACCAACCAAAACATTTTTAAGAAGAACTATGGAGTTTTGACTTTCCCATTGCAAGAGGGAATACGTAGGCACAAGGTTTTGAAACCGCGGCAAACTCATAATAATTTAAAAATAAACCCCTTTCTTCTTCCTCTCTTATAAGATCACAATTAACACTTAAACACACACTAACGGAATGTTTTCCATCGAGTACAATGGATGTGAGGGGTGCTAATACCTTCCCCTTGCATAACCGACTCCCGAATCCATATCTTTTGGTCTCATGACCGTCTTATCCTTCTTCGCGGGTTTTATTTATATTTTCCCGTTCCTTTGGAACAAATAAAATTAGGTGGAGAATTCATTATTTTAAATTAACCGATTTTGAAAAATAACCAGTTATCACACTATGGGACCATGAAATTGATTAGTCACAATAATTGACTCTTAAGGCACGATTTTTTTGGGATTAAGGTAGGCTTAATTTTGCACCTTCTTTCGAGAAAACTAATTTTTTTTTTCAAATTTTGGTGGGCATGCGTCTTATTCCTACCCGGTCAATAATTAGTGTGACGACTTAAATATTTATGAAGTTTAAAGAGACGAAACTTAATAAAACAAAAGATTTTCTTGCAATGATGTTCAACCTTTGTTCGTTCTTCATTACTGATTGAGGAAGGTGCGAAATAAACCACCTGGATAGTAACGGAATACAACACATGAGAGTCCCTTGTCTTTTGATAGTACGAGTGTGGAGAGAATGCAGAATATCTCCAAGCAAAGTAGGCACAGGATTAGGAGTGAGGAAAATCTTGATGGCATTTATGTCTATGAATTGACCTGAATTAGGAAATAGAACCAAACCATAGATGAGCAAAGCCACAACGTCTTTGAAAGCATGGAAACTCATGGCTTTTAGGAATTATCTAGCTTTCTTTATCAGAAACTTGGCAAGCAATCCCTTAACTGAACTTCTTGTTTCCCAAATGTCTTCAATGTCTGATCACTTTATATGTAACGTTGATGTGATGTCTTCGTACTTCAGAACTTTTTCGGAACCGGTGAATGGTATTTGATCAAGAATGAGTATCACAAGTATCTTAGAGAACTCTTCCAATGTAGGTACCAAGTGATATTATGTGAAAGTAAAGCAGTGATGCTTTGGATCGAAGAACTGGAATACGACGCTCATCATATCTTCTTCAAAACTGGAGGTGACCAAGTCAAGTAGATAACCATGTCTTTTGATGAACTGAGAGTGATCAGGAATTTTTGAGATTAACTCCTTGAGTTGAGAAGGTATACCCACAAAGTTGATTCGGATAGTCTTCCTGGAAGTCATACCGTACAAAAAAGAGCAAAGATAAATCCCTAGGTCCTTGAAACAGTTAGAAATGATATGATGTTATGATGTCATGATGTCTTGTTTAGATAGCACACACAAGAAATTCACACAATAGCCCTAGGTTTAGGCTTGCATGAGGTATAGGTGTTTACCCTATCGGAGTTTGAGTGGGTTCAACCTGTCCTATGATAGTAACCGGGTTCTAGGAATCTCATATCATCGATCTTTCTCGCTGGCTTTATTTCAATACAACTACCAAGTGGTCGACCGAAACATCCCGAAAGTTGAATCTTAATGAGCGTAGCATCGAGTATCAACCAATCTCAGTCTGCACCGAAGTCGGCTATCTCACTACCTTCTAATGGCCACGATGGGCCAATTAGGGTTCTGAAAGTTGAGTTAGTGCTTATGACACCACGCAGACGCCAAATACTTCCTCAACTTAACACGAGGAGTATCAGGACGTCCAAAGTGCCGCACTAACCGTAGCCATCATTTTGACCATTTCGGTATATGCCTAACAATCGCGATGATTTATTGCTACTTACCTAAGGAAACCTGGATTCGGGTGTAGGATCCCACACAGATATAATAGCCAAGCATCCCTTAAAAATAAAGCAGACAAGTCAAACAAAAAGAAATAAAGTGATCTTAAACCCTAAGGTAGACTCTCTTTAGGTATTCCCCAACAAAGTCTCCAGTTCTGTAACACGGTGGCAGAACTAACTTGTTTATTTTGCGTTTGATCACAAATGTTGCAGATAGCAAGAGTCGCCACCGGTTTTTCTTTTATCCAATAAAGGGAAGGTGAAAAGAACAGGAAAAGACCTTCGTTAGATTCTGAGTACGGGAGACAGTTATGAAAAGGGAAGGTATTAGAACCCTTTCCATCCGTAGTTATCTACGGGCTCTTAGTTGCTTAGCTCACTTTGAAAAATTTTCTTTCTGTGTTTGTGTAGTTTGAAAATGTATTTTGAAAGGACATTTCGCTTTGACTTTGTAATGATTCTCATTGGAATGTATACGAAGTGTTTGGAAATGCTCGTTTGGAAAATGTTTAACTTTGTAATGATTCTTGCTGGAATGTATACAAAGTATTTGAAAAGATAGTTTGAAAAGTGTGAGGTGTGAAAAGTATTTTGATTGGAGCAAGCAACAGAGTCTTATTACCTACTCGGAATGGTTGTTTCCATGTTATTTTCCTTCTCCTTTAGAATAAGGCTATCCATACCATTAGTTGGTAGGTAACTTTATTCGTTTGAATGTGAAGGGACAATCGAAGGGTCATCGTTTGGTCATAGAAGGAAATATGTAAGGATACCTTAGCAATTCGAATGGACGACCATCACTTTTCGTAGGCAACAACCGAGGGACGAGATCATGTATTCGTAGGCAACATCGAGGGTCATCGAGGGACTCTGATATTTATATCGAAGGGACTATGATGATGTTATTTGTAGGCATCTTTGCTAATGATATCCCTATGTTCGAGGGACATGACAATTGTATTCGAAAGGCAACAACAAATGATACCCTAAGGGGGTGCAAGTGTGAAGAGTGTGTTGTATTCAGATATATTATCTTGAGATTATAAGTGATCTAAGGTTGATTTTAGTCTTAGCATGAAAACCCTAATTACTAGCAGTTAAATATATGTACAGAAAAGTAAAGGTGCGAAAAGTAAAAGTGCGGAAATGTAAATCCTACGCTATTGCATGGCTTTGGGGGCAGATACATAATAGGAGGTGCCGAAAGTAAAGGCAGAAAATGTAAATATATGCTATTACAGAATAAAACTTGTGACCTATACATCTTTCCTAGAATTGTAAATGCGAAATAATATAAATAGTCAGAATAATAAGAAAATGTTATTGAAAATGTTTTGGAAAATTAGTAAAAAAAAATTTAGGTTAGCAACCCTAATTATATGAAAGAAAATGTTTTTCGGAGTTTTAATGATTAATTTTAATGGGGAAAAAGTAATTAGAAGCTAATTTATGACTAATTAACAATTAATTAAAATAAAAGTGAAAAATATGATTTTTTAATGTCAAAAATTAAATAAGTATTTTTCTGACCTAAATGCAAAAAGAAAATATTTTTTGTGATTTTTGTAGTGTTTTAGAAAAATGTTTGGAAGAAAATTAAATAGAAAAGAAAATATTGAAAAACAAGAAGAAAATTGTTAGTTTTGCAAGGTTGTAAAAATAAATGGGATAGCCATGGATCGAACCCCTGGCCCAAGAGCCAAACATGCGCGCCTTTGCCACCTGAGCCAAGTGCACATGATGTTTGAAATATGACACAAATAGAATATAAGTGAAAATAATTTTTTGGAAATGTTTAAATAAAAAACGCGTGCGCAGCCTTCTGCTTCTTCGTTTGAATATTACCCACGGTCTTACCCACGGCTTTTCCGTGGGTAAACCTGTACCTACGAATTTTATCCGTAGCTATAAGACCTGCAAATCACAAACCTCAGGATATGCAATATAAATTTTTTAATGAGACATGGATCGACTCAGTTTGATCCCCTTAGCACGATGGTGCCTTTGGTTTTGTCCAATTTTTCCTAAATAAGAAAACCCCAATCGAAGCTTATGAACCTTAACAATGGCATATTGTGATTCCTGCACTTAAAACTCAATCAAACGATACAGATAGTTTGCAAATAACATCATGAACATGAATATATAATCAAAATACATTTAAAGTGCATGTAACTATGAATTCAATTTCAAATTTTTTGAGGCAAACCGTGATGATGGATATTGGGTTTCTGGAATCGGAGCAAACACCTGACTGCTATTTAGCTTGGATGTCACGGATTTTTGCACTTCGTTTAGGGTTCTTGAGGCATGAAATTTTGTGTCTTTGGCAACTGGGATCAGTGTATATATATAATAGATGGAATTAGGTCAATAATCATGAATGAAATATATGTCAATCAATGCAAAAATATTTGATTTGAATCAAACCAAATTTTGCCTTTTTTGAACCAATTTCAATCAATTGTCTTGCCTAATCAAGCAAATTTCAAAATTATCAGATACAATGGCTTGCTTAGACCTCAAGAATGTTGAAAAACAATCCTTGCACTTAATGTTTTGATTTTATATCTTTTATTTTAATTAAATTGGTTTTAAATGAATAAAAATCCAAAATAAATAAAATAAAAAGCACAAGGGCATGGCAATGGGCTTGGAGGTTCTTGTTTAGATTATAAAAAAGTTTGAATCAAGAAAACTTAGGGCCATTTAGAAAAAACTTGATTTTTCTAAGTATTTCTCTTCATGCACTTCCTCAAAAATGTCAAACTTGCACAACTTGTATCTTGCTCAATTTTCAACATTTTTAAGTTTTCTTGGACTTTTTAGAAATCTCAAGATGTCCTCTAAACACTACTCTTGGTTTCATCTTCATTGAAGTTTCCATGTTTATGTACACTTCTTTGAAAAAAGATGACTTTTTGTTGACTTTTAGAAAGACCTCTAATATTTTGATCCATAACTCTCAAATAATGCATTTTTGGCCAAAGCTTGTGAGACATGAAGTTTTAGAGAATTTAAGTCTCTTCAAAATTAGCTTTGGTGGAAAAATTTCTGATAAAGTATGTGAAAGTTATGCCTGATCAAACTTTTGTTGACTTTTTGTCCCAAAACCCTAATTTGGAAACTTTGACTTTTGATCAAATCTTGACTTTCCTTGAAGAATCATGATCAACCCTTTATCATATGATGAATGTGACTTCAAAATATTGATGTTGACCAAAAATGATGAAGTTTGACTGTATGTTGACCACAGTTGACTTTTTGTCCAATACAACTTATTTTTAACCATTTGAGCAATTAACTGAGCAAACTTGAGTTGTAAGGCTTGAAACTTGACATAGTGATCCCTTGAGACATATGAGGAGGTATTATGACCACTTGAAGCAATATAACTAGATTTTGTCCTGAGAGAAGCAAAACCCTAGTTGTGGGTTGATTGCTTAGGAGAGGGTTCATCTGGTCAACCCTTGAGAAATTCTTGAGTATGGAGATGTGGATTGTCTTGAGAAATAGGAGGGAAAATTTTGGGGTATAACAACCTGTCTATATGAACATAGGCTATTCAACCAAATATTCTAGACCACCAAAAATCCTTAAATATTCTCTAAATAAAGAACTAAAGACATCAAATCAAGGTACACACAAATTTCTAATGTTTATAGCTTTCACATATGATATTCACTAGCTTAGGTGTTAGAGTGTTTGCAAACTCCACCCTCTAATCGCCCAGTAAAAAACCTTAAAGGACCCATATTTATGAAATTACCTAGACCTGAGTAATTTCATTGTCAAATAAACATTTCCTAATCGAAAGGTACGCTGACTTCGTCAACGGGGACATAAGATTATATTCAACTACCTACTCACACGTTAGAATGAAAAATCGAGAGAAAAAAAAATTATAATACCAACTATCAACGATATTTTACTATTGAAATCGTGAGAACAAACCATAATCTAGAAGATGGTATCACAAAATCCTCATCAAATCTTGAGAATCAAATCCAACCTCCATGAGCTGTTGAAACAATCTCTCCACTAAATGACATACTTCAAGCGCCAATGGTAAAAAATTTAGATCCACTTAGTTGAGAGGCAACGACGCACCTCAGGGTCATACTCTATCAGACACAACAAGAAATGCTGAAATGAACATATTGCCAAAGAAATATCCTTGCGACGGTCAAAAGACAACACACAACCATACATTTTTGAAATTAACAACTTTGATACACTGTGATTCTTGATCTCCACCATCGCAAGAATGACATAGTTAATAATCACATTTCCTCTAGGCATCAGTGATCTTGAGGCCTATCGTCTAAATCAGAGTGAAAAAGCAACCAACCAAGAAATTGGGACCGCCATCACCAATGAAAGGGACAAAAACGTCTCTTTATGAAATGACTTCAGCAGAATAATTAATGAATAACCAATCAGGAAAGAACTTCAGAAACCATTGAGAATAAGGAACTATGACAAAAATAAGTAATCTCGATGAGCTAGTGGAACTCGTCGACATTCTCTTGAATTTTAGGGGAAAGAGGTTGCAATAAATGAAAGTTGCTTGTCCTCACTTTGAAGTAACATACTATATCTTGGTTTAGAGGGACGAGGAATTAATTCACTGACTCTTGGAGAAAACTTCACTGACGTCTTCTACATATTTCACAGAATCTAGAAAACAACCCAAGTTAGTGGAATGCCTTGGATCCATCGAGAAAGGAAAAAAGGAACCACCATAATCCTGCATTGAGAGGTTCAATGGACAAGTGATAATGGTTAAGAGTAGTGAAGACAAGCTAAAGAGGAGTCAAAGAGACTATAGATCTACGTGCTTGCGGGTTATGAAGATAAAAGTTAAGCATATGAAGTTTTCATAACGACAACACACAAGAATATCTCTCAACCTCAATGATGATAGCTTAATCAAAGAAGGAATCTTATGACTCACAAACAATAAAAATTTAAGATAAAAGTTCTTGTATAATAAAAAACTATCTAGCAAAAGTCTAGAAGCTTTTTGGTTAAAGGCGTGAAAGCTTGCCAGGTCGTGTATGTCGGTCTCCCTAAGTGATCTGGGTATTATAAAAGTAAGCTAGTAGCTTAATAGTACTAAGGAAACTCTCTATCACATACAAACACATACACATTCACACAGACACACACACATACACATAAAACATATTCCAAAATGTTTAGAACCAAGTTATTAAAAATATGTCCAAACTATTTTTTAACTATCTAATCTGCTTATATTACGTGCCAATCGACTGGTAAAAGTTTTCTAACCAACTAATTGATCGGAACATTATGCTAATCGATTAGAAGAGGGCCAATCAATTACATAATTAATATGGATGGCACATTAATGACTCATAACATCTATATAAGTAATGCTTTAATGCTAATGAGTGATGCTTTACTTGTGAGGAAGGAATTTTTGTAAGTGGTCGTTCTGGTAGTTTATGTTCTTAAGGGTGCAATACTCTTAAGAGATTGAGTTTGATTCTTGAGATAAACCTTTCATAAAAGTTTTGTATTTGGTTTATTGTGCTTTTCCAAAAAAAAATATTTTGGTTATTGAGATCATCCATAAATTTCGAAACTGTTCGTTAGCTTAATCTGCGGTAAAAGCTGTTATTAGCTGGGGATAAGCTTATTATAATCTCAAGATCAGACTGTATTAAGGTTCGTGGGCATAACCTTAAAAATCTAAAAGTGTATAGTAAAAATCTAAAGAATATATTTTGGGGACAGGACTAGGTAAATGTTCGGCCAAACCTGTATAAATCTCTAGTGCAATTTTTATAATCCTATACTTTTAATTTCTACAGTTTACTTTCAGTATTTTATTTTTGATGCAAAATAATAATTCAAAATTACTAATATCATCTTAATCGAGAAAGGTCTGAAAATAATCATGAATTTTGAATACCATAATTCACCTCCCCCTGTGCTTGAAGTCAATTATCCAATAGAGACCAAGTAAGGAAACAAGGAAATGGTCAAAGCTAAGAAAGATCACATAACCAAATGAGAGAGTGAGGTGTTAGATCCATGGTTTTAGGATGAGTATAATGTTTGCTAAAATATGGTTCTTAATTGACGTTGAACAAGATGTCACAACATCTTGACCAATTTTCATGACAGGTTTTGTTGACATGAATATTAAGCACATGTTAAACTAGATGACTTGACATCTTGGTTAAGTGTACAGTAGGTGTTGCTGTTATTTTTCTTGACATATATGATTTGATTTTTTGAGATCCTATTGGATTTATCTTACTAATTTTCCCAGGTCAAGAAGATTTTATTAGGAATAATGAAGATTTGATTTAGTTTCATTAAAAAGGATCTTTGAGAATTTTTAGAAAAATTTGAAGATTGGCTCCTGTTTTTGTTGAAGATCTTGCAGCTGATTTAAAATTAGAAGATTTGATTTGATTGAAGAGTTTAGGATTTTGGGACTCTTTTAGAGTTTTTGTGTCCATAAGGGTTTGGTTTTGGGAGTCTTTTAGAGTTTTCATATTTTTCTTTGTATGTCACTCATGTATTTTGATACATTGAGGTTGACTGATTGTTCTTAGTTTAAAGCTTTTAAGAAAAACTAAGTATTATGCTCACTCATGAGCTTTTAAGCAAAGAATTGAGTTTTTTATTTGAATTTTAATCTTATATTTAGTTCTTTTGTTCTAGTCACTTGTTTGTGACTGTATTTTATCACTGAGGTGATTCTGGGAAGTGAGAGGGGTTCTCATATCTAGGAGGTTCCTAGGTAGAAATTGCATAGGGTAGTGATTAGGTAATAAGTTGTAAACTGAGACTTTTAGGCTTTGAACTAATACTATTATAATGGATTTTCTTCTTGGTTTGGTAGCCCCCAAAGTAGATAACCTTCTGCAATTTAACTCTGTGTCATCTTCTGTTTTGGTATAATCGTTCTGTCAGCAGATTATAGTATAACATCTATCTTGACATTGTGTTTGGTGTTGGGACATCAGTCTTGACATATGTGTTATAGTTCCAGAATATTGTTGTAGGTTTCCCGCGAACAAGTATTTTTAATTATCGATTCCACAGGGATTGATGTATATTGTAGTCTTCCAATAGAAAAAGTGTATTTTAAGATGAAAGTAACCAAAGGGTTTGTTTCCTAATCTACTAGTAACATGAATTTCCAAACAAGTAACTAAATTAATCTTTTCAAAAGAGAGTTATGGTTTGGATTCAAGAGAGTTGGAGTTTGTTTGTAATTGATGGAAGCATTTCAAGATTAGTTTCATTGACCTAATTTCATATGCATTCAATTAATCAAGTGATGAACAGAGTAGATGATTTCTATAAATACATATCCTCTCAATCTTGTAGATTTCCCACAAAGATTGTGAATGTTATCATGTTAATCTTTGCATGATCCCTCACTACAACTATTGACATGATAATCATTAAGTTCAATATTTGTAAACACTAACACACAATCTATCCCTAGCATTTGTTCATTAGTGGATGAATATCCTAGGTCTACTTTGAAGTATTCTTTTCCAAGCAAGACTCAAAGCATAAAGATGAAGAACAAAGATATTCAACTATATTAATCATCAACCATGTTCATACACAAATGGATTAAAAGAAATACATACTAGTTAGATCAACTACCTCTAATCTTGACACAAAAAGAACTTAGCCACTCATTTCCATGGTTGCTTTGCTCTCAAGATTGTTGGTAGAGATGATGAACATGAAGAAATCAAGAAGAAAAACTATGGTTTTCTTTACAATTCTTGCCCTAATTTTACAAAGATGAAAAGTGATAATGATGAAGTGAAGTTCCACCCCCCTTTTCAAGCCAAAAGTCAGCTGAAATGATGGAGTTGGTGGCCCAAAAAGGTGAAAGCATGGGTCTGTCCTTTTTCTAATTTTCGCAGACCGCGCTAAGCCCGGTTAAGTCGCGCTGAGCACGCTCATGCTGCAACCGCGCTGAGCGCGACCTGTAGCATGCTTCCTTCATCCAAAAATGTCCTCAAAAAGAATCATCCCAAAAGCTCTTCAAGTGTCCTTGAATCCAAGCTTGGGAGAATTAATCAATAAAAACCTACAATTAAGAGTAAACTAAGTTAAATAATATATTATGAACAAAAACTAACTAAAAACCTAATTAAACTAAAGTACTAGAATAAATACTACTAATTAATTAAAAAGACATTGTTAAGGACCACAAAATCATGTACAAAATAGCTACAATTTGGTCCTTAACAAATATGAGATTTTACATTGATTGCATTCCCTTGAATGCATCGAGATAATGTATCTTGAAAGAATGCATAAACGCAAGAGTTTAAAAAAAGAACATTTGAACGTCCTAAGTTAGATAAATCATGGTATTATTGTTTCCTCAGATATAATTGTCATAACACATATAAGTGTGTACAATTGACGAACACCATTGAATACTAAATCTGGAAGGGGGGTTAAAAATCTAGTTTTGTTGGGATTTTTTTAGATAAAAATCTGATTTAAAATCAATTTTATAAAAGAAAACAAAATAAAGTAAATATAATAAAACAGAGAATAATGAGAGCCATCAGATCAAGTTGACTGATTTAATGTATGTACATTTAATGGTCCAGATGAGAGAGAGCACAATTGTCCTTCATTTAAATAACATGTTGGATCCATTTTGAAGCTCTGGTTGGATGAGACACAAAAATCAAATAAACCACCACCAACACCTCTCCGATCATATTGTCTGGTGAGCAATAACTAGATTTTGGAATTTTTGTAATGTTATAGAACAAAACTAACACCATTGTGACCACCTCATCAAGGCGAGCTCAACTATATGTGTTAGTGTTTTTAGGTTGGCATTAATTTTGGTAAAACTAGGATTTAGAAATGTCATGATAGATGTTATGATATTCAGAGATTGAAGATAAATCCTACCTGCTAAGGATGTTAAAAGACATTGAATGGAAGCTAAAGTCAGCGGAAATTAGAAATGATGTCATAATATGTTATGACATTCAAGTGACATTCTGCTCAGAACTGCTTGTTCCCGAGATTTTCGTGAAGTTTGTTGAGCTGCTAAATATTGTTTTTCTGTTATTAGAAAGCATGCTCACGTGGCTGCTAGGTTAATCTTAATTAAACCTACATTGGTTGTTGAAAAGACCATGTTTTTAGGATTAAATTAAGTGAACCCTAGCTATCTTTATGGAAGCCCAAAACCAAGTTTCGTGGATCGCTTCTATAAAAGGAAAAGAACCTTACTCTGCTGCGCCTTTGAATGTATTGAAGAGATAGCATTGTGTTTGTGTAATCGTTAGGATTTGTAACATTGGTATTGTGTAATTCTAGTTTCTCTTGTGAGTCAAGCAACTATCAATTGATAAGTGCATTGGACTAGGATTTGTAAGGGTAGTTTATCACTCAAAGCTTTAAAGCACGAGTGTTTGTCTCTTGATTGAAGTTGTGAAGCAAGATCAAGATATTTTATTGAAGTGTGTCTTCACAATTCAATTAGTCAATAGGTTGATATCACCGTGTGATTGAGGGGAGTGAGGGTACTCGATCTAAGTAGGACTTAGGTTGAAGTTGCATTGGGTAGGTTTTAACAAGGAGATAAAGTGGTGGTTTATTCCAATTAATTCTACTAATAGTGAATTTCCTCCCGCTTGGTAGCCCCTGATGTAGGTTTGTTGAACCGAACCGGTGAACAACTTATTGTGTTATTTATCGCTTCAGATTTCGTGAATTGTTAACATAGTGTCGACATCGTGTCATAACATTCTCTGTGACATCAAGTATCCGCTGCCGGAATTTCAATTGGCATCGAGCGTGCACCGCTTGTTATTTCCGGTGAGATCTAGGGATAATAGTTTCGACGTAATGGATAAAGAAGGAGGATTTGGAGGAAGACCACCTATTCGGATGGGTCTAATTATGATTATCGAAACCTCGTATGGTTTCCTTCTTAAGATCATGGACATTAAAGCTTGGAGAGCTGCCGATAAAGGATGGAAACATCCCACCAAGCTTGAGAAAGATGGCACTGCCTTGAAACCCGAGGAGGAATGGAGCAAAGAGGAAGAAGAGCTAGCTCTAGGGAACTCTAAAGCATTGAATGCCTGCTTAATGGTATTGAAATATCTTCGATCGGTTCATCAATGTGAGTTGGCCAAGGATGTTTGGGACACTCTCAGAACTACTCATGAGGGAACATCCAAGGTGAAGATGTCAAGACTTCAGATGCTCACTACCAAATTTGAGAATTTGAAGATGAAGGAAGATGAGAATATTCATGAATTTCACATGAATATTTTGGAAATTGCCAATGCCTTAGGAGCACTTGGTGAAAAGATGTCAGAAGAGAAGCTGGTGAGAAAGATTCTCAGATCCTAGCCTAAGAGATTTGCAATGAAAGTCACTGCAATAGAGGAGGCTCAGGACATCAGCACCTTGAAGGTTGAAGAACTGATAGGATCTCTTATGACTTTTGAGATGGGAATCAGTGAAACTGTTGACAAGAAGAACAAAAGCATAGCACTTGTATCCAATTCAAGAGGGATGCAAGGAGGAAGATGAGGAGAAGATATCCGCTATAACCATGCTTGGAAGACAGTTCAACAAACCGATCAGAGAATTGATCCAAAGTCAAGGTCACATGTCAAGGACACGATCGACATCAGCAGATCTTATGATTCCAAAGAAAAGATCCAAGTCAAAAGAAAAGGGAGTCAAGGCAGTAAAGTCCAATGTCATGAATGTGAAGGATTTGGACATATTAGAGCTGAATGTCCCACCTTTCTAAAGAAACAAAAGAAAGGAATGGTTGTCACTTGGACTAATGGTGATTCAGGAAGTGAATCTGAGGAAGAAGGTGCCAAACTTATCACGCTTCTCTCCGGAGTGTACAACTCGATATGGATTCTAGTGATGAGGAAGTGACATTTGAAGAGCTTCGAAAACTACAGAAGTCGTATAAAAATGGTGAAGCATGTCAGCAGAATGAGGAGCAGAAAAAGCTGATTGAGAAGTTGGAAGTTGAGAATGTGAAGTTGGAGGCTGAGAAAGAGGAAAACACAGCCACTATAAATCACCTCAATAGTGATATTGTTATGTCAATTCCAAACTTGATCGGATGTCTAAATCACAAAATGTTGACATCCGTATCGATAAGTTGGAAGAAATTCTTCAGCTTGGACAAAATGCAGGAAATAAGCATGGTCTAGGATATGTGGCTAAAAAGAAACCTGTTGGTGACATTAAGAAGAAGAGACATAGGAAAACAATGTCAAAGCAGGTGTCACAACCCAAAACAGGAAATGTGTCTGGCTCAGGCTATATGACTACAAAGAGATTTGCAAATAACCAGGAATGGAACAAACCTGGGAAGTCAATGACAAAGAAGATGTCATATGATAAGTGCCAAAATGTAGTTATTTTGTATATACATTTTGTGGCACTTATCCGTTCTTTTGTTGATATTCTTCGAATAAATTCCCCGCTTTTTGTATAAATGTGTACATAATAGAATAATTGAGTTTTTGTGTAAATATTATATCATTTGATAGTTTTTCATCTGTTTTATAGGTATTCATTCATAATTGGAGCATTGAGTAATAAAGGCCAAAGGCTAAGCTTCAAGAGTGCGATTTTGCACAATACGTCATCAAGTAAAGCTCAAATTCAACACAATAAAAAGCATCAATTTGCTGGATATTTCTTCATGGCTGGATAGAGCATTGAATAAGCTTTCCAACGCTTCAAATCGGGCTCAATTCCGAGTTACGGTTCTCAAGATACGGCAAAAATAAAATGCTGAAAATAGCAGACCGCGCTGAGCGCGAACAGACCGCGCTGAGCGCGACCTGCAACTTCAGAATTCTTTAAAAGGGGCTCAAAACACATTTTTAGGTTATGGGTTGGGTATTTTTGAGTCCCAACACCATCACCTTCATATTTTTGATAGATTTGCTTGGAAAACAACATTGGAGCTTGCATTTTGATGATCCGGAGTCGAATCCCTCTTCGATTGGCTTGACAACCAATGTAGATTTGTGGTTCCTCTTCTTCTCTTCTCTTTGTAATCTCTTTTGTTGGGTTTGTATGTATTTCTACTCATAACTCTTGTATATTTATCGCCTTTGGCTTGTATAAAGTTTACCTTACGAATTTGTGTCGGTGATTATCTTAGGTTTTAACTTTATGTTAGGGATTTGAGCTTTGCTAGGGATAGATTGCTTAGATTCTTACCTATGATGATTATCTGTTAGTTTCCGAATGCTAGAAATGGGTTTAGAGCTAACATTCACTATAGAGTATCTGAACTTAATGCCTCTGCGTCGGTGAAGTATGCCAGGAATGGATATGGAGGTGATGCAGTTGACTTCTTTGTTGTCGAGGTATGCTAGGGATGGATATTGAGATGATTTAGGAGGATTCTCAATTTGGGTTAGAAATAGCTTAGGTTGTGAGAGGTATGTGATGACACAAACGAGTATCGTAGGCCGAGTATGACATGGGTGGTAGATTTAAGTCTGTGACGGGTAGTTTACATTCGTTCCGGACAAGTTGTCTATCCTTTATACTTTTTGTTCATTTACTTTTTGTCTTTTATTATTATTTATTTTAATCTCAAACTCATTAACGGTAGAATTGTCGAACGACGAATCAATAACCAATCTCTGTGGACACGATACGATATAACCTAACCGGTATATATCACCCGGTAAAAATAATACCAACTCTTTGCTTGCCGCTATACCGCAAAGAATAAAATGGCGCTGTCGGGATTGGTTTTATTGGTTTTGTATTGCGATAATTCCGTTGTTTTTGAGTTTTGTAATTATTGTATATGTTGTATAGACTTTGTATATGAACTTGTATATTATTACTTGTACATGTTGTGTTTACTTTCCATACTTGTACATATTTGTGATTTTCTTAGTTTTTATGTGATGTTGTGAATTGTCTCGTACTCGTAACGTTTGTTGTGTGGTTGTTAGGACACTTTCTTTAGGTTTGCGCGGTGTGGCAATACCATGGCATGAAGAGAGGAGGTTACTAGTGCTCGCACAATAAAGGCGTCGAGCTTACGACGTAAAACAAGAATGTTTTGTTTGTTTATGTTTATGTTGTTTGGTGGATTATGTTTTAACAAGTTGAAATAGGACTTGCTCTTAATTTCAAACTTTCACTTTTCAACTTGTTAATTTGTTTTCACCAAGTTTATGTATTGTAATTTGCTTTTGTTTTGTTATGTCAATTTGTTATTTTCCACAAGTTTGTAGTGTTTTAGCTTGTGGAAGTGTGTATGTATTGTAAATATTGTTTAGATGTGTAAATGAGATTGTATAGGTGTGTAAGTGGAGCCTGCATAGCAGTTGCACCTGTTGCTGTCAATTTTTCTGCAACTGGTGTAGCGCGCTTAGCGCGCTCTGCTATGCAGAGCCAGTGAATTCTTTTAAAATTTCACTTGGTTTTCCTTTTTCCCACTTTCACCAAGGCTTTTTGTATTGAATAAAATTAGTATTGTTTTTCTAATTCTTTTGTTGTTGTTTGGACTCAAATTTTGGTTCGGTAACTTGAAGACTTTAGAGGTGATTTTCCGAGTTTGATCGTTTCAACTCGCGGATGTATGGTAATGATAGTTTTCAAAGTTGGTACACGTCAGGTACTCGTTTATCGCTTTCTATAGCATAACATGTTTAGGAAATTTATCATTTGTATAATTACCATGCCATTCATTCTTTTTGCATTACTTGCTCATGAATTGAATCACTTTAGCTCTCTTTTTACCCATAAATGTGAGGAAGCTTTCCATTGTTTACATATGAGAGTCCACATTCTTGTTTTAACTGGATTTTATTATGCTTAATCTTTAGTTTTGTATTGATTGTATGATTGCAAGAAAATGATCAAGGCATTTTGTTTGATTTTGAGCATAACTACCTTGGCCAAATATTCAATTCACCTTGTGAGTGTGTGAACCTTTGTTAACCCCTTTGAACTTTTATCAATATCCATGTTTATTTGAACTTGATGCTTGTCTATGAGTGTCAATTCACCTTTTTTTGTATGGATGTTGATTTCTTTGTTTCTTGAACCCTCAACTATATGTTGTTGTATGGATTTTTACCTTGCCTTAGAAAGTAGGGAGTATTCACACATTAATGTTGGTTGAATTCAAGTTGGGGAGAGGAATGCTTATGTTCTTATGTTGTGATTGATATGAGGTTAAGAGAAAAGAAAAGAAAAAAAAATGTGAAAAAGAAAGATTAGAAAAAAGAGAAAGAAAAAAGAGAAAATTTTTGAAAAAGAAAAACAAAAAGAGTAAGAATAATGTTATGTTAATAAGTGAGGTGTGTTTGGTGTGAAATTTGTGATGAAGAATAAGTTTGATTGAAATTATATTGTTTGGAACTTTGTGAGTTGATCACTCCCTTAGGTTTAGGCAAGTTTTTGTTTCGATTAGCTTTAGGACTTATCACTTGTTTGTTAACCAAGCCACATTACAACCTTGAAAAGCCCTTATGATTCTTGCATTTGTATTTTCAATACGTTTTTGGATGAATGCATAATTTAGTCTATTGTTTGCAAGATTGTGGAGGAGTGTTTTTTATCCCTCAGCTTTGTGTGTTCTTCATCTACCGATGAATTTTTGCTAGGTGTGATTCATGATTGAGCTTGTTTTGTTTTAGAATGTTTTGCATGATTTTTGTACTTAGGATTTGTTTCGTTTATATGTTATCGTTGTTGGAATATGGTAAGTAAGTATTTTGCGTGTACGTTTTTGTTTGAACCATACATTTGTTTTCCGTTTTCAAAACTTGTTGATTCGTGACTATTTGATTATCATTCTTTGTTTCTTTGAGCTATTTGACTTTGTTTGAGGACAAACAATGTGTCAAGTTGGGAGAGTTGATAAGTGCCAAAATGTAGTTATTTTGTATATACATTTTGTGGCACTTATCCGTTCTTTTGTTGATATTCTTCGAATAAATTCCCCGCTTTTTGTATAAATGTGTACATAATAGAATAATTGAGTTTTTGTGTAAATATTATATCATTTGATAGTTTTTCATCTGTTTTATAGGTATTCATTCATAATTGGAGCATTGAGTAATAAAGGCCAAAGGCTAAGCTTCAAGAGTGCGATTTTGCACAATACGTCATCAAGTAAAGCTCAAATTCAACACAATAAAAAGCATCAATTTGCTGGATATTTCTTCATGGCTGGATAGAGCATTGAATAAGCTTTCCAACGCTTCAAACCAGGCTCAATTCCGAGTTACGGTTCTCAAGATACGGCAAAAATAAAATGCTGAAAATAGCAGACCGCGCTGAGCGCGAACAGACCGCGCTGAGCGCGACCTGCAACTTCAGAATTCTTTAAAAGGGGCTCAAAACACATTTTTAGGTTATGGGTTGGGTATTTTTGAGTCCCAACACCATCACCTTCATATTTTTGATAGATTTGCTTGGAAAACAACATTGGAGCTTGCATTTTGATGATCCGGAGTCGAATCCCTCTTCGATTGGCTTGACAACCAATGTAGATTTGTGGTTCCTCTTCTTCTCTTCTCTTTGTAATCTCTTTTGTTGGGTTTGTATGTATTTCTACTCATAACTCTTGTATATTTATCGCCTTTGGCTTGTATAAAGTTTACCTTACGAATTTGTGTCGGTGATTATCTTAGGTTTTAACTTTATGTTAGGGATTTGAGCTTTGCTAGGGATAGATTGCTTAGATTCTTACCTATGATGATTATCTGTTAGTTTCCGAATGCTAGAAATGGGTTTAGAGCTAACATTCACTATAGAGTATCTGAACTTAATGCCTCTGCGTCGGTGAAGTATGCCAGGAATGGATATGGAGGTGATGCAGTTGACTTCTTTGTTGTCGAGGTATGCCAGGGATGGATATTGAGATGATTTAGGAGGATTCTCAATTTGGGTTAGAAATAGCTTAGGTTGTGAGAGGTATGTGATGACACAAACGAGTATCGTAGGCCGAGTATGACATGGGTGGTAGATTTAAGTCTGTGACGGGTAGTTTACATTCGTTCCGGACAAGTTGTCTATCCTTTATACTTTTTGTTCATTTACTTTTTGTCTTTTATTTTTATTTATTTTAATCTCAAACTCATTAACGGTAGAATTGTCGAACGACGAATCAATAACCAATCTCTGTGGACACGATACGATATAACCTAACCGGTATATATCACCCGGTAAAAATAATACCAACTCTTTGCTTGCCGCTACATCGCAGCAACATCATACCACAAGCCAGTGAACAGATCTGCCTCAGGGTATTTGAAGACTAAGAAGTTTGTCTATAACAAAAGGAAGAACAGACCTAATAGACCAATGTCAAAGCAGATGTCACAACATTGGGTGCAACATGAAAATCATAGAAACATGAACAAACAGTTTCAAAGATGGAGATGTCATTATTGTGGAAGGTTTGGTCACATAAAATCTTTCTGCTACAGACTTCATGGATATCCTATTCAAGGGTCTTATGTGAAGCCTAAAACCAACAGGGTATCATACTCTCAACAGTGGAAGAAGAAGACTGTTGCTCTGGTAGCTAACACTTCTCTTAGTATGTCTACCAAGAAAGAGTGGTACTTTGATAGTGTTCCAAGCACATGACTGGAGACAGGAATCTTCTCAATGATGTTAAGCATCACTCTACCAGCTGTGTTACTTTTGGAGATGGAGCCAAAGGAGAAATCAAAGGTATTGGAAACTCAAACTGGTCTGGAGTTCCAAATTTGAATGGAGTATTGCTGGTAAAAGGTTTGACTGCAAATCTCATTAGCATAAGTCAGCTATGTGATATGGGATTCACAGTCAACTTCACCAAGTATGAATGTCTTGTAATCAATGGTGATCAAGTAGTGATTATGAGAGGAGTCAGATCAAAAACAACTGCTACAAGTGGGATTCTGAGAGCACTCATGTCTCTATGAGTTCTACAACAAAGATAAAGAGGAAGTAAAGTGTGGCAAGAACTTGATCAATTACATCTCGAGGAATGAAAAGGATCAATTCCATGGAGGCAATGAAGGATACCAAGACTTCACACCGATAAAGGAGAGTCCGTGATAAGTGTAATATTGAAAGCAAACCGAATGTCACAACCAATGTCTAGACATCGACCACTTCTAGTGTCAAGCAAGTTCCTAGGGCTTGGTATGATAGGTGACCAAGCTACTTATCGATAAAGGATATAGGAAAAGAGTCTTGATAAAATTCTCTCCTTCAATAATAAAGGAGGAAAGATAATGATGACTCAAATTTATGTTGGTGACATAATGTTTGGAGGAATGTCGACACAATAATGGAAGTCTCAACACATCTTTCACAGAGCAAATATGCAAGGAGGATTGTCAAGAGGATTGGGATGAAGAATGTCAGCCATAAAAGGACTCCTGCTCCTACACACTTGAAGTTGTCCAAGAAAATAAGTGGAGAAAGTGTTGATAAATGCTTGTGTGAAAGCTCTTTTGAAGGATGGTTCAT
This sequence comes from Vicia sativa, assembly GCA_021764765.1. Lineage (NCBI taxonomy): Eukaryota > Viridiplantae > Streptophyta > Magnoliopsida > Fabales > Fabaceae > Vicia > Vicia sativa. The sequence continues at coordinate 6,497,448 of CM038793.1, forward strand.
CTTGAGAAACAATCCGGTTTCTTGGTTCAGCAAGAAGCAAAACTGTGTATTCCTGTACAATATTGAGACTGATCACATAGCAGCTGTAACGCCCGTTTTTATTAATATTATATTATATTAATATTTTCGAATTACCGATCGATATTTATCATGCGACGTGAATGTTTGTATTAATTAATATATCTATTAATACATTTGGCGACGTTTCGTTAGGATCCGATATTTAATTCCCCGGAATTATTTGAATGAATTAAATAAATAATATTAGTATGTTGAATTATAAGAATTGGTTAGGGGTGTGAGGAGTAATTGATGAGAATTGGGCTTTCACCCTTGTTGCTAGTAAGAATACACATTATAAACCATTTCTCCTCATTTTCTTTCCATTCCAATATACCAAAACCAAACATGAGAACTTGGATGCTAGTAAGGAAAACAAGTTATAAAAGACATTTTTCCTCATTTCTTCCCATTTGAAAAACAAAAGCCAAGAATAGAAACTTGAGAGAGAAAAGAGAGGGTTTTGGCATGAGAAGAGCAAAGAGGAAGAAGAAGAAGGAGAGCAAGAGAGGAAGCTTGAGGTTGAGCTTTGTAGAATCATCAAGGATCATCCAACTAGAGGTAAGGGGTTTGATCTTCCTTTCCATATAGTTAGGGTTTGATAGATATGTTGTGGATTTAGGAAAAATTGGTATGTTGATTCATGGGGTTTATGGTTTGCCTTTGTTTTGGTGTTTTGTTGTTGTTGTTGAACTTCTCAATTGATGGTAGAAATATGTTTTGATGTTGATGTTGTAATGGAGGTATATATGTTGTGTTGATGATAAGAGATGGTGAGTTAGTGATAAGAGTTTGTTGGTTGATTGTTAGAGTGGTTTAGAAAGGTTGGATTTAGAGTATGGTTTGTGGGTATATTAGGTGCTAACTTGTAGAAATTAGAGTATTGAAATGGGGAGGAAAACCATGGTAGAAGAATGAGAAAAACCCAAATAAATGAAGTTTTCACGCAGGCAAATCAACACGGGCCGTGTTGATTTAACACGGCCGTGTTTCCCTCTAAAAATGGAAATTTTAGTTGTGCAGAGCAATCAACACGGGCCGTGTTGCTGCACACGGGCGCCCGTGTTGATGCACTGTCTTGGGCATTTTTGTGTTTTCTGATGGCTTTTCAACACGGGCCGTGTTGATGCACACGGGGGCCCGTGTTGATGCTCCTGTAGCCTCCAAAATTCTGATTTTTCGCGTTTCCTTTGGGACCCGTTTGTGTTCCGATTTTCCGATTTCGATAAATTCGACGACGGAGCAAGTTGCTCCGAATTCAACGAAAATTGACGTGCTAGCTAAGTTTGACGTGTAGAACTTAGTGGTGAAGTTAGCTTTTAGAAGTTGCGAGTTTTTACGGAATGACCCGAAATAGGCTTAACTACGGTTTAATTGAATCGGATTTCGTTTTAGGGATTTAAGACACGTATGGTCAATCCAATTGCGATGTTGATGATTAGGAATAATGGCGATTATTAGGGATGGATTTTGCGACGATGATAGGTGTTTAACTATTTCTCCGTATTTAGAAGTTTGTGAACGAATCGATAATGATGCGGTGTGAATAAACATAATGTTTGCGATGGCCTTTTTAATTAATGAATACTTGATGATTTGCGATGAAATAATATGTGTCTTTGTACATGATGATGTGATGATTATATTGATGTTGTTGATAAATGCTTCCGATTTGTGAATGCATGATTTTGATGATGATGAATTATTAGTGATGTTTTGCATAATGCAAATATGATGCGATGATATATTTATCTTGATGTGGATAAATTATAGCGATGTGGGCTTTATGCCAATTGTGATGAGCGATGATGGTGTGTTTTTGTTTGTGTTGTTTTATTGTCGAGTCTCATACATTGCATAAGCGAAGAGGGCTTTTATGCCAAGCGAAGAGGCTTTTATGCCAAGCGATGATGGCTTTTATGCCGAGCGAAGATCGACTTTATGCCAAGTGTCCCTAATTACGGACAAAGCGATGGGTACCACATGCATAACATAGTCGAGTCTCATGGAGTCCATTATGTCTATTTTGGAGTCTTTTGGTATTGAGTTTTATTTGATGTTTGCGATGATGTTTGCGATGATGTTTGCGATGATGTTTGTGATGATGTTTGCGATGATGTTTGCGATGATGTTTGTGAAGATGGGCTTTATGCCACAAGCGATGATGGGATTTTATGCCAAAAGCGATGACGGGCTTTTATGCCAAAAGCGAAGATGGGCTTTAGCCAATTTTGTGATGATTTGTTTATGTTGCTTATATTATTAGCATGGTTTAATGTTGTTGGTTGATGTTGTTGTTTATGATTGCCGTGTTAATTAGCGATGTATTAGCTTGTGACGATTTCGCGGTGACGGAGGTTTACGTGTTGTTGTGATGATTTGTGCCGATGAGGCTAAGACGATTAAGTATAGATTATACACTTTAGAATGACGATAAGAGTAAGTGAGGTTTGGATATGTGTTGGAATACACTTATTAACTTATATCCTTTACAATTCCAAAACTATATATATATTTTATCATGCCTTTAACTATATGTTTTGGAGTATCTCACCCTTTACTTGTTTCGCCGTTACCTTTATATTGGTAACGTGCAGGTTATGAAGACGGAGTTTATAGCTGCTGTTAGTTGAGTCGGTGTCGCTCTGATATGTAGCACTCGGGGGGAAACATTTATGTTGTCTTGTTGTTGATTCTTTTGTTATTCTTTCTTTTGTATATAGAATCATACTTTATGAAAATATGATTTATTGAGGAAGTTTATTAAAGGAGATGTTTTGATGTTTTTGAATCAATTTATGTCTTCCGGCGATGCTATGTATCTGAGACTTATACTTTAAATCAAACTGTTTAAAGTGAGTTGTTTTCGAAGGTGTGATGCCTCAGTATTAAATTTATGAAATTTTAATTTACTCTGATTGTTGCATTTAAAATCTTGGGTAATATTGGGGTGTTACAGCAGCTGGTAGCAATTGTTCTCAGATGATCTGGATGAAGCAGATGCTGACTGAATACAATGTCATACAGGATGTCATGACATCGGCCTGTGACATCTGTACTAAAGTTCTTAAGACTAGTCAACTTAAGACCTTGAGGGACAAACTGGGTACTTGTCAATATGTGAAGTTGTAGCAATATATTGAGCCTACAACAAGGGATGAAAGGGAGTGTTTGTTTCAACTTTTGTTCAAAGGGTTATTTAGGTAATTTCCTCCTTATTTTAAGAAGTCCAAGAATAGGAAGAGACATCCTCATATAATAGTTTCTTCTTTTGAAAGTAGTACCATCCTTTCTTCTCTCAAAAGAAACCTTGAAACCCTTTGCTATTTTCGCTTTCATCCTCTCAACAACCATCAGCGAAAAATGTCTTCATCATCCTCATCATCTCAAGAATCGATCTCCATCTCTCCCCATGGTGAAGTTAGAGCAAACACCAAGCCATGCAAGTCAAGCTCGAGAGTGACACCACTGCACAATGGCCACTAACCCGTAAAAGGTCAAGAAGTTACGCACAAGAAATGCAAGAAGGGCACAAATATCTCCTTCGTAAGACCTCGACCATCATCCTCTGCTCCCCGTAACTAGTAAATAGAGAAGGATCTAGGTCAGTGCATGAGGCCATAGCTAGGATAGTGTCCGATATCCTAAATGAGAATAAGTCCGCTCGATTTCAGCCTCGAATCATAAGTCCATTAGCCCTAGCCTAGCAGCTGATCCAGATATCAATGAGAATGTCAAGACATCCGTGATGATGTTGATTCCCAGTGAAAATGATGTAAATCCTTCGCTTCACTCTCAAGGATGTAAAGATGATAATGTAATTGAATCTCCGCTGCAAATATGAATGAGATTATGAGGTTCTTGAGAAATCTTCGATCATAGTGCCTCGATAAACCTCCTGCGCCTCTGCGACAACATATCCGATAGCATTCTTGAAGATACTCCGAGAAGAATACCAATCGAATATGGTTTCTCATATCATCAATCTAGATGAGGAGTTTTCGATAATGACCTCATAGCCAAGGTTAATCCCAGATTGCTAGAAGGGTAATGAATAGGAAAGGAAGAAAAGTGTTGCTCAAAGCTGCTCATGAGAAGAATGTCAAGTTGGTGCAAGACCCTAGGGTGAGAGGAAGGTGAGAAAACTGTAAGGGCAACAAGGTTGAACTTCCAAAGGGAAGGACAAAGTCAAGAATGTTAGTAATACTCCTAAAGCAAAGAGCACTTCAATTGTAAGGAAAAGGAAAGCACCTGAGCCCTCAGATCAGGATGATTCTAACTTTGATGCTACAGAGAATGTCTCTGACATTCATTCAAAAAGAAGGTTGTCCCTTAGGAAAATGCCCATAGTTCCTAAAGTGCCAATTGACAATATTTCCTTTCACCACCCTGAAAATGCTAATAGGTGGAAATATGTGAGTTTGAAGAGAATTGCACTTGAAAGGGAATTGCACAAAGATGCTCTTGAATGCAAATAGGTGATTGACCTGATCAAGGAAGCTGGGTTGATGAGAACTATGGTGAAATTCTCAAATTGTTATGAAGGTCTGGTGAAGGAGTTTATTGTGAACCTGTTAAATGGTTGTGCTGATGGAAGATCAGCAGATTTTGAGACTGTGTTTGTCAGAGGAAGAAAAGTGAAGTTTTCCTCAAGTGTAATCAACAAGTACTTAGGGAGATCAGATGAGGCTCATCCTGAGCTTGAAGAAACTGACAATCAAGTGTGTCAGACAATCACTGCCAAGCAGGTAAAACATTGGCCTTTGAAGGAAAAGCTTTCTGCTAGCAAATTAAGTGTCAAATTTGCTATTCTACACAAGATTGGTGCAGCCAACTGGGTTCCCACGAATCACAAGTCAACCATCTCCATTGGTCTAGGGAGGTTCATTTTTGCTGTTGGAACAAAAGCAAAGTTTGACTATGGAAGCTATATTTTTGATCAGATCCTTAAACATGCTGACAGTTATGCTATAAAAGGACCAATAGCATTTCCATCCCTCTTGTGTAGAATTTTAACTGATCAATACCCTGACATTCTGGGAAATAGAGATACAGTCTGCAAGAGAGCTCCTGCCCTTGGCTTCCACCACAAACTTTTTCAAGGGAAGCATGTCCCTGACATTGTCATGACATCAGCTGAGACATCAAATGTCAAAGCCAATTCTCAGAAGGCAGATGTCATAGTTGTGCTAAAGGAGACCTGTAGGGAACTTGAAGCAAGGAAGCACTTTGAAGCTCGATCTCTACTCTTGAAAAGAAAAGACAGAGGTTGAGGAAGAAAAGCTTGATGGTGATACCTCTGCTGCTCATATGGAGGAAGATGATGTTGCTGACAAAGAAGGGTCTGAAGATGTGTCCTTTCACAGTGCTTCTTCTGGAGAAGGAAGCACTTGAGATGTTGCTCCTTGCCCCTGTTGCTGCTGTTTTGTCAATTTTCTTGTTATTTGTTTTCTGTTCTGTTTTGATTCTTGTATTTTCCCAACTTTGTTTGAATGGCTGTAATCATTATTGACAGATTTATAATGTCCTGACAGAAATGTACCTCTAAAAACAATGCTGGTACTTAATTATATGCTGGTATAATTGTTTCTGGTACTGTTTGATTAAAAGTTTGGGGAACTTGTATTGTTTCCTTTGGCCCTTTATGGCTAAAAAGGGGGAGAAGAACTACTGTATGACAGTAGTATGGGACTTGGGACTTTGGGGAAATTGTATGCCTGTTTAAAATTTTGTATATGGGGCAATTGTGGGAATTGTGGGATTTTTGTATGGGTAGAATTTATCTTCTCTAAGTTCTAGTTACTTGAAGCTTAGGAAAGCTTAGGAAAGCTTAGAACTAGTTTATTGTCTTCTGCTGCATAGGTACTCTGATGTGTTAAGTAGTTTTAGCCAAAAATGTGCCAAAGGGGGAGTTTGTTAGTGTTTTTAGGTTGGCATTAATTTTGGTAAAACTAGGATTTAGCAATGTCATGATAGATGTTATGACATTCGTGAGATTGAAGATAAATCCTACCGCTAAGGATGTTAAAAGACAAAATGGAAGCTAAAGTCGGCCGAAATTCAGAAAATAGTCCGATGTCATAACAGATGTTATGACATTCGTGACATTCTGCTCGAACTGCTTGTTCTGAGATTTTTCGAAGTTTGTTGAGTGCTAAATATTGTTTTTCCGTTATTAGAAAGCATGCTCACGTGGCTGCTAGGTTAATCTTAATTAAACCTAAATTGGTTGTTGAAAAGACCATGTTTTTAGGATTAAATTAAGTGAACCCTAGCTATCTTTATGGAAGCCCAAACAAGTTTCGGATCGCTTCTATAAAAGGAAAAGAACCCTTACTCTGCGCGCCTTTGAATGTATTGAAGAGATAGCACTTGTGTTTGTGTACGTTAGGATTTGTAACAGTTGGTATTGTATAATTTTAGTTTCTTGTGAGCCAAGCAACTATCAATTGATAAGTGCATTGGACTAGGATTTGTAAGGGTAGTTTATCACTCAAAGCTTTAAAGCACGAGTGTTTGTCTCTTGATTGAAGTGAAGCAAGATCAAGATATTTTATTGAAGTGTGTCTTCACAATTCAATTAGTCAATAGGTTGATATCACCGTGATTGAGGGGAGTGAGTGGGTACTCGGATCTAAGTAGGACTTAGGTTGAAGTTGCATTGGGTAGGTTTTAAGTGAAGGAGATAAACTGGTGGTTTATTCCTGAATTAATTCTACTAATAGTGAATTTTCTCCCTGGCTTGGTAGCCCCCAGATGTAGGTTTGTTGAACCGAACTGGGTGAACAACTTATTGTGTTATTTATCGCTTCAGTATTTCGTGTGAATTATTAACATAGTGTCAGATACTGTGTCATAACATTCTCTGTGACATCAAGTATCTGCTGCCAGGAATTTCAATATGATTCAATTTCGTTTATTGAAAGTGAGCATTGGAGAATTTTAAGAAAAACATGGTGAAAAGAAAATAAAAAAAAGTAAAATTAAAAGGTTAAAACGGATAATCAATGCAAGCTAAGTTAGGGAAAAGCATCGACAAGTAATAAGCTACATTGTGGTAACTTATTTTAGTCCAAAAGATGCTCAAAACTACCTTATCCAAGTGGTGATCGGAGATGGTGAACCGTGAACTTGGTCAGCTCACTTAAGAAGGTCTTAGAGCTTGGTTTTTGTTGCTACAGCTTCAGAAGACGCTGAAGGTGCTAATGAAATCAAGAAATGAGGCTGGAAGAGCTTGAAAACTGAATATGATCTCTACAATTTTTTGTGAAAATTGTGAGTACAAGCAGAGGTTTGAGGATCTTTTAAATCTTGAGAATAAGTGAAATGGCTTTCTCTATTTATATTTGAGGCGAAAGCTCTCCACACATGTGAGAATGAGCTGTAATTCATGTGAATCCAACTGCACCAAATGCGTGACTATTCTTGAGTGAAAATGTACCAAAATGAAGCTTAATCCATTGCATTTTAGGTCATTTTCTCAACATTCATCACTCAACATCATCAAGTACCAATCACATACATATTTTGGATTAATTTAGAGAATTGAGTTACTTCGAATTCCGATTTCATGTGAAATTTCAGTTTTATAGAGCCATGTTCAAACCATTGTAAAATCTTGTGTGTTTCATCATTGCTCCTCATTCTTTTTATCAAATGATCACACCGTAACATAAAGTACAATAAAAATTAAAGGTTCCATTTAGAAAAGTGAGTCGAAAGTTATGTCCCTGTAAAGTTGGCATCATGACCTATAATTAGAGGTCAAAATTTTTCTAAATTCAAAATGACCTATAATGTCTCCAAACTTTTGATGTTTTTCTAAGCATAATTGGCCCATAGAATCACTCAAAAATATTTAAAAATAAGTGAGTTATGATATTTTGAAGTTGGACTTGAAAAATTGACTTATTAGGTCAAACCACTTTGTACAATCTTGAATCTTTGAACTTTTCTTGCATTCTAAGGTACATTGATGATCATATGAATTTCGAATGATCTATTCTTGATTGATATTTGATTAAAATTGGACAAAGCTTGGGAAAACTTGATGATTAAGATATGGAAATAAACACATGAACCTTTTGAGATATCTTGAGAAACAAGCAACCAAACTTTGAGCTATGCTTGATTAAATGATGTTGAATGATGCTTGAAGAGAGTGTGAGTTAATATTATAGATCATGCTTTAATTAATGAACCTTAGTGAATCAATGGTTAACCATATTTTTTACTTGAGCAACTCAAATCCCTAATTAAGGAACATCACTTGATCCTTTTGATTCCAAATCCTAAATTGCAAAAGAAACAAAAAAAGGGCATATTTTTGTATTTTGTTATGGTTAGTGAAACATAAAATATATAAGTACAAGACGTAAAAAGTACACAAAGAGGTGATTGATGATTTCCACAAAGACAAACCCAAAGATGAGAAGGTTGAAACTACTTCCATATATTCAGGAGATACAACATTACTATTCATATGTCTTTGAACTCTCTGTAAAAGATCATATGCTTCTAGTGCTAGGAAACCAAAAGTGTCAAGGATAAATGGTATAAAAACATGTTGATTTTCAGAACACGTTTTCTTATGTTTGACCACTTTATTGAAGGCAGCTTTGAGAGATGTCAGTTATACAGTAAAATTGCTACCACTCAAACCCATCAGTGGAGAAACTTTCGTCATGTCAACTCAAACATGTTTCTCTCCTACCCACTCGTACACTAAAACATCTGCTGGCCTAAGTGCCGATCTCCCCTCAAGCGGGTCAGTCAAAAAATTTATCGGCGCTTCTTGCTTCATAGATACTCTGACACGTCGCAATATATCAAACAAGACATCCCTAACAAAGTCATGTCGGTATTTGAAACCTAAAAGCTCCCTACAATGAATCACATGTTCCCCAAATGTATCCAAACATGTCTTACGACAAACTTGACAAACATCATCAATAAAAAAAATAAAAAAATCATAAGACAATATCTTAATACGATACTCCACCAATAGTATATGTTGCCTTAATCCATCAATAAAAATAGAATAAAAAATTTGATCTTAAATTTGATCTATTGAACTAATTATAAATTTAACCGACTATACTAATTAAACTTCAAAATGATAAATATCCAAATTAAAAGTATTTCACGATCTATGTGTGAAATAAAAGATTACGGCAAATTTGTGGTCCAATCCTCTTTGTTGCATTGGTCCCTCATTTTTAGTAATTTAAACAACTATTACTATTACACATGTTTCGTTCATTTTTATTACTCATTTTAGCTTCAAAAAATTCATTATTGTAAAGGACCATGGAATTTAATACTAGAGACTCTTAAGGCACGATTTGTTTGGAATTAAGGTAAACTTGACTTAGTTTTCTTATTCTTCAAGAAAACTATGAACTTTTAAAGTTGCCTACTTTTGTGGTAATGCATCAAAACCACAATTTTGATTTGTCCCAAGTAGAATATTAGTAGTAGAGTATTTAATGACTCATCAATATACGAAATTACGAACCTTACCTAGTTTATATAGCATTATATTTTCTTTCTCAAATATTTATTTATTTATTTATTTGAATACTATTTCAATTGAATAAGGAAACAACCACTTTATTTTATCTCATGTATACTAAGAAAAAAATATCAAATTTTATGTTTCTATTGTCAAATACAATGATTATAAACGAATGTCTGGTTTATTATTCATGGTAAAAATTGAATAATATTCTTGTTGTACAATAAAATTATTGGGCCTATTTAAGGACCAAGAAACAATCAGTTGGGCAACAAACAACTTTTAGAGACAATTGGGCTTAAACCTTTAACCTTAAAGATAGAGGATTTAACCTGCCACCCAAAATTGTACTTAACACCCTCTCATATTTTTCTAATGACGAAAAATGCTCTTACCATTATTTACCCTAAAAAAACTTACGATTCATAAAATAAAATCACTATAGAAATGCATTAAAAACAAAAAATTTCGTATCCAATTTGAAATTTCCAATATTCAAATTTGAATTCTCACTGGGAATTTTGTGCAAATTACAAAGTAGATTTCTTAACCCACCCCATAAAGGTGGGACGTACTCCATGAAAATCCAAAAATGCTCCTAGAAAATCGGAAATATACTTCCGATATGCACCATATTTTAGAATATTTGGGTGAAAACCAGAAATATATTTCTAGTTTCAAATTCGGTCTCGCATACACGCTTTATTGAAATATTACAGTTTAAAATCAGAAATATACTTCCGGTTCACACCCAACCCTTTTCAACGTGATTTGCATGATATTTGGGTGCTAACCGAAAATATATTTCCGGTTTCAAATTTATTTCAAATTTGGTCTCACATACATGCTTTATTGAAACATTACATAGAGTTTAAAACCGGAAATATACTTCCGGTTCACACCCAACCCTTTGTGATCTGCATGATATAGGGTGTTAACCAAAAATTTATTTCCGATTTCCCGGGGGCAAAAATTGAATTTCACAGGGGGTAGGTAAGAAGGTCATGGGGTGGATTAGGAAATCAACATTACAAATTTTCAATAGACGATTTATCGGGATTTTATAAAATCGACATTATAAGTCTAATGAGGCCAATGCAAGGTGTGATTCTTGGTGAACAAAGGCATCTCTATGTGGAAATTGGTGATTGTTTATTTTTTAGTTGCGTAATTTGTAGCAAAGAAAATTTAGATATCTGTGAAGACTTCAAAGTCCTTTATCAACTCCTTCATGGAAAATCATAAGGGAAATACGGGTCCTAGAAGTGATGAAAGGATATATAGATGTTAACTCCAAAACCAAAGTTAATGATTCAATCAATAATAAAGAAATGGACTGATGTTGAAGCAAATGGTGGAACATCATCTTAGCAGTCTGAGACTTCAGAAAATAAGGCGGACTCTGAAGATATAGCTGGCACTGATTCAGAGAGTTCTCTAGCCAACAAAGTTCCCTCTAGAGTTAAAAAAATTATTCAAAGTAATTCATTATTTTTTAGGGACCTCCTCTAGATTAAAAAAATGTAATATCTAATTTTGGTTTTATCTCAAAATTTTTAAGGAGACCTTGACTGGTAAATTTTGGAGGAAAGCTATTGCCACAAAATGTATTTTCAAGATCAAATATAATGAAGATAATGTTGATGATGGTGTTTCTTCTTGGGAAAAAATCTTGTCTCTTGGATCATCAATAAGATATTTTAATTATCATGTACATACTCTCCATTAGGTGAACTAACATTGCATGCATTCACTAAAAACAAGGCTTGGTATTTGGGATCAAAGGTCAAGAAGATTAAGGCTTCACCTGTGTACTAGGGTTTCATTATTTTGCAAGGTTTGTTTCAACTGGAGATCAAGGGATCATGAATTAGGGTTTAATTCCCTAAACCATGTGGACTCAAAGGGACGTTTCATGTGGAGTTATTCATCAAGAAACATTACCATCCAAATGGGTTGCTACATAGTTTAAGGTGTTTTCATCAAATGAGCTTGATACAATTGGCATTTTCATGGAGCATGGATTGAAATTAGGGTTATTGGTCCGCCTTAACATACAAGGCATCCTCATCAAGATTTCTCAAGCATCAAGGGTTTAGGCATTCATCAAGGATTCAAATAATTATGCTTTGGTTCTTTCCTACAAGTTAAGAGGATTAGGGTTTTATACATGGTATTTGAGTCTGTCAATATTCATCAACTTAGGTTCATTTGCTTAGGGTTTCATGTCAAGAACATTTTGGTGGTCATGCTTCTTTCTATATTTCGAGATTTATCTTCCACAATAATCCTCAAGGCAACTCTTTTGTATAACCAAGGTATTCTATAAATTGAATTGATCCAAGGTACAAAGGTGAAATTATGGATTTATTTTGTTTGTGATTCGTCATACAAGTTACTTGTGAAATTGAGAATGGAATTTAGGGTTTTCCTAAAGAGATGAAATGTGATTTGGTTTCATTATGTGGAAGAATTTATTCAAGGGACTGTCTAATAGTATGCATGCAATTTGGTTCAAGACATATCAAATGGATTGGATTTGTTTGAAGTTTGCGAGGTTGGAAGGGAAATGTATTCCTTGATAGTGAAGTTACAAGCCAGAATTTGCAAGACATAGTTCACATTAAATTAAGCAAAGGCCTTCCCCATATACCAATTTGCACGACATAGTTCAAATTAAATTAAGCAAAGGCCTTCTCCATATACCATCAAATTTTATTCAAAGAAACTATCAAGATATCATTCATCATTATTCAAATTTATTTCCCAAGTCCAAGTTCAAGTTAAATTGTCCAAGGCAGATTCATTTATTCAAGCTTCATTCATATTCATTCATGAGCAAACAATTCAAAGATTTAAGAGATACCAGGATGTTTCCATTACAATTCGCAATCTAGATCACATCATTATTTTTCAAGAGGGAAAGGAATCATATTTAAAAGAGGGGACTACTTGTTATATTTGGAATCTATCATTGGAAGGAAACATTTTACAAGGCCATTTCCAGGGTACATGTTCATCCATTCCTATTACAAGATCATTTACAATACAAAAAATCATTCAAGTATATCACCATTACATAAAGTCATTTCCATGATAACCATGCCCTAGGCCTAAAATTCTAACATGCGTGTGTCTTCATGTTTCCAAAAGCTTTATGAATTGTCATCTTCTTTAAGCTTCTCGCCCCAAACTAATTTTCCATGCTTCCCCATGTCCTTCAAAACTCTCTCTCTCTCTCTCTCTCTCTCTCACACACACACACACACACACACACACACACTCTCTCTCTCTCTCTCTCAAACCACAACTTCACTCTCTTCAATCATTTCAATCCAACAACATCAACTTCTCTGCTCCATTCTCTGCTCCAATCATCTCTAACTTCTCAACACTGCATCATCTTCACCATTTTTTATAGAACCACAATAATCTATTATAACCTCACCGCACTGTCCTCGTTTTCTGCAATAGAATGAATAACAACATCATCACTTCAATACCAATATCACACAATCACTCTCCTATGCATAACAACAACGATTCACAGAATATTAATACACAGAAACATAGAAAAGGAAAAATGAAAGAAAAAGAAATGCAAGAAGAAGAAAGCAGAACAAAAGAGGAAAAGATTCAAGTGCCTTCACGATCTCTAATTTTCTCCATCATTTACATCACTGTTGAAGAAGAATTAGACTATTCTAGTTGGTAAGTCGACCTTATTCCTCAATCTTTCTAATTCAATCTCTTCCTTCTTTTTGTTGTTGCTGTGAAAACAAGAGACGAGAGAAGAGACGTGCATGGATGTGAGAAGGAACAACTCAAATTAAAATCAAGGTAAAGATGGAAGGCTGATACAATGTGTGATGTGGTGTTATGTTATGGTTATGGCGCTGAAGATGACGACGCAATTATGAAGTCGTTAGAGAAGTTAAGTCTGGATTAGGAGCTTCAGCTTCGTTTCATAAACGAGATGAAGAGACGAAACAAATGGAGGTAAGAAGACCGATCGCCTATGATCATGGTGGATGAGTGGCCTCTCACGGTGGCAGCGAGATGAGAGGAAGAAGAAGGTTGAGTTGGAAACTACACTTAAGCTAACGAGAGTAAAGAGAATTGTGTATGTAGAATATGAATGGTCACAACTCAATTGAACCCTAACCTCACTATACAAACGACATTGTGTTCTATTTTTCCATTTTTTTAATTTCATTTTAATAAAAAAATAAATGGAAATATGCTGAAAATTATTAATAAAAATAAATAATGCTTAATTTTTGGATTCTAGATTGGGTTTCACACATTGGGCCTCCATATTCTTAGCCCATAGATTTCATCACACGTATACTTCTTGTATCACAGCTCTAGATTTTTTTTGCTTGATGATATTCATGATTAAATGCCCGTGTTCTGTTTCCAATGGACACTTTGGTTTTGTTTCCTAACATTTTGTCATACTTTGCGGTGAACGAGGGTCCCTCAGTCTTGCATCTTAGCTAAGATCACAACATCGTTCTTTTGTTTGCTTTTAGTTGAAGACGAGGAGTCACTCAGTCTTGCATCCTAACTGAGGTCACAATATCATTCTTCTTGTTTTATTTGTTGATTATTTGTGCTTACATGTTCCCTTAGGACTTTTTAATTTAACATTAATCCTTAATTAAGTTGAATTAAAATAAACTTTAGGTTCCAAACCAAGCACAATAAATTTTAGATAGATTTCTCTAAAACTTAAAATTAGGTCCATGATGCATGATACCAAATAAGACTTGAGTTCCCTTTTGGTTTTTATTTTCGTTTGCATTTGCATCTAAAATAAACTTATTTTCTTAACAAAAAAATCCAAAACATCTTAATCATACTCAGATCCTTTCACAAATAAGTGGAGAAATAGTAAGTGTCCCTTCATTGGGATCCATTTGTTATTATCCCAACAAAACACTCAAACAAATGCAAACTATTTTACCTTAGGGCTTTTCTCTTTAACTTTTTTCAGAAAGAACATGTTAATTTTGTTCTATGCAATGCTTGAGTCTCCAAAGGTCGAGCGGCAATAGGATGCAAATTTAACATTGTTCATAAAAACACCAACAAATCCATTTCTTTCAACCGAACTACGATGCTCTAATTTTTCCGGGATACGTAGGTATTGGGTTGCAAAACCTAATTGAGTACGATAATAAAAACCTTTGTTTTTTCCCTTATCATTTCTCTCATGAAATATCTTAGCAAGTAAACATTAGATATAACACACCCTTTGATTAAAACAACAAGAGTGGATCCCATGGAGTACCATGGACGTGAGGGTTTCTAAGACCTTCCCCTTGTGTAATTGACTTTCCTACTATTTCTCTTTGTCGCAAGACAATCTTAACTATCCTTTTAGGGTTTTCTTGATATTTTCCCTTCCTTCGGAATAAATAAAGTTCTACGGTGACTCTATGTTTTTTTGTGGTGCGACACCAACATCTGTCACCATGTTGGACTCCACCTTCTTTGGATATTCACTTCCTTTTTGGTGTCCAGCACTTTTGGAATTTTTTTAATATCAACACTTTTGGACGATTTGCTCATTGTTGAAATGCAAATTATGAGGAGGATAAGGTAATGAAGTATTCAAACATAATACGAGATTACCATATGAGAAAGACACATGTTTGTTCAACTTTTTCTTCTTGCAATGCTTTGACTGCTAGAAAATGTTACAACATTTGAAATGACATTCTCCATGCCATTGAAAATGATTTTCCCGAGATTGCTCATATCCCAAGATGAAGGAAAATGCTACAATATTAATTCAAAGCCAAAACAATCCTAATTTACAACTTCTCACTTAATCACTACCTTGTTACAATATATATATGCTGTAGTGTTTTCTTTCATTCGATGTTGTAGCGTCACTTGTTATGGTATTTACATATTGATATATATTGCTTCTTTATGATATATCTATGTACTGTAGCAAAATTTGATAATCATGGCTAATATATTCCAGTTTACTATATATATTTTATTAGGATAATAATAATAACGATTTAATATTATTAGTATCATATATTTAGGAATTTGAATTAGAAGAGTTGGTCAGTTCTCTTAGAAGCGATGAAATAGAGTTAAAGGAAGATGATCCCTAAAAAGGAGGAAACTTTGTTGCTCTAAGATCTAGATCAGAAAGAAACAAGTCATAAAAGAACAAAGCCTTCCAAGCTAAAGTAGAAGATTCTAACGATGAAGTTTCGAACGAAAAAGATGAATTTTCCCTTTTTTCCATAAGAGTCAAGCAATTTTGGAAGAAAAGACAAAAGAACTTCAAAGGATCCAAAAATATAGGAGATCGTCCAGAAGCATCTAAAAAGAGGAAGAGCAATCAAATAAGTTATGTGCTACAAATGCAAGAAGCCTAGACACTACAGAGATTCAAAATGGATGATTCGAATCCTACATCCTCACCCCTCGAACAAAATTTGAAGTTGAAGAAGAATGGAGAGGAAGACAAAGTCGATGTAACTTTGTTCAAGAAAATTGTGAGATCTCCGAGGTATATGTGCAATAATCAACCTGATATAGGTTTCACAACTAGATTAGTAAACAGATTCATGGATGAACCAAGAGTGTCGCACATGAAGGCTGCAAGGAGAATACTAAGATACTTAAAAAGATCGATATACTATGAAATTCTATTTCGACAAAAATCTGAAAACAAAGAAGATACACTTAATTTTTTTTAGATGTTGATTGGTGTTGAGATAACGTAGATCGAAGAAGCATAACCAGATATTTCTTTCAAGTATTTGGTGTCCCAATCTCATGGTGCTAAAAAAAGAAACATATGGTGGTACTACCATCGCGTGAAGGTGAATATATAGCAAGATCCTATGCTACATGTAAAGCAATTTGGATCAGATATGTACTTGAAGAAATGGAGGTCGAAGTGAAAAAACCTCTAATGTTGCAAATAGACAACAAGTCAGCCATAAATCTGACGAAGAATCCAATTCTGCATGGAAGAAGTAAACATATCGAAGCTATGTTTCACTTCTTGAGGGAAAAGGTAAATCAAGGTGAACTTGAATTTAGACATTTCTCAAGTGAAGTACAATTGGGAGATATTTTCAACAAAGGATTGAAGATCGACAGATTCCTGAATTTGAGAAAGAAACTAGAAATAGTTCAGATCGACTATGATTAGCATAGGTCTGACAACTTGGATTATGGGGGGTATGTTTAAATATTAGATTATATTTTATTAGATTTAATATTTAAGTATAATTCAAGTTATATATGCCTAGAATTTCTTATTAAATGAAGTGAATTTCTTATTACGCCCCATATCCTTCTAGCGCACCACATGAATTTCCAATAATGCCACTAGAAACCGGAAATATACTTTCGGTTCGCACCGTATATCATGAAAATAACATTGAAAGGGTTTGGTGTAAATTGGAAGTATACCTCCGGTTCCACACCGTAAGTAAAATTCTGGTTCTTGGACGCACTTAAGAGCGCCAGAACCTCTTCCCCTCCTTATAACAACAAACTTTTTAAAAAACCATCAAAATCTCTCAAACACCCATTTCAACACTTTCTCTCAAAATCAAATTTATGAGCAAACAATTAACACAAACCATCAAGCAAGTAATCAAGCAAGCAAGCAACAAACATCTTCAATCAATCAAGTAAGTGATTTAACAAATTTTTAGAGTTTATGTAATTTCTAATGAAAATAGTGAAATAGAGTTTTAAATGTGTTGTTTGATGTAGTTTATATCATTCGGAGTCATTAGAACACTATTTGTAAACTTTATTTGACGATCAATGCATATTTTTTTGACACATTTGGCATTTTGGGGTAGGATGCTTCATCACTCTATTATCGCAGAAGAAATCGAAGGCTTATTTCCAGTTTTGGGTAAGAAACAAACCAGAACTATACTTTCGATTTCTGTCTGCATTTTTTTCCTTTTTTCCACTGTAAGCCATATGTTAACATTTCATTCTTACTTCTACAAGAGATATGTCTGAGAGACTGTCACGTTTGAGGCATGCTCAGGTTTCACATCATGCTTCTATGCGGAAAGAGAGGAGGGAGGCAATACATGCTCGATCGACATTCGGACAGGCTATGTCGGTTGCACATTCTTCTGGTTCTTATTCTACCCCTTCTATGTCTTCCTCTCGTAGCAGACGAGAGTCTCCAATCCATCCTTCTCCGCCTCCGTGCTACCACAGACGCACATCCCCACCACCGCAAATTTTTGAGACGGGATCCCCATCTACTTCATAGGTGGGATCATCTGAGATGAGACCTGTTACTACACCCCCAGCTCCCGAGGTGTTGGTGGCACTCGAGGTACCCGTGGCACTCGAGGAAACGTTGCCACTAGAGGCACCCGCGAAAACATCAACACCCCAGATCCCTCAGGTCTTTGGAAGGGGACCTTCTGATTTATCTCTGCTCCCTCTTTATCGGACCCATGTGGCTAGACATATATGGGATAAAGAGGTATGGAATTTACATTTATATTACAATTATTAATTATGTTATGAATATTATTATGAATTCTAACAATGAATTTTTTCTCGCAGGATCACGATACACTGAAGGTCATAAGCCATGAGAGGAAGATCAAAAAGCTTATTCTCCTTCCCGAGCCATGGTTTGATGATCTTCTACTTCACCTGCCGATCAGAGGGGAGTTTCTGGATCACTAGAAGTTGGAGAAAGACGAGGCCATTACTTTGTTGGTTGAGAGGCTGGGAGTTACACTAGATAGCTCCCTGAAGGAGGTTGATAAGACACGTGGTAGCCACATGAGATATAGCTGGTTGAAAGAGGTTTTTACATCTGAGCTTGCGCGTGCTACAACTGCTTATGATAATCCCAAGAAGGTTACCCTACACAGGGGGTATGCCATGAGAGCATACCTCTTGTATCTTGTTGGCACACATATATTTGTGGACACCAGTGCCACTTACACTGACATCATGTACCTTAGGTTTTTTGGTGATTTTCAGGCGATCAGTGGGTGAAACTGGGGAGCTGCCTGCTTGGTTTATTTGTATACCAAGTTGGATGAGGGGGTTAAGTGGAATACGAGGCAGATCACCGGTAGCATGTCACTCATGACGGTATAAATTATTCCTCTTAGTTGCCTTTTTAATTATTTTGATTCTAAAACTAACTGGTTTAATTTTGTTATTTCATGGATGGATCCTACAACACTTCCCCTGCATTTTTGGATGGTCACTCGCTGAGGGTTATACTGAGGATATGTCGCGTGCCTGCGCATACGAGCTGCTCAGAGGGAACCAGGAGACACAACCGTTTCGGGTTTACCTGGACTGGATAGTGCATGAGGACATTCACTTCAGTGCATACGCCGACCACCATGAGACGACACTGTTTGATGAGGTTTCACTATTTACAGGTTGGTTGGCCTGCGGGACTCGGAAGATTGCTCCTTATATGCCCGAGCGGGTGATGCGTCAGTTCGGGTATACCCAAACCATTCCTCGAGATCCTACTATATGTGCTCCTCCGTTGTTTGGTGATTTTGAGAATCATCTTGTACCTGATTAGGCCAGGAGTATCATGGCTCTAGATGATTGGATTTACGCGTACAATTACATGATATGGTTCTTTATGGTGTCTCATCCATACATGATACATGATGCTCTAGGAAACCCACCCAGGCTGGTTCATCAATAGATCCTAGAGGAGGAGCAGGCGATCGGATGGATCATGCTCAGGACGTGCTGTCTAGCCGCCGCCGTATCATGGAGTTTGCTAGGAATGACATTGATAGAGAGTTGTTTCCTGACGGATTCGATGTCAGAGGAGTTTTGGAGGCCATCATGGAGGAGACTGAGGTGCCCTGTTATACAGGAGACAGCGGATGGACGCCTCGAGGGTGACAGGTCGGTTGATCATCCGCCATATCCAGTAGTTTAGGTTGATTGTATTTTGACTTTAGTTTTTTGATTTCATATTGTATCGAATTTGTATTTTGGATACCATTATTATGATATGCATTTTCGATAACATTTTTGGTCTTTTATTCGATTTATAAATTGTAGGTCTTTTATTCGATCTATAAATTGAATAGTTTGTTAAATTTCTAAATTTTATAGCTTTTCTAATTATTGCTTTAGTTCTATTTATCTGATAACTGTCATGCCCAGAACCGAATGTATACTTCTAATATAGAACCGCAGATATATTTTTGGTTTTCACTCAAATATTTTAGAAAATGGTGCGCATCGAAAATATATTTCCAATCTTAAAAAAGTATTTTAAGAAATTCATATGTAATTCCATCCCATAGGTGGATTAAGAAATCCATTAAACGAAATAACAAAACTTCAAAGATTTCTTATGGCATGACTTTGTAGAAAACAAAGGAATTACTTGTGCAAGCTTTTGCGTCCTTTAGAATTACACTTTAATGATTGGTTTAAGGAATTACACTAAGCTTTTTTGAAACTATTATTGTATATGGGAGTACTATCCCTTGTACTCATATAATCATATATTGCTTGTAAAAAGAATAAACTAATTTTTGTTTGAATATATTTACCTAAAAATGAATTCAACAATAAACTTAAATATTAAATTGTATTTAAACCCAAAAGCTATACTAATCCTAGTTTTAAATGATAATTAATTTTTAAAATAAAATCTATTATATTTTAGACATGTTAAAATCAATCTTACACTTTTATAGTCAATTTTGTCAGTTCCATACTTATAATAAATTTTGGCTTTGTTCTCTTTTTTAGTGTTAATGCGCAGAATATTTTGCAAAGGACAATCCCATTTCACAAAATATATGTCCAAACAAAGTACTTCATTAATAAAAATAATTAAGTTGATGAAATTAAAATCATAAACAACTATTTCGGTCTCAATATTTGAAGTGTGGTTACAAATAGATTTTAAAAATATATATATTTTAAATATATTTGCAATTTCGATAAATTCAAAATAATAATGTCTCACATTTTATTAAAATTAAAATGATTGTTAGAAATATATAGATAGGAAATGGTTATTTTTAAGTTTTTACAAGATTGAAAAAGTATTGTCAATGTAAAACAATTACTAAAATAATATGAAGAAAAAATATACACTGACATTATAAAATATTTTTACACTATCAATTAATCATAAAGATATATGAGAAAAAAAGAATATGTAGTGACATTGTAAAAAAAATTTACATTGTAAAAATTAATATATTTAAAAATATATATATTTAAATATATTTGCAATTTCAATAAATTCATAATAAAAATGTCTCACATTTAATCAAAATTAAAATGATTGTTAAAAATATATAGATAGAAAATGATTATTCTTAGGTTTTTACAAGATTGAAAAAGTATTGTCAATGTAAAGAAAAACCATTAAGTAATATGAAAATAAAGGCATAAAATATTTTTACATTTTTAACTAATGAAAAACTTATATCTAACTAAGACATATTTTTTATTTAAAAATACTGATAAAACTTGACAGAATTTTATAATTCTACTGTGAATAATGGTGTAAAACAAAATTATACGTGCAACTACCTTAATCTCAATTATATTACTAAAATTTTATTAAAAATTTGGGAGGTGATTCAAATAAAATATAAACAAAAACAATAATTCAATAAAAGATGCTCAATATTATAAATTTCTTGAATGCCATATATGTCTATGGCTAAAGGTTTAGCAGCAGCTTCAAATAAGTCATATAGCTGTTTTTATACCTCAAAACAAAAAACAATAGAAGCAAAGTAGCATCATCATAATCATTTACACATTGCTTTTCCAGCATCAAAAAAGCACTTTTTTTTAATTGGCTTATTCTCTTTCAAATTGCTTAATTCAAAGCATCCATCCAGGAACAAATCCATTCACTTGTTGTTGAGCTTGGCTTGTTGAAGCTATTTGATCTGATGCTACATTGTTGTACCTATAATCCGAGCTGAAACGAAAGAACACGAGTTGAAATGTGTGTAAATAAAGGAAGAGAAATGATATTTTGACGCCAAATGGAAACTTGAATTTATAATATATTACCCGATTTGTAAAGTCGGATTGCAATCTAGTTGCTGGAAGAAGCTTTGAGAGTGAGCAGCATTCTGTTGATCGGCGTATTGCATGCTTTGATCGTCGGCTTCCCATGATTGCCTGTACTGATTTCTCGAATTTATTTCGTCCAACTGAAACATGATTTTAGTATTACGGATCATATTTATCAAATTGGTTAGACCTCTAATCATGATTCTATTGTTTCGATCGGTTAAATCATAGTTAAATGAAGTGGAAAATAAGTAATAAAACTATTGAAAAATTACAAAAATAAGTTTATGATAGTTGATGATCCATCTAAGTCTATACTATACGGAAAAACGTCCGACTTTGGAAGTATCTGATTGAAAATTCCGATATAGCTTAGGGATAACCCTACAATGTCGGGAGTAATCATCTGAGTTTAAACATATAAACCCATGAGCAATACATTGGAAATAAGTGTTAAATATCTTATCACGATTTGAAATTGTGGTTGCAATCAGTCATAAATACGGTTAATTGCAATCATTGCAATTGCAACGACACACATTGCAAGTGTTGCAACATAAATTTTAATTGAGAGATTCTTGAAATACACGGTTGAGAAATGCTTAAAATTTTTATAAAAAAGTTCCAACAAACATAAGTAAAATTGTTTAATATGGTTCAAGATGCGACCATAGTTATTTTAAATCCCACGATTCATTACGTTTGTTTGTAGAGACTACCGCTTCAGTAATATTATTTTCTACAAAGACATGATATGCAACAAAGCTGGTATTCTTATGAAATGAAGTTTTTACCTTCATTGACAAGGATCTGTTTGCTTCTACCAACATATGTTCCTATAAAAAAAAAAGCAGTTTAAAATTTTTAAGCACTCACTAATTAGCTTAATTAACAAATTTCTTTAGACAAATATATGTCAAAACCATACCTTATTTTGAAGATCAGCTAATTGGTCCAACATAAATTGTGTCTGCAAATTCATGTTTCAAACAATTCATTCAAGGTAACCAAAAGAATGTCACAATAATATTTAAGACTAAATTAATGAATACTATTTACCTTTCTATCAATTCAATTAATCATAAATGTGAAACATTAGAAAAAATGTGAAATCAACTTAATCTATAAATTTTGATAAAAAATCATATCAGAAACTTCATACAAAATTACTACCTTTGTTGACCTAACATGCTTCAGAGATGAATCCAATTGCCTTTCAAGCTGCTCAAGATCTTTAGAACTCAATGGCCCTAAATCTTCCCCTAAAAGATTTCTGAAATATTGCAAACACATACACACAATTTATAATCAAAATAATTTTAAAAAACTGATTTATTGAATTTTTTTACTAATGTTTTTTTTGAACTTCACCTTTGTGTTCTTTGAAGATTCTCGAATCGTTGTTTCAGCTTCAAGTATTCCCGGTAGCTACTCTGCTTCGAACAACCACAAAAATAATCAAATGAAAATAATATAAGAATTACAAATTTATCTAATCTCTTTCGTAATGAGTTGGAGTATCCTTTATACTATTTTGTTTGAAAAATAAAATACACCAAAAATTACAAAAATAGTTGTAAATGATAAATAATCGGTACCTCGAGTTCTTTGGCAGGTTTGCTGACTTCTACAGCTCCATAACTACACTTCTGGTACCTATCAAGAGTTTTGAGCATGCTGTTTTCAAGAAGAAGAAAAAAAAATTAGATCATAAATATTAAATACCTTATATATAAAAATGAATTGGAAAAAAAAAGTAGAAAAGAAGAACAATAGAAACTTAGAAAATATATGAAAGAAACATAACATCAAAGTAAAAATTTGTACAAACACTGTTCCATTTAGATATAATAATAATAATCCATACCCTATCTATCATCTAATAGCCTCTGCAAAAATATTTTAATTTAAGTAAAAAATTCAATAAATTTTTTATGCAAAAAAAGCATCACTCTCTCCTTCAAAGAAATTTTTGTGTAATAACTAGAAGTAGTTTGTATTATCCAAAAAGATAACAATTTTAAAGCTTTCTCCAAGACTCACCTAACTATAGGTTTTCAATGAAACCAGGAAAAGCAAAATATTAAAATCAATTATAAAAATCTTGATCTAGAATATTTAAGAACAAAAAAAGCAAGGTTTCAATGAAAAAATTTAAACCTAAAATTAAAAAAAATTAAAAAAATCAAGAAAAATAAAAAACACAGTCAAACAATAATCTAAAACAAAAGTAACCGTACAAAGGACATAAACATTTTAGATTTTCATCAGATCATGTACAATCTTACTAGATCTGATAAATCTGTTATCATTTCCATCAATATTAAACCAAGGAAGAAAATATTTTTTTTATAAAAAATTATTAAAAAAATTTATAAATAATTGTTAAAAATAATTTAAGAAGCTATAATCTTTGTCTAAATTTAAATAAAAAATTTAAAATAATATGAAATAATTATGTAGATGTAGATCTAATAGGTTAACAAAGAAAAATTGCTTGAAAAAATAGAAAAAAATTATAGAAAATAATGAATAAAAAAAATTATGAGATAGAGAAGGAGATTCATACTTAGAAGTGCTGCAAAACTCATAGAGTTTACCACGAGTAGAGAAGATGATAAGAGCAACCTCAGCATCACAAAGAACAGAAAGTTCATAAGCTTTTTTAAGAAGACCATTTCTTCTTTTTGCAAATGTAACTTGTCTGTTTATCTTGTTTTCTATCCTCTTCAACTCAACTCTTCCTCTTCCCATCTCTTTTTTCAACAAATTTTTCTTTGTTTCTATTTTTGAACAATATTTGCCTATTTGTTTCACTTTGGTACCTTAGGATGATCCTTCTTTTCTGGGTCAGTACCCTAATGGAACCATATTTGTGAAAACAATAGAAAGTTTAATACCTCTCAAGTTGAAAACAAAACTTGTGAAGCCCTAGAAAGAGGAAACAAGAAAACTTAGAGTAAAAATATGAGATATTTTATAGAGGAAAGAAAAAGTATACCATTTTATGTTATTGTACTCTCTAAACTTTCCTTTTTATTATCCTTTGGTTTTTCCTTTTTTTCTTCTTATTTTTTATTTTTTAGTTTTATATTTTCTTAATCATGTATGTCAATTTCAAATTTTATTTTGATTTATATATTTTTAAAAATATATTGATTATCTAACTCTTTAAATTATACTTTATTATGCTAGTGTTTTAAGAGAAAAAATGATACGCAATATTTTAAATTATCAATCAATCACAATCATGATAAATGTAAGTTATACTGTAATTTTTAAAATAATAAATTTTAAATAGATGATAGTGTAAAATTATTTTATAATATCAATATAATATCTTTTAACTCGTGTTTTAATTAGGTTAAAGACATAACAAATTTAGAATTTAATCTTAGAATTTTTTTATTAGACGAAATGATTAATAATATATGTTTTGAATAGTTATCCAATCGATATAATTTATTTAAGTTAAGAAATCAAAATGAACGGTACATTATGACACCACGAGAACAAAAAATATTAAATATTTTTAATTTTTAATTTTTTATTGTTTTAAATCTCCACCGGAAAAAATATTGAAGTGAACCTAGATTAGGGTTTCTAGTTTCATGAAAATTTCTTTTTCCCATGCTTTTCTATGTTATGGTATTTATAGTAAGGAAAACCGAATCCCACATGCAAGTTAAGCGCGTGTAGTACACGAAGTGTTTATTTTTGCTTGGATTGGAATCTATGTGGTGGACAATTGCGCGTGGGGACAGCTAAGGTTATAATAAAGATAAAAGATTGTCATTTTCTACAGTGTTTTTCACAGAGGTATAGCTAGTGTATCAGAACGTCGTCATATACCTTAAAATGGATTCCACACGTGTCAAGTTATGAATGGCTTTTTATGTGAACTATAATGATGATAATAATTTAATGTTTTTTGTGAATTGTATGAAGAAACAGTGAGAAAAGTGCAGTGAAGCTATGCCTTAGTTAGGCTTTGCAATTTGTATTGCATTCATTTGTTTCATAGTTTGGAATTATCATTAGAAGAGGTAACAAAAGAACTCCTATGGATTAGTGTTTGTGTGGTTTTTGTTTCACAATATAAGGTAATTTAGGTTCTGTATTTTTTTCTCTTTTCTTCTTTCAAGGAATAATAACAAAAGAATTTATATGGGGTAACCAATCAAATTTACAAATGTATCACTCTTTGAATCACATAATTGAATATTTTGTGTTGACAATTTCTAGGTCATAAGTATTTGGGATTTCTTGTTATATTTTTAAGTACAATAGCAACATAGCAATTTGTTAGTTACTTATGTAGATGAATGAATCTATTTTAATAGTTTTATTAGGGTTAATGAAGATAGTGTCTTTCTTTCTTTAGCTAGGGAGTTCTTTCACTAGGAGATTAATTCTCTTCTTTTTAAGTATTTTGGCCTGTGAGTGAAGGCTAACTCCTGTCCAGAGTACTTAGGATACCTTATTGAAAAAGTGATTCAACTCTAGGATGTATAAATTTGTTAGTTTGAATGATAGAGTGATTTTTCTTAATGTCCTTAATACTATTCCATTATTCTACTTGTCTTTTTTGAAAATGCCGATTATAGTTTGGAAGAAGAATGTTAAGTTACAAAGAAGGTTATTTTGGAGGAGGGTGAAAGGACATTTTAATATTCCTTTGGTTCGGTGAGAATACGTTTGCAAATTTAAGAGTAGAGGGGTTACGAGTGAGGGATCTCTTGTTGATTAATCTCGCCCTTATAGCAAAGTGAAGATGTATACGCTACTTATAAGGGACTCGTGGCTTTGGATCGATATTCTTATAGGTAGATACAGTGGTTTATCTATTTCCTCTCTTAGTAGAGGTAACGTTAAGGATTTATGCTATTCATCTTTCTAGTGGAAAAAGGTGTCCCTCGTAGGGAGAAAGAGGGAGGCAATGCAGATTAGTTTGTTGATGGCGTGGCTAGGATAGTTGGGTTGGATTCTCAAATTTTCTTTTGGAAGGATCCTTGTTTCCATCTCTCTTTAGTCTGGTGTTTTTGTGGGAGAGATAAGGGGTGGTTGTTAAAAGAGTATTGACTTGGGATCTTAAATGGCAGAGATTTTTCTTTCTTAAAGAAATACTCATGTTTTATCAATTTTTATCTTTGCTTCAGGATGTCTTTCTTACCCGAGAGATATGGGAGGGAGAGAAAGAGGGAGAGATAAAAAAGTGAATATGTGTAACACAGTGGGAGAACTGACTTGTTTGTTTTGCGTTTTATCGCAAATGTTGCGGTTAGCAAGAGTCGCCACCGACTTTTCTTTTATCCAATAAAGAAAAGGGTGAAAAAACAGGAAAGACCTTTGATAGATTCTGAGTACGAGAGATAATTATGAAAAGGGAAGGTATTAACACCATTTTCATCTGTAGTTATCTACGGGCTCTTAATTGCTTTAACTCACTTTTTGAAAATTCGCTTTGTGTGTGCGTATGATTTGAAAAGAAGTATTTTGTTGACTTCGTAATGATTCTTGTATCAGTCCTCAAGAATGTATACGAAGTGTTTGAAAATATATCGAAAGTTTAACTTTATAATGATTCTCGTATGAATGTATACAAAGTGTTTCTTTGAAAGTATTTTTGAAAAGAGCGCGAGGTGTGAAAAGTATTTGTTTTGATTGGAGCAGGCAATTTAGAGTCTTATTACCTACTCAGAAGGTCGTTCTTGTTATTTTTCTTTCTCCTTTAGAGTAGCGTTATCCATACCATTAGTTAATAGGTAACTCTATCTGTTGGATGTGAAGGGACGAGTGTAGGGTCATCGTATGGTCATTGAAGGCAACATTGTAAGGATACCTTAGCATTTCAAAGGGACGATCATCACTTATTCATAGGAAACAATCGAGGGACGAGATCATATATTCGTATGCAACATCAAGGGTCATCGAGGGACTATGATCTTTGTGATGATTTTTGAATCGAAGGAAGTTTGCTAATGGTACCCCCTACGTTTGAGGGACATGACCATTGTATTCGTAAAGCAACAAGAAAGATTACCCTAGAGGTGTGCAAGTGTGAAAAGTGTGTTCAATTCAGATATTATATCTTTGAATTATGGTTATTCTAAGATTGCTTTTAGATCTTGTCATACAATCATATTATCCATACATCTAAGCAGTTATATACAGTTTATAAGGGTGTAGAAAGTAAATGCAGAAAAGTAAAGATCTTACGCTATTACATGGCTTTGGGGTAGTTACATAATAGGAGGTGCGGAAAATAAACCCTAACTAATGATGAAAAATGTGAGAAACTAAACCTAACTATTACAACTTATAAGCAGTTACAATAATCAGAAAAATTTCGAGAAAAATATTAAATCGAAATAAGAGAGATAATGTTAGAAAAAAAAGGTTTTTGATGTTAGTAAAAAGTATTTAAGGTTAGAAAAACCTAATTACTGAAAAGAAAAATATTTTTGTATTTTTTGTGGTTGATTTTATTTAAGAAAAATAAATTAAAAGTTAATTTATAATTAATTAAGCAAATAATTTAAATGAAGGAAAAATAAAATGTTTTTTTTGTGTCAAAAATTAAATAAGTATTTTTAAAACCTAATTCTAAAAATAAAATTATTTTTCGGATTTTTTATGATATTTTAAAAAATATTTGAAAAGGAAATTAAATAGAAAAGAAATAAGAAAATAAGAAAAAAATGAAAAAATAGGTTAGTGAGAAAATTGGCAAAAAATAAGATGGTGGAGACTAGATTCGAGCCCAGGTACTCCTGGTTACCAACGCGCGTCACTTGCCATCTGAGCTGGGTCTCCTAATTGTTATGGAAACGAAGCACAATTATTAAATATGAAAATTAATTAATTTTTGAAAATTATTTCAAAAACGCGCGCGCTCTGCACTGTTCACCATCATCCCAAAATTCAAATTTTCTGGGAATTTTACCCACAGTCTTTCCACCGATAAGGCTATACTGACGATGCTTTTTTTGTCACTAAATCCTTGAACAATTCAAAAATTAAAAATACGAATGATAAATCAGATTCAAAGACATAGATCGATTGGAAATTATCTTCTGATTCTCGTGGTGCGCTTGGTTTTGTCTAATTTTGGCTATTTCGAAAAGCCCTAATTCGAAACCATGAACCCTAGCAATGGTGAATCGCTGTACCTGCACTCAAACTTCAATCAAACTATCTAGAAAGCATCGAAACATCATTACAAACATAAATATATAATCAAATCATGTTAAAAGTGCATGTATGTATGAAATCAATTTTGAAAATATGAGGTAAACCGTGATCGTGTTCTTGCAATTCTGGGTGCTTCGATCGATGGTAATGATACAGTTAGCTTTAAAGGGCTCCAGTGAATCGATTGGCAACCTTGGAATGACTTGAATCGACTGAATTCTTGGCCTGCAGGTTTCTTGAATGTCATAGTTTTTTCAAGCTTGGTTAGGGTTTGTTAGCCTGCAAGAACTCGTCCTGAGCATCTGGATTGCTTGTGTATATATAGTTGAATGAATTAGGTCAACAAATTTGATCAGAAATCAATCATTGGATGCAAATATATTTGATTGGAAATCAACACCAAATCTTTCTATTTTTGATATTCAATCACTCCAATCTCATGCCAATCAAATATTTTTGAAATTTCCAGCTTGCTATGAGTTGCTTGGACCTCAAGAAGCTTATATTTACATCCTTGCACTCATTACTTTAATTTTTGTATTTATTTTAATTAAAAATTAATTAATATGAATTAATCCAATAATAAATAAAATACATATGAGCATGGCGTGTGAATGGGATTTAGAAGCTCTTGACAACATTAGAAATAAGTTTGAACCAAAGAAATATAGGCCCATTTGGAATATTTTCAAGTTTGATCAATACTTTGTTCATGTATTTCTTCAAAATAGCCAATTTTTTCCAAGTCGTAACTTGCTCAAATTTTATCATTTGAAAGTGTTCTTGAACTTTTTAGAAAACTTAAGATGTTCTATAAATGCTCCTTTTGGTTTCATGTTCATTTAAGCTTCCATGTTCATGTACACTTCATTGGAAAAAGATGACTTTTTGTTGACTTTTAGAAGGACCTATAATGTCTTGACCCATAACTCTCAAATGAACCATTTTGGGCAAAGTTTGTGAGAGACAAAGTTGTAGAGAATTGAATTCCCTTTAAATGATATTTGGGGGGAAAATTTCTGATGAAGTATGTGAAAGTTATGCTTGGTCAAAGTTCTAGTGACTTTCCCTTAAAAACCTTAATTTAGAAACTTTTGACTTTTGATCATTCCTTGAATTTTATTGATGAATCATGATAAACCCTTGATCAAATGATGAATATGACTTCAAAATATTTATGTTGACAAAAAATAATGAAGTTTGACTGTATGTTGACCATAATTGACTTTTTGTCCAATACAACTAATTCTCAATCATCTGAGCAATTGATTGAGCAAACTTAGGCTATGAAGCTTGAAACTTGACATGGTGATACTTTTAGACATATGAGGAGGCATGATGATCACTTGAGCAATTAGAACTCATAATTGTCTTGAGAGAAGCAAAACCCTAGTTATGGGTTGATTGCTTAGGAGAGGGTTTGTCTGGTCAACCTTTGAGCAGTTCTTGAGTATGGAGATGCCTCTTGATCTTGAAAATAGGAGGAAATTTTTTGGGGTATAACAATATGGAAGTACTCTAGATAAAGTACTTTTCTTGTCTCATCCAAGAGGTACCTCTAGAAGAAGTTTGAATTCTTCCCTTATCTAGAATACTTGGATCCCGTCTAAAATCTTGATCTTCTTTTGCCAACTTTGCATGGTCGGTACCTTTATAGTGTGTCTCCATATTCTTTTTCTTTGGTTTTTCTATAGATCGGGGAGGTCAAATAAGGAGAAAGAAAGAAAATTCAATCTAATCGTCTGAACAAGTGCACCTTAGAGACTGTCACTCGAAAATGCCTTATATTGTTTTTCGAACGCAATTGTGGGAAACGAGGTGTCTCCTTATCTCCATATTCACTGATCCACCCAGGATTTTAAGTTTCTCTTAAATATATGGTAGTTCTCTCTAGGTTATTGGGCTCGAAAGGGCATAGTTCCCCTTGTTCGGGCCGATGAATTTCTAGTATTTCTCTATCTTTAAAATATAGGTCGTAGCCTGGGCTTTATGGTAACATGCCTATAAAGGATTTGATTAAAGTTTCTAGGACAATTTTGATTTCTAGGGAGTTTGCATTAGCGGCACACAAATTTTATTTATCCTCCAAAGGCTTTCACCATATTCGAAGGCTAAATCCCGATTAGGTTCCATGACCTATCTTTGATTTACGCCAATACCTTAAGTGGGATAAGAATTCCAACGAATGACTCGGATGAATATGTGAGTATTGTAGATCTTCATTATGACAATTTGATGTGACAAAATAACACTAGAATATTTAATGTTATGCATCGCGATGTTGCATTGTATGTTCTATGATGGTAACCTCCTTAGTTGCAATTATTCTCTTGGAATTTGGTTTGCTCTTTTGATATATATATATATATATATATATATATATATATATATATATATATATATATATATATATATATATATATATATATATATATATATCCATTTTAAAGCGATATAGCGGTCGATCTTCGTTTGGATGCTCTTTACCTCCTTAGGTGAGTGAGTTACAGATCTTGTTGGTTTTGTTGATTGGCAGCAATTTTGGTAAAACATTCTGCTCAAAAAATTTCCATGAAGTATACTAAAACAACCGTTTTATGAAGATGTCACAACAAATGTCCTGACATGTGAAACTGACTGAACTGGTTTTAAGTTCAAATATTTTAGGAGTCAGTTTGTTTTTAATTATATGCTTCGATTAAGCAAGCATTGGAATGATCTTCAACAATATTATTGGAGAGCTTTTGTCTTACTTTCATAGAGAAAGATCAGGAATCGCTGAAGACTAAAGAGTGAAGCAACCCTAGCTGCTGTCATTCTATAATTAAGCTGCTAACCCTATTTTTCAGAGTTGGTCATTCCAGAAGAACTTAAGCGTATTATTTTCATTGTTGGTTGTTAGTTTTATTGGTTGTTTATTGTGAGTCTCTCTAGTATTATTTGATACTTGAGTAGGACGTTAGTAGAGTTGTAATTTGTTAATCATCATAAGCTTTGAATCCAGGATGATTATGTGTCTTTGAAGAGTCTTCAATATTTGTCTTTTTTAATTGTCACCGCGAGTGACCGTGGGGAGTGACCATAGGTTCTCATATCTAGGATAGGTTTCTTAGGTAGAAGGGTCATTGAGTAGTGATTAAGTGAGGAGCGTAAACGGGATGTTTAAATCTGAATTAATATTGCTAATAGTGGACTTCATCCCTGGCTTGGTAGCCCCCAAACATAAGTGTGTAGCACCGAACTGGGTAAACAATTCTCTATGTTATTTAGTTTTCTGTCTTTAAAATTCTGCACTATTAGTTGTTCATATAGCAGATATTAGTGTTGTGACATCACCTTCGACATCTCATATCTAATACCAAAATTTTAGATCTGCAAAAATTGAAATAGTTATGGGGAAAGTGATCCTCTACTTTCATGCAGCTCCGATATGGATTCAAATTTGGATCTGAGATAATATTGTCGTGCATTTTTGCATTAACTTGGAAATTTCCAGATTCGGTTGATCTAATTTAAAATGGAGCTTGATTGATTCAAATACCATGGATCTACGTGTTTAATCTCAAAACATCTAAATTCAGTTATCAGAGAAGGCTTCTATGAAAAGAACTAAGAATTGAATTAATTATCATGGAAATCATAGGAATCAAAAGTCATTTCCTACAGATAGTGTAACTATTCTGTTCAGGAACCAAAAATGGATGTGATTCATTGATGTAGAATCTTGACTCAGTAGTACTAACCTCCAACGATATGCGGCAAAGGAGGGGGAGTACCTGCAAGGAACTATAACGTCCAAGTTAGTACAAAGATCAAGATGAGAGTAGAGAAAGTGGAGATGTAACTAAAATTCCCGCGTCAAACAGTTTTATACCTTGGGCTAATGGAGTATATTGAATGGATATGGGCCTATGCTCTTTTGGGTCTTTGGTCGGCCTAGAACATAACTAAACAGAATTTTAATTGGCCTTAGAGTAGACAAATTATTCCAGCTGGAAGTATCATATGGTAACTAATATTTTATGTTTAATATGTAAAATATTAAGGAAGAGATTGTTGTTGATTATCCATCGATTCTAGATGGAACAAGTAATGAATATTTGAAGGCTCATATGGTTGTCTTTCTCAAGTCTATGGATAGAAAAACCTTAAAAAAAATTATTAACAGATGGACACCTCTTACAGTCAAAGTTTATGATAGTTTTGAATTAGTAAAACCTAAAAGGAATTGAGAACCTTCTGAATAAGAAACTTATTTTGGAAGTTCTTGTTCCCTTAATGTTGTTTATAAATGAGTTGAAAAAAATATGTTCAAGATCAGTAACACCTATGTTAGTGCTAAAAACGCATGTGAGCCTCTTTTAGAGGCTCGAGAGGGAACTTCAAAAGCTCAAATTACAAAGCTTTGACTCGTCACCTCCAACTTTAAAATATTAAGATGCTTGAAGAGGAAAATATTGATGAGTTCAATGCTCGTCTTTGTGACATTTATAATAACTCATTTACTCTCAATGAAAAGATGCTAGAAGAGAAGTTTGTAAGAAAGAATTTAGGTATCTACCAAAGAGGATTAACATGAAAGTTACTTTCATTTAAGAGTCATGAGATGTTTGTTGCTGCGGTAGAGCGGCAAGCAAAAAGTTGGTATTATTTTTACCGGGTGATATATACCGGTTAGGTTATATCGTATCGTGTCCACAGAGATTGGTTATTGATTCGTCGTTCGACAATTCTACCGTTAATGAGTTTGGGATTAAAAGAAATGAAAATAAAAGACAAAAAGTAAATGAACAAAAAGTATAAAGGATAGACAGCTTATCCGGAACGAATGTAAACTACCCGTCACTGACTTAAATCTACCACCCATGTCATACTCGGCCTACGATACTCGTCTGTGTCATCACATACCTCTCACAACCTAAGCTATTCCTAACCCAAATCGAGAATCCTCCTAAATCATCTCAATAGCCATGTCTGGCCTATCTCAACAACACAGGAGTCAACTGCGTCACCTCCATACCCATCTCTAGCATACTTCACCAACGCAGAGGCATTAAGTTCAGATACTCTATAGTGAATGTTAGATCTAAACTCATTCCTAGTATTCAGAAACTAACAGATAATCATCCCAGATAAGAATCTAAGCAATCTATCTCTAGTAAAGCTCAAATCCCTAACATAAAGTAAAAACCCAAGACAATCACCGACACAAATTCGTAAAACAAGCTTTATACAACGCCAAGGGCGACAAATATACATGAGTTAGAGTAAATATACATACAAAACCCAACATAAGAGATTACAAAGAGAAGAGAAGAAGAGGAACCAAACATTTCTTGGTTTGTCAACACCAATCGACGAGGGATTCGACTCCGGATCATCCAAATGCAAGCTCCAATGTTGTTTTCTAAGAAAATCTATCAAAAAAAATGATGTTGATGGTGTTGGGACTCAAAAATACCCAACCCATAACCTAAAAATGTGTTTTTAGCCCCTTTTAAAGAATTCGAAATGCAAGGCGCGCAGATTCGCTAAGCGTATCGCTTAAGCGCGGTCTGTTATGTTCAGCATTTTGTTTTTGCCATATCTTGAGAACCGTAACTCAGAATTGAGCCCGGTTTAAAGCGTTGGAAAGCTTATTCAATGCTCTATCTAACCATGGATAAATATCAAGCTTTATTGATGATTTTTATTCTTTGATTTTGAGCTTTACTCGTTGTTGAGTTGCCCAAATCACGCATTTGAAGCCGTATCTTCGACACTTTATTACTCAATGCTCCAATTATGAATGAATACCTATAAAAGAGATGAAAAACTATCAAATGATACAATATTTACACAAAAACTCAATTATTCTATTATGTACACATTTATACCAAAAGCGGGGGATTTATTCGAAGAATATCAACAAAAGAACGGATAAGTGCCACAAAATGTATATACAAAATAACTACATTTTGGCACTTATCAACTCTCCCCAACTTGACACATTGTTTGTCCTCAAACAAAGTCAAGTAAACCTAAAGAAATAAAAGATGATAATCAAAGAATCACAAATCAACAAGTTTTTGAAAACAGAAAACAAATGTATGGTTCAAACGAAAAATGTACACGACAAATACAAACTTACCACTATCCTACAACGACAACATATAAACGAAATAAATCCAAAGTACAAAAATCATACAAAACATTCTAAAACAAAACAAACTTAATCATGAATCACGCCTAGCAAAATTTCATCGGTAGATGAAGAACACACAAAGGTGAGGGATAAAAAACACTCCTCCACAATCTTGCAAACAATAGACTAAATTATGCATTCATCCAAAAACGTATTGAAAATACAAATGCAAGAATCACAAGGGCTTTTCAAGGTTGTAATGTGGCTTGGTTAACAAACAAGTGATAAGTCCTAAAGCTAATCGAAACAAAAATTTGCCTAAACCTAAGGGAGTGATCAACTCACAAAGTTCTAAACAATATAATTTCAATCAAACTTATTCTTCATCACCAATTTCACACCAAACACACCTCACTTATTAACATAACATTATTCCTACTCTTTTGTTTTTCTTTTTCAAATCTTTTCTCTTTTTTTCTTTCTTTTTCTAATCTTTCTTTTTCACATTTTTTTTCTTTTTCTTTTCTCTTAACCTCATACCAACCACAATATAAGTATATAAATATTCCTCTCCCCAACTTAAATTCAACCAATATC
Source organism: Vicia sativa (assembly GCA_021764765.1). NCBI lineage: Eukaryota > Viridiplantae > Streptophyta > Magnoliopsida > Fabales > Fabaceae > Vicia > Vicia sativa. The sequence goes on from CM038793.1 coordinate 6,533,015, forward strand.
ATTATGTGAATACTCCCTACTTTATAAGGCAAGGTAAAAATCCATACAACAACATATAGTTGAGGGTTCAAGAAACAAAGAAATCAACATCCATACAAAAAAAGTGAATTGACACTCATAGATAAGCATCAAGTTCAAATATAAATGGATGTTGATAAAAGTTCAAAGGGGCTAACAAAGGATCACACACTCACAAGGTGAATTGAATATTTGGCCAAGGTAGTTATGCTCAAAATCAACAAAATGCCTTGATCATTTTCTTGCAATCATACAATCAACACAAAACAAAAGATTAAGCATAATAAAATCTATTTAAAACAAGAATGTGGACTCTCATATGTAAACAATGGAAAACTTCCTCACATTTATGGGTAAAAAGGGGACTAAAGTGATTCAATTCATGAGCAAGTAATGCAAAAAGAATGAATGGCATGGTAATTGTACAAATGATAAATTTCCTAAACATGTTATGCTATAGAAAGCGATAAACGAGTACCTGACGTGTACCAACTTTGAAACTATCATTACCATACATCCGCGAGTTGAAACGATCAAACTCGGAAAATCACCTCAAAAGTCTTCAAGTTACCGAACCAAAATTTGAGTTCAAACAACAACAAAAGAATTAGAAAAACAATACTAATTTTATTCAATACAAAAAGCCTTGGTGAAAGTGGGAAAAAGGAAAACCAAGTGAAATTTTAAAAGAATTCACTGGCCCTACATAGCAGAGCGCGCTAAGCGCCAGCAGAGCGCGCTAAGCACGCTACACCAGTTGCAGAAAAATGACAGCAACAAGTGCAACTGCTATGCAAGCTCCACTTACACACCTATACAATCTCATTTACACATCTAAATAATATTTACAATACATACACACTTCCATAAGCTAAAACACTACAAACTTGTGGAAAATAACAAATTGACATAACAAAACAAAAGCAAATAACAATACGAAAACGTGGTGACAATTAATTAACAAGTTGAAAAGTGAAGATTTAAAATTAAGAACAAGTCCTATTTCAACTTGTTAAAACACAAGCCACCTAACAACATAAACAAACATAAACAAAAACAAACAAAAACATGCTTGTTTTACGTCGTAAGCTCGACGCCTTTATTGTGTGAGCACTAGTAACCTCCTCTCGTCATGCCATGGTATTGCCACACCGTGCAAACCTAAAGAAAGTGTCCTAACAACCACACAACAAACGTTACGAGTACGAGACAATTTACAACATCACATGAAAGCTAAGAAAATCACAATATGTACAAGTATAGAAAGTAAACACACAATATGTACATGTAACATATACAAGTTCATATACAAAGCCTATACAACATATACAATAATTACAAAAATAAAAAACAACGGAATTATCGCAATACAGAAACAATAAAACCAATCCCCGGCAACGGCGCCATTTTGTTGCTGCGGTAGAGCGACAAGCAAAGAGTTGATATTATTTTTACCGGGTGATATATACCGGTTAGGTTATATCGTATCGTGTCCACAGAGATTGGTTATTGATTCGTCGTTCGACAATTCTACCGTTAATGAGTTTGGGATTAAAAGAAATGAAAATAAAAGACAAAAAGTAAATGAACAAAAGTATAAAGGATAGACAGCTTATCCGGAACGAATGTAAACTACCCATCACTGACTTAAATCTACCACCCATGTCATACTCGGCCTACGATACTCGTCTGTGTCATCACATACCTCTCACAACCTAAGTTATTCCTAACCCAAATCGAGAATCCTCCTAAATCATCTCAATAGCCATGTCTGGCCTATCTCAACAACACAGGAGTCAACTGCGTCACCTCCATACCCATCTCTAGCATACTTCACCAACGCAGAGGCATTAAGTTCAGATACTCTATAGTGAATGTTAGATCTAAACCCATTTCTAGTATTCAGAAACTAACAGATAATCATCCTAGGTAAGAATCTAAGCAATCTATCTCTTGTAAAGCTCAAATCCCTAACATAAAGTAAAAACCCAAGACAATCACCGACACAAATTCGTAAAACAAGCTTTATACAACGCTAAGGGCGACAAATATACATGAGTTAGAGTAGATATACATACAAAACCCAACAAAAGAGATTACAAAGAGAAGAGAAGAAGAGGAACCAAACATTTCTTGGTTTGTCAACACCAATCGACGAGGGATTCGACGAGGGATCATCCAAATGCAAGCTCCAATGTTGTTTTCTAAGCAAATCTATCAAAAAAATGATGTTGATGGTGTTGGGACTCAAAAATACCCAACCCATAACCTAAAAATGTGTTTTTATCCCCTTTTAAAGAATTTCGCAGGGCTAAGCGCAGTATTCGCTAAGCGTCCGTTATGTTCAGCATTTTGTTTTTGCCATATCTTGAGAACCGTAACTCGGAATTAAGCCCGGTTTGAAGCGTTGGAAATCTTATTCAATGCTCTATCTAACCATGGATAAATATCAAGCTTTATTGATGATTTTTATTCTTTGATTTTGAGCTTTACTCGTTGTTGAGTTGCCCAAATCACGCATTTGAAGCCGTGTCTTCGACACTTTATTACTCAATGCTCCAATTATGAATGAATACCTATAAAAGAGATGAAAAACTATCAAATGATACAATATTTACACAAAAACTCAATTATTCTATTATGTACACATTTATACCAAAAGCGGGGGATTTATTCGAAGAATATCAACAAAAGAACGGATAAGTGCCACAAAATGTATATACAAAATAACTACATTTTGGCACTTATCAATGTTCCACAATGAAAATTGATGAATTGTTTGGATCCTTGATCATCGCTGAGATGGCTATTGATGAAAAATTAAGAAGAGTAAAAGAATAGTGTTTAAAGCCAATATTGTTGATCATGGAGACTAGGCATCTAATGCCACTCATGAATTTTTTTATTGAATCTATTGTTTTGATTTCTAATACCTTTAGCAGGGTTATGAGAAGACTTGATATAAGAAATGGGGTGAAGAATAAGAAATGGTCATGAGAAGACATGTTTCAGCTTCTGGGATCAAGGATATTGAAATTAGGTCTATCGTAATGGATGTTGAAGTAACTATTACTTAGGACCTTGTTGATAAGCTTATTGGTGTGAAGAATAAATGGAAGTTTGTTCTAAACTCTAAGGATGGTAGTAAGGAAGTTGATTATATCAAGTATACCATTTTCACCAAAGAAAGGTCTGTGAATACCACTATGGGGCATCTGGCTATTCGATTAAGGATTATTGGGTGTTCAAAAACAAAGTTCACGACATGATTGACTCAAAGACTATTGTGTTCAAACCAAAGAAGGATGGAAATCCTATTCTCAAGTAAGCATAAAGATACAGTGCATTTTCTTAAGTAATAAGTCCATATGGAGTTTAGTCTACAACGCCCAATTTAGTTAAAGTGTCCAATATAAGTGTAGTGAATGATGAATATTGGAAATGTGTACCTTAAATATGATGTGTACTGAATATGTACAATGTATAATTTCAATTGGGCTAAGCATGGTTGGGTCTTTGTATTGGGACTTTGGTTGACCCAGAACAACTAGCATAAAAATTATTACAAATTTAGTATTCTGAGTATTACTCGTCAACACCAATACAAAAGGAAAAACAAAATAGATGTTGAGAATAAGCAAACATAAATTCAAAACTATGTAAAACAAAACTAAAAGAAAGAAAAATAATCCAGAGTGAGACGCTCGAATCACATATGATTAGGGTCTTTATTTTGGAGGAAAATATCTTGGTAGCTCATCTCTCCATCATTAAACTCTACAACCGATTCCTTTTCTCTACATGTGAGCAACTCTTTTTGATTTGCATAGTAGGATTTCATTTTATCCCTCGATTTAAAGCACTCAAAAATCTTAAGTTTAAGGTTTCTTTGGCGCTAATCATGCACATGCACTCAAAAATCTTAAGTTTAAGGTTTCTAGAAGGCGTGTCTTTATCCCAAGCCATTAAACCTAAGGCATAAGTATGTTGGTTATGTTTGAGAACTTATTGGTCTTACTCTATAGGTTAAACATGCATAGGTTTCCCTACTGCAGTTGGTGTACGACGTTCTTTCATTATCCTATCAAAGTATCATTTGTTCATTAGTACTTGGGGTTTCATCTAAATATGACTAACTCCTTTTCCAATACTCAAAGCACTCATGATGCTAAAATATCTCATCATTGTGGCATAGGAATTGAAGTGGTTTATAATGCCTTTAGAAATCAAATCCCCAAAATATAATGGGCCTCCATGTGTGAAATCTAGCAAGACTATACCTTGGAGGTGTTGCACACAATATGGTTAGAAGTGCTCTCTAAGTTAAGTTGAACAAAAGGAATGGCTGCCATATTTTTGAAGTATGGATTAAACTTAAAAGCTATTATTTTTTCTGGAGGTTTCCCTTCTATCTAGAACCATGATGGCCCTTTATGGGCACTTTTTTGAAAAATCATCTCCCATCCCTCTTGATTTGGAGTTGGATCCTAATTTTTCTCATATAAATCCTGCATAATGAAGGTACTTTAACACAAATAAGGTTGTTGATTGCTTTAGTATTTTAGTTAACCACGTTGCCTCGAACAAAAAAGGTGTAACTTAAAGTAGGTCATTGCGCATTCACAAAGAACTCAAGCCCTATGGAGCAGGTGAAGGGGTACGCCAAGATTACCTTAAAATACTCCCAAACACATCTTTCATTTCTAGCTAATCATCTCGATCACTCCATTGAAATCTCCTTTTAGCATTGACATTGCATTTCTAATTTTCTTCTTCTAATACATAATAGATTTCTTTTCCTTGTAATATAGATCCATGGCGAAGTTTTAAAATAGATGAAAAATAGTGGCTTATGGTTAAAGTAACTATGGTGCAAGAAAATAAGAGTATAGAAAGTAGTGAGAAAAGATAAATTAGGAAAATGACTCTTATTTATATAAATGTGCCCAACCGTGCATCGGTCTAATCATTAATGTTATCCAACATTCCGCTCAATGGTTAGAAACAATCTAATCATGTCATGATATGTAGACGATCAACACCATCCAATAGTTAGAGTTTTTAAATGACCGAGCTCGTTTCGGTCCGGGGGGACCAAAACATATAAAACAGATGAAGTGGTTCGGTCCGATTACTTTATGAGATGCCAAAATTGAGCCCGACACAGTTTCTAATAGGCCATGTGGATCAATGAACCACTTAGTCCATTATTTCAATATTATAGTTTTAAATTTATAAAAAGGATATAATAGATAAAAGTTGATTTCGGATCCTCTTCTTCGGTTTGTATCTTCATTCCTTTCATTTCTCTCTATCTCTCTCTAAATATCACACACTCTCTCTTCATTATAAAATCATTTTTACTTTAGAGAGAGTGAGATTAAAAGAGAGATAGAGAGCAATGAGATGAATGAAGATACAAATGGAAGGAGAGGATTCAAGTCCATAAAAGCTATATAACATAAGTAGAGAGTAATCATAAACTTAGTTAAGAGATATTTAAAATATTTATTAAATTAAAATCCATATATTTAAATATATATATATATATATATATATATATATATATATATATTGAAGTGATGCAACTGTTCAGTTATTCAAGTATTTTTTTCGTTCGAATGCGATTTGAGACTCTTTCACAAAAAAGAATCAACAAACAAATATTTGTTACAAGAACGTAGAAAATCGCAAACTTTCATGCTAACACTCTTTCACAAAACTAACTTAATGGATATCGTTGAGTACAACAGATGTGAGAGGTGCTAATATCTTCCCCTTGCAAAATCTACTCTCAAACTCGCTCTTGGTTGCGATGACCATTTCTTTTCTTCCATGGATTTTATTCAATATTTCTCCTTTGTTCTTGGAATAAATAAAGATCGGTGACAACTCTTTTGTATTTCGAGCGTGCAATGCGCTCTGGTATTTCTCGCGCCGCGACAATGTCACCATTTTGAAAACACATCTTCATCCTCCTTAACTTTTCTTTTTAACTTGAAACACACTTATGCAATCATATCTTAACTCAATATTTTTTCTCCAAAATTAACTAAAATGATTTATACATATAATTTTAATGGGCCAGCTCGAAGTCCGCTGGACTAGCCTAGTCGATGAATAACATTGGCTCAATGGGCTAAACCAAAAAGATAAGATTATGTTTTTTTAATGGTTTTTCAACCCGACCGACAATAAAATATAGGGCTCATGGATCGGTCTGATAGTCTGAGCCAATTTTGACAACTCTACCAACATGTAACAACTATATTTGTAATAGAATAATCATGCTGCTAGTTTGATAAGGAGCAACACGCACTAAAAACATCGTTGCGATTTGCAGCTAAAATTCAAAAATCTAAAAACTATCTCTTAAATTCTTCCAATTCATCTTTTCACCATAAACTTAGATAAACTCGGTTATTCCTACACCAATACTTATACTGTATACGGTGAATAGTAGTTTTTAAATAAAATAATATTAAATGATGAATAATATTCGTGAACAGTGCTAGTGAACAATACCGACAAACAGTGTTCGTGAATAGTATATGAACTATGACTTTTAATAGTAAAATAAAATTGGTTAATGAAGTGTAAAAAATTGGTTAATGAAGTAATGAGATTGATTAATAATCATCCTGATATTAAAAATAATTTTTATTAGTAAAATAAAGTTGGTTAATGAGATATTAAAAACTGGTTAATAAACCGGTCAAATTTTTAGTAGTTACAAAGTTGGTTGATGAAATATAAAAAATTGATCGATGAAATTAATTGATCACATAATTTTATTTGTGTACTCTCTCAATCTTAAAAAAAGGTAAAAATAAAAAATAAAAAATAAAAAATAATTTTTAATTTAAAAAAAAAAATATTATTGTAATATTTCACTATTCACTTTATATGTAAATAATAAAATACAGTATAGATGTAAGAAAATAATTTAAGAATATCATTTTTCAAGTTAGATTATTTGTTCTCTCAAAAATACGTTTTATGTTACCCTAAATAGTGACAATTAAAATAATATAACTTTAAATAAAAAAGATATAACCTAGTATTAATGGGTTACCTTTCATCCACCTCTTATTTTTTTTATGATAGCTTGGATGGCCATTACTCTATGTACAATGAATTTGGAGAATTTGATCAACTCTCGAATGTTTGCACCAAGAAATACTCTTATGTCTTAGGAATGAGATTGAGGTCCTTGGACCTTAACTTCACTAGGAATTTACCTTGAATATATTCCATCAAGTGGTCACCTTTTTGCATAAGTATAGAATCATATTATTGTTGATTTTAGCAACTTCAAATTTACTTAAGGATGTGGGTTCCTCCGTTAGTTAACAAGGATTTAATAAGGACTCTAAACGTTAACAAATATTTTATTTAGAAAATCAACTACCACTTGAGCACTATTGGTTTGAGTGACAACCGTTTCTACCAAATCTGATTCATAATTCCAACAAAATGTAAACCTTTGAATAAGAGGATATGAATGCTTCCATAAAATCAATTCCCTCCACATCACAAACTTCCACTTCTAGTATTTTGTTTTTTTAGGCATCTTGTTTATTTTGGAGATACTCCATGTGTGTTGATAGTGGTCACACCTCTTAACATTAGTAAAAGAATTCTTACACAAATTAGTCCAAAATCATCCAAATGGGTCCTATCTTTGTTAAACTGGCTTCCATAATTTCTCTCATGGCAAGGCCTCAACACCTTTTCTTGCTCATCTTCTAGAACACACCTTCATTGTAGTCCAACTGCCCTTTTGTACAAATTTGACTCATTTCAAAGATAGAATTTAGGATCATAGAGAAACTTCTAATTGTGTGTTGTTCTCCGCTAGACATGTTTGATATTTCATCTCCTACAATCATATTCAAAGTGTATGTTGCTTGGTTGGGATCATGTCTTTCTCCTTAGTTTCGAATTCTCTTAGGTGAGGATGTCCTCTGGCAATTTTCCCTTGTACGCAATGCTTGTTTTCCTAGATTATGGGAGTTATCTCGTTTGTATCTTTGCAGGTTTTCCTCTTGGAACAACTCCTCAATAGCTTGAGATTGTGACAATCATTTGTGCAGTGACCAACATATTCTATGATAAATGCACCACCTGACTTGCTCATTCCCCATTACATATCCCCTAGGGTAAAGAGGTTAGGGAATAACCTTGGCATAGTAGACATCTAGGAAGATATGTTATTTTCTTGTGTTTAGTGAGGTGAAATGCTCCCAGGGTTTTCTGACATGCTTGAGTGAAACCTTTTCTTGAATAGGTATTGAATTTCATTTCTTCTACTTGCCCTAAACTGCGAACTTTCTGTCACCTCTCCCTATTGCATCTCATGTTGTTTTCTCAGTGTTGCTTTCTTCTCCTTTGATATAACATTTGCTCTTGGTAGTACGATCTCTTCTATTGAGGTTGTCGACTTCTGGACCAATTATACGTTGAAGTTTCCCGCTTTTAGACAATTTTGAAAAGCACCAACAAACATCTTTCTCTTTGGATTAGTCGTTTCTCTTGTCATCATGAGACGGGGTCGGGCCTCTATCAGAGTAGGTGTGTGGCTGAAATAAGTTTAATTAAGGGCCACAATGGTTGCCAACTATACTTATAAAAGTACATCAACGATAACTCCACCAATGAAAGACCAGTAAAACCACAATTGAATTAATTATCTTTTAGATTTTATATATATATATATATATATATATATATATATATATATATATATATATAGAGAGAGAGAGAGAGAGAGAGAGAGAGAGAGGACACTCTTTGTAACGAAAAATAGAAAATTGTTAGTAGCGGAATTAGAACTCTGTCACTCCATGTACATTTACTTATAATGATCGTAATGAGATGTTTTGGTACATATAATAAAATGCGCAAAAAAGTACCGTTAAGTAAACAAACATTGTAATATGGTGTTACCAAATGTATCCTTTGTACATTATCATTGGGTCATTAATTTAGGCGATCTTCATTGGGCATGGGTTATCTTCTGGCCTCTTCGGAACTCGACTCAAAAGATCAGACATGTACATTATCTTATTTATACTATAGAAAATCATTCATTTGAGACACTCATCATTTATTCGATATAATTCTATATTTTTCAATAAAAAATCATTATATTTAATTTTTAAATGGTATTGTCCAAACCTTACACTTTGGTTGTATTTATTTTATTAAAAGAGGGTTGAACCCATGATAATAAATAAAAAGATAGGTACAAAAATGAGGGGGACTAAATCTAATACCTCAAAACTAGAAACTAAGAAACCCTAGTTTATTTATATTGAAATCCATAACTACATTAGAATGTATCTCGTTCCACTACGTATAATTAGTAACTAAAAGAACTAAGTTATATGATTTACTTACACAGTGATTCCCTTCTCTATAAATGTGAGTATGATGCAATGCTTGAATACAAGGTCCCATCTATTCCATATTCTCCAAGGCACCACAAATGGTTTACTAAAAGCAAGCACAACTAATTTTGAATATGTATCCAACCATAAATTACTCCAATGACATATAACAACATACTCCATGCAGAAAATTGCACCCATAATCTTCGCAAATAGTGCATTTTACTTACCCAGATTACACACAAAGCTACCCAAATGATCTGCATTATGATTCATGAAAATTCCCCCACAAGATACTCTAGGAGGGGTGCTGCAAGAGGATCCTTCGATATTAACCTTCATTCAATTTAGTGGAGGAGGGCTCCAATTTAGTGGAACTATTTCTTTGGTTTGGACGTCTCGTGATTTCGTTCTCATATTGAAGTGTTTTCCATATTAAAAATATCAATGTTCTTTTGTGCATTTATTTGTTCTGTTTACTATCTTATATTTGTTGTTGATCTTCAAAATTCCTACAAGTGTGAAAAATTCTATATCCGTTATGTATTTTTCTGTTATTTTGTCTTAATTTTCCATAAAGACTCGATAAGATTGCAAACTTGACACAAGCCAGCAAGATACATCTCAAAAAGATTCTTAATTGCTTTCAAAGAAAATAAATTACTTCTAGTGAAAAGCATAATGTCGTCCGCATAGACGATGTGAGAAAGCACTTTCATATGTCTTGAAGATTTACTCAAATTAATTTTCTTATTTATTGCAAATAGAGAGACCTAAGCTCAGCATATCTTCAACAATACAAAACAAGTGGAGACAACAAGTCCTCTTCTAACCCCCTTGGAAAAAACCATATAGAGTCCTCCAGTGATAGATATAGAAACATTGCTCGTATATAAGACATTACAAGTAAATATAAAGCATAACATTGCCCGACCGACGCTAATAGATTAGTAGCCTATTCTCTTTATTTAAAGGTGAAAAAGATACATGTAATAGTGATTGTATAAGATTGTTTTAGTTTGTTATTGGACATGTATCTCCCAAGAATTTGAACAAACTTGGAAATTTAAATTTTCCTCTTTTGTAGATTTAACATTTCCAAGACATATTATATATGTTTAATGTAATCATTATTCATTTCATACAAGGAAAATTAACTAGGTATATAAATATATACTTTTTTGTTGAAGCAAATGACTCTACCAAAGTCGGGGAAGCAAATATTTATCTCTTGTGAAGCCACCATGTGAATAATTTTTTGGCTAATTATTATCAGTTTATAGCTAGACAAAAAAGACATTATTTGTTTGGTATAATCCAATGATAGATTTTGACATCTCACTAATAAGAAAATGTCAATCAACATCGTTCTTCATTATGCCAAAAAAAACAATCAGAGATGTCGGAAATTATTTTAAGAGATTGCCATGATTCTTCATGATAATGAAATGTTCAATTCAAATTAGTTGAACTAAGAGTCTAAAAGTGGATTTCTTAACTCACCCATGTCCTTCTTAGTCACTCCTACGAAACTCTACTTTTGCCGTTGGGAAATTGAAAATAAACTTCCGGTAAACACTTTATTCAATGAAATTTAGATTGAAAAGGGTTGGGTGTGAACCGGAACTATATTTTCGGTTTTAAACTTTATGTAATATTTCAATAAAGCGTGTATGTGAGACCAAATTTAAAATAAATTTGGAATCGAAAATATATTTCCAATTCGCACCCTTTATCATGCAACTCACTTTGAAAAGGGTTGGGTGTAAACTGAAAATATATTTCTGGCATGTGAGACCAAATTTAGAATAAATTTTTAATATTACATTACTCCTTCCGTTTTTTATTATATGTCGTTTTGAGAAAAAATGTGTGCTAAAATATAAGTCGTTTTGTAATTTCAATGTACAATTAATTTTTATCTTCCTAAAATGCCCTTATTCCATCTCTTTTTTCTACAATTTTTATATTCAGATGAATGTTGTATTCCAATGCAGTGAATTTAATTTTTTTTTTATTAATGGTGATAAATTGAAAAACACGTAATTTTTTCGTTGATTAAATAATTGTAGTCTAGATATTTCATTATCAAATCATGATTAAATCTAGATATTTCATCCTCAAATCATAATGATTAATTTATGATATTTAAAAAAAATAAATTGATTGTGACTTTAAAAAGGGTAATATTGAAACATCTTATAATATATTTACAAAATTAACAAAAATTAATGACTTCCTTATTTAATATGGAACCGGATATATATTTACGGTTTTCATCCAAATATTTCAAAATATAGTGCATACTGGAAGTATACTTCCGGCCCCACTTAAATATTTCAAAAACTGATGCGTACCAAAAATATATTTCCAATTTTCTGAAGGACATTTTGAGGTTTTCATAGGGTACGGTGGATTAAGAAATCCACGCCCTAAAATACTATTTGAAAAATCTTCTGATATGAAATGCTTAATGCAAATTAGTTGAATCCTTAAGAGCTTATAATACTATTTGAAAACATAATGCATTACATACAATATTTTCCCTTTCTTAATTAAGTAACACAATTTGATAATATCTTAACTTCCTAGCTTAATAATTAGTCAATACTATTGGAAAAAAGAGATCAAATTTGAAAGGGAAAAAAACTTATGAAATTGTTTGATTTTTTTTATAATATTGGGTTAATTATTTATAAGGGAATTAAATAGACAACATGTTGAAAGTAATTCATGTGTGTCGAAAACTGTGTGTCGAAAGAAGTCGACCTAGTTGAAGAGCGTGTTAGTCGAACTTACCACCCAAATTCGACAGATTTGATTTGTTTTAGATTTAGTTTTGATTTAAATCTCAAATAATATAGATTGGATTTAGTCCAAATAGATATTTTGGGCTTTTAAAATTTTGGGCCTTAGCTTAGGGAGCAAGCTAACCTAAATCTATAAATAGAGGGATTAACCTCTATTTTTATAATCAATCAAGTTGTATTCACAGAAGTTGTGGAGAAACGTTAACAACAAGAGCAGTTGTTTCAAAGATTTTGAGATCTTTGGCTCCTATGTTTGACCATGTTATGGTGGCTATCAAAGAGGGGAAAGATTTGTCGAAATCGACAAAGGAAGAGCTTCAAGGGACACCTGAATCTCATGAACAAAGGATGAATGAAAGAGCTATAGGAAAATCAATGAGTGACGTTGCTCTGCATGCTCAAGACAAGAAAGGCAAAGGAAAGTGGTTCAACAAAGGTAGAGGAGGCTACAACGATTCGGCTAGTAGAGGAAACCAGAACGAAGGAAACACGTCGAATCAAAGAAGACCATAATATCAAGGCAACCAAAGAGGTGTTGTTGCAAATAGAGGAAGAGGTGGTGGTCGAAAGCCTGACAAGAGTCACATTCAATGTTACAATTGTCAGAAGTATGGTCACTATTCGAGTGATTGTCCAAAAAAGAGAAAAATCAAGAAAGTGGATGCAAAGCTTGCAAAGCATGAAGAAGAAGAAGAGACGTTGATGATGGTCACAACAAGAGATGAAGAGAAATTCAAGGATCAATGGTACTTGGATTCAGGATCATCATCACATATGTCTGTAAGAAAAGATTGGTTCGTCAATCTAAAGCCCTCAATGAAGAACATGGTGAAATTTACAAATGACAATACTTTAGCAGATGAAGGTATTGGAGATGTTATGATCATGAGAAAAGATGGCAAAAGGGAAATAATTTTGAATATGTTGTATATTACAGGCATGAAGAGCAACTTGCTTAGTATAGGGAAGTTGGTCGAAAAGAATTACAAGGTGATTGTCGAAGACAAGATGATGAGAGTTGTTGACGCAAATGGAAGGCTGATCTTGAAGGCTCATATGTCCCTAAATAGAACCTTCAAGATCGAACTCAATGTGATGGAGCACAAGTGCCTTTCGACTGCACCTAGAAGAGATGAATTGATATGGCACTATCGACTAGGCCATCTCAACTTCAGAGACATTAAAGATTTGAAGAGAAAGAATATGATTTCAGGATTGCTATAAATCGACATTCCAAATGAAGTGTGTGAGGAATGTGTGCAAGCAAAGAAACACAAGAATAGCTTCAGCAAGGATACAAGAAGCAAGTCCAAGGTTGTTCTCGAAATCATATACGCTGATGTTTGTGGACCAATCCAGGTGGATTCGCTTAGAGGTAATAAATACTTTGTCATGTTCATAGATGATTTCAGTCAAAAACTATGGACTTACCTGATCAAGAAGAAAAGTGGAGTGATAGATTTATTTTCCAAGTTTAAGTCTATGGTTGAAAGGAACAGTGGTCAAAAGCTCAAAGTTTTGAGAACTAATGGTGGTGGAGAGTATGTGTCAAAAGATTTCGACAGGCTATGTGAAAAATAAGGGATTATGCATGAGGTGGTGCCACCCTACACTCCACAGCAGAATGGGACTGCAGAAAGGAAGAATAAAACTATCATGAATATGGTTTGAAGTATGTTGAAAGGCAAAAATTTACCTAAAAAGTTTTGGGGTGAAGCTGTGTCGACTGCAACATATATTTTGAACAGATGTCCGATAAAGAAGCTGGAACGAATTACTCCAGAAGAATGTTGGTCTGGTGTAAAACCTAGCTTGGGTCATCTGAAGGTATTTGGATCTATTGCACATAGACATGTGCTAGATCAGTTGAGAAGAAAACTTGATGATAAGTCGAGTCAAATGATTCTAGTAGGATATCATTCGACAGGACGTTACAAGTTGTTCGACCTAGTAAACAAGCAGATTGTGATCAGAAAGGACGTGATCATAGATGAGCTTAAAGAATGGGACTGGAGTCTAAATGTTAAGAAAGATTCAGTTAGAATTTTACTTGAAGATCCAGAAACTCAAGTTGAAAGAGAAGTTCGACAAGAGGAACCAGCAGTTATAGATCAACCAAGCACAAATAGACCTCAGAGAGCGAGACGAATGCCTGCAAGGTTGCAAGATTGTGTGGTTACATCAGATGATGTGGCTGATGACGAAGGTGAGCTGGTACATTATGCTTTCTACGTAGATGTAGAACCTGTCAATGCAGGTGAAGAATTGAAGGATTTGAAGTGGGTGAAAGCAATGAACGAAGAAGTGAAATTCATCGTAGACAACAACACTTGGTCACTTGTCAAATTGCCTAAAGGCAAGAAGGCAATTGATGTCAAGTGGGTATACAAACTAAAGATGAATCCTAAAGGGAAAGTAACTCGACACAAAGCAAGGCTAATGGCGAAAGGATTTCTCCAAAAGGAAGGAATTGACTTCGATGAAGTTTTTGCACTTGTGGCTAGGATTGAAACAATCAGGTTGGTTGTTGATTTAGCAGAAATAAATAGTTGGCACATATGTTAGATGGACGTAAAGTGTGAATTCCTGAATGGACCCTTAGACGAAGAAGTTTATGTTAAACAACCAGTTGGGTTTGTGAGACAAAATGAAGAGACGAAAATGTACAGGCTTCACAAAGCCCTGTATAGATTGAAGTAAGCTCCAAGAGCTTGGAATAAGAAGATTGATAGCTTTCCAAGGGAGAAGGAGTTTGTGAAGTTCACAACTGAACATGGAGTATATGTAAGAAGAAGCAACAACGAATTGTTTATACTATGTCTCTATGTCGATGACTTGTTAATAACAGGTAGCTGCAAGAAGGAGATCGAAGACTTCAAAGGAGATCTCAGCAAGGAATTTGAAATGTCTGATATGGGTGATATTTCATATTTCCTTGGCATCGAATTCTACAAGACTAGTAGAGGATGATGATGCATCAAAGAAGATATGCAGGTGAAATTCTCAAAAGATTTGAGATGGAAGAATGCAATTTGACTTCGACACCTGCAGAAACAAGATTGCAACTGTCAAAATACCCTAAAGAAGATGATGTCGACCCAACCCAATATAAAAGACTTATTGGGTCCTTAAGATACCTTTGTCATACGAGGCCTGGCTTAGCATATAGTGTTGGTATGGTAAGTAGATTCATGCAGAAGCCAAAGGTATCTCACCTAGCAGCAGCAAAGAGGATATTGAGGTATTTGAAAGGAACTCTCGACTATGGAATTTTGTTTCTTGCAGCTGATAAAGGAAAAGAATGCAAGTTAATGGGGTACATAGATTCGAGCTGGTGTAGTGATGTTGAGGATCGAAAGTCCACAGCAGGATATGTGTTCATGTTAGGTGGAGCACCAGTTTCTTGGAGTTCGAGAAAGAAACCAGTTGTGGCATTATCATCATGCGAAGCAGAATATATAGCTGATTCTCTTTGTGCATGTCAAGCAACTTGGATGGTGAACTTGGTCGAAGAAATCATAGGTAAAGATCATGGAGCAATTACCATGAAGATCGACAACATGTCAGTTATCAACCTGACAAAGAATCTGATAGCTCATGGTCGAAGCAAACACATTGAGATGAGGTTCCATTATCTTCGAGAGCAGGTAGCTGATGGGAAGATGAATTTGGAACACTGCAGAACTGAGAATCAGATTGCAGACATTATGACGAAGGGTGTGCAGGTCGAAGTATTTCGAAGACTAAGAACAATGATGAATGTAGACAATTTAGACACAATGAATTAGGTGGTGTGTTGAAATTAATTCATGTGTGTCGAAAACTGTGTGTGTGTCGAAAGAAGCTGATAACCTGAAATTATATCGCAAATTCAGCTCAATTAACATAAATTAATTCATCATTTTATTATAATTATGTTGCTTTATATAAGTATTACGCTGGTATTTTCCTTGTATTTCAGGTATTTAATTATACAGGGTTTGTTCAAGAAAAGAAGTAAAAATGGAGGAGACATGAAGAAAAAGGCTCAAAATATAAAAGAAAAGATAAAAGGCCCAAGTAAAGAAGCAAAGCTAGGCCCATTAGCCAAACTTCCCATTATCACCCCATGATCTTTTCAACTTCCCACTTTTCCACTTCTTTCTCCACTTTCTCCATTATCTCCACTACTTCTCTCATGATAACTTCCACAATTTCTCACTATATAAACTAGTTAGTATTTATTTTAGAAGCATCCAAGTTTGTGCGCAGAAGCGCTGTTCATAGATTTAGGCAGAAATCATATTTGTAAAAGTGGTAGTTTCTCACATCGGGGAACTACCACACCATTAGTTTTAGGCCTACAATTTATGTACTCTTAGATCACAATCTTGCCATCATAATTGAAGTTTATTTCAAGTTCTTCATTTCTCGAATTTACAAGTTCTTTATTGTATTATTATTATTATCATCATCATTTATTGTTGTTAATTTAATTATCATGTTGCTCTTAATTTCAATCTTCATGTTTAGTTTGTTTATGCTAAATTCTATGTCTGGCTAAATCGTATAGATATCGGTATGTAAACTAATCAAACTAAAGGGATCCGAAATAAATTGGCCAAGTTTTATTTTATCATAAATTAATTTTTCTGGTTTTAGTATCTAATTATATTTTAAAAGAGTTTGTTACGGGAGTAAAAACGGACAAAGGTTAAAAATCAATAGATCGGAAGTTTGAGATTTTTTCCAGATAGTGGATACTAGGCATTAATTTTAAATACAGCGGGAGCGCTTTATAACTGATTAGATTATATTTGTTTTCAAAAAGTGTTTTTTTAAATTTGACGGGACAACGGAGGCGTACGTTAGAGTTTAATAGCATAACCTGAATCAATAGAACGGGAGTTTGAGATAAGGGCTTTTAAATGAATATTATCTACTGAAAAAGAAATTTCCATTATTTAGAAAATTGGCCAATGAACCTTCGGATCACCTAGGTTAGACGAATTACATACCGATATCCGCCTTATTAATATTTCATTTAGATTTAAGTTTTAATTCTCTTAGTTTCCCCTAAATCAATTAATCATTAGCCTTAGCTTTACACAATAGCATTAGATAACGATAAGTTTGATTTTTGGTCTCTGTGAGTTCGATATCTTTTAAAACTACGCGATACGAAGTCACAAATCTTATAGACTCTTAAAGTCGCGATCAGAAGCTGACCCAGCCGAAGAGCGTGTTAGTCGAACTTGGCACCCAGATTCGACAGATTTGATTTGTTTTAGATTTAGATTTAGTTTTGATTTAAATCTAGAATATAATAGATTGGATTTAGTCCAAATAGATATTTTAGGCTTTTATAGTTTTGGGCCTTAGCTTAGGGGGCAAGCTAACCTAAATCTATAAATAGAGGGAATAACCCTTATTTTTGTAATCAATCAAGTTGTCTTCAGAATTTACAGTGGCAAGTGAATAAGAAATTCTCCACAGTTTGTGGGCAGAGAGAAACTCTGCAGAAAATATTTCCTTATTCTTTCTTTCTTTAATTACTCATTATTACTGTGTGTGGTGATATCAATCTTGTTCATCAAAAATTATAGAAATTCATCATAAATATTGTCGATTTCCATCACAACAAAATTCCTTCTCATGATTTTTTGAAAATCACATAAATTCACACCAATTTTTAAAGTGAAAAATTGTTTGAAAAATGTTTTGCACAATTTGAAGATTGATTCTAATACACACCAATGATATGTAAACAAATAATAAACCATATGATCATCAATATGCAATTGCACAAATAAGAAATTAGTTTGAATTAATGATTACATAACATCAACAACAATCAATTTTTATCGGACTATGAGTACTCGATTATATGGATTAACTTTTACCGTAATATTTTTTCTAAGACTACACTTTTATCTAAATTATTAATTTTAAACTTTTTAAATAATTTTTCTTATAAATTTTTTAATTCTTCATCTACCTCTAACTATTTCACTCCTTTTTATTTGATCTATTTTTCTTATCACAAAGTCCACATATTTTCTCTCTATATGTCGAAACTACGAAAGTCTATTATTCACCATTTTTTTTCTAATAGAGATACGGTAGAATTAATGATTAATCAATTTTAAAAAATATCTAATGAAAATCATGACAATATAATCAATATTAAGATTGTTTGAAAAAGTCAATCTAATCTACCTAAACCGACACAATTAATCTCTATAAATGCAAGAAATCTAGCTAAGCGAAATGCAAGAAATCTAGCTAAGCGAAAAAGCAAGAAATCTAACCGCTAACAAAACTGAACAAGAAATCTATAGCGAGATGGAGAGAAAAGGTGTATCAGGATCTATACCGGTTCGGTGCTTTCGTCCTTGCATATACTTAATCTAGACTTTAATATCGAAAGTTTATTCTAGAATATAATTGAATATTGTTTTAAATATATTGCCGTGTGTAATATAAATTTTGTAATCAATATATTTATTCAATATTTTACCGCTGTTTATTTTTATCGATTAAATTTGTTTCCATATTTTTACAATACGAATTCTGCTAAAACAAAATGTGTTTATGATTTTGCATTATTCAGTTATGCATATTCTAAATAATATTAATTTTTCTAAAAATATAGGGGTATTTTAGATGTCTATCCAAAAACTCCTATTTTCGTTGAAAAGAAATGTCGAATTCAAATATTAATATCCGAAACATGCTTTGATAGTAGGAAAAGAATTTTTGGGTCCAAATTCTTTCAAATCTTTTATAAATAGGGTCTCCAAACCATTTCTTCAACATCACACACCACAAACAGAGATTAATCAAATATATTCTCACCTTGCTTTTGTCTACTTCAGTGGTGAAAAATCGTCACTCCAATTTAGATTCTCCGAGGATACGCCTCTCGCCGAGCTAATTACCATACTCAATTCATTCCTGCAATATCGAGAAAATCGAAAGGCGATCAAACTCGAGTATCGTTCACCCTCATTTGACACTGAAGAAAAGATAAAATTCACGCAATTTGCATTGAAGAGCGATTACAATTTAAAGGTTATGTGGAGTAATTTTCACCGATATTCTATTAAGGGTCCGGTTGAAGTGGATGCGAAGCTTCAAAAATCAGGAGAAGATGTTATCAAAAAGTTGCAACGTCCTCAACTACATGTTTATAACAATATGTAAGTATAAATTTATGTTCCACTATCTATGTAGGTTCAACTATCCATGTTAAATCTAAGTTAAGTTTATTTGGTTTTAAAGTTTTTTATTCTTTTTGAAAGTCAGAGTTTATGTTAAAGTCAATGCTTATTTCAGATATAAGTATTCGAAAGTTATTATTTGGTGACTTCAGATATGCATCTCCGAATCTATTCGATTAAATATTATAATATGATGAGTTCGAATATGTATATCCGAAATGGAATATTACATGAGTTTGTCCAAAGACCTCTAAGAATGCATAAGTTTGGTATCTTAGTAAACTTGCATATATTTTTCTATTAACAATGATAATATTGTCTAATTTAAGTGAATTTCTTAATCCACCCCATAGAGACGCACCCTATGAAAATCCGAAAATGCCCTTCACAAAATCGGAAGTTCATTTCTGGTTTGTACCCCATTTTGAGCAAACCAGTCAAAATATGGTGTGACCCCTAAATTTGTTTAAAAACTGAACCGGAGATGCACTTCCGGTACGAAATCGGAAGTATATCTCCGACTATGGAAGCGAGAACATTAATTTGTATGCCACCTGGATATTTTGTATGAAACCGGAAGTATACTCTTTCTCCTTCAAACCTCTCAAAAACCCTCTCCATTGCCAATCTATTTTTCACTCCAAATCCTCATTTTTGTTGTTCATCATATCAGGACTAGCTCAACAAAGAAGAATTTCACGTAAACTTCATCCCTTTTATCCCTCATTCACTACATTAATCTGTAACTTTTTGCTGAAAAAAAGGTTACGTACAAACCAAATGTATACTTCTGGTTTCTGGTTGAACTAAACCGGAAGTCTATTTCCGATTTTATCTCTATGTTAAATTTTCCACTAGCTTTCACTATGACTGGTGTATAATTATGTTTTTTTATGTAACATAGGCATGGTGCACCCCAATAACATTCCTAAATCCGATGTGAATAAAGTTTTTTCGTCGATCGTAGCTCTAACTCTAGTAATTAAGGCGGTCGATGTTCGTGAACATTTTGAAAATATTGAAGAATATGAATTTCGAGACGATATATTGCACTTGATTCGTTTGGAGGCAACGAGGGTTGGATTTGGTACTGTGATAGCAAGGTCCGATAACAACACTGATAAAAGAAATGCGTTTGTTATTTTGACTCGCGAAAGGAGCGGAAAATATGTGGTTCACATTCAAAATTTGAAACACGAGGAAACCGGTACAAGAAAATGTGAGTGTCTGTTTCAGTTGCGTGGTTATCTCATGGCCAATAATAAGTGGAAATTTAATGTGATTAGCGGTGAACACAACCATGATTTAACTCCAAACTTGGCCGGTCATCCAATAACATGTCAACTACTTCTGGATGAGAAGACTTGTGTTTCCGACATGACTTTGAATTTAGTATCTCCCAAAAACATTCTTGCAACTTTGAAGCGCAAAAGAACGGAGAGCACCTCAAATATCAAACAAGTGTACAATAAGCACTATCAAACAAAATTATCCCTTTGGGAGGATCGAATCGAAATGCAACATCTTTTGAAAGTTCTAGATGATAACAACTAAAATTGTAGGCACTGACAGAGTAATGATGGAGTAACTGTTAGAGACATTTATTGGACTCATCCTGATTCTATTAAATTGTTCAACACGTTTCCTACCATGCTCGTAATGGATTCGACGTACAAAACCAACAAGTACAGGCTACTGTTGTTGGAAATTGTTGGTGTTATATCGACTGAGAAGACGTACTCTGTTGGTTTTGCATTTCTAGAGTGTGAAAAAGAAGATAACTTTCAATGGTCTTTAGAGGTGTGTAGGTCAATGTTGAAGGACCAAGAGGATATGCCAAAATTAATTTTTACCGACTGAGATACGGCGTTAATGAATTTCGTTGCAACTGTATTTCCAACTTCTTCGCGTTACTTTATAGGTAGCATATTACAAAAAATGTGAGAAGTCGGGTTAAACCTGTTTTTGGGGCAAAACAGGTAGCTGGTGAAGATGGAAAGCTGGTCAAGTTGGGTGTTATTATGGATAAAATCATGGCTGCATGGAATGTTATTATAAATGCATTTACAAAAGAGATGTATGCTGATGTTATTTTACAATTCCGAGATGTTTGTGTGAAATATCCTAATATGTTGAAATATGTTGAGAGCACAATACTTGATCAGGTAAAGGAGAAGTTTGTTTGTGCATGGACTGATCAGGTTATGCACCTCGGTCATACAACATCAAACTGAGTTGAATCTGCACATGCTTGTCTCAATAATTGGTTGGAAAATAGCAATGGTGATTTGATTACGGGTTGGGAAGTTGTGAACCATATGATACTGAACTAGCATAATAAGATACAAACGATATTTGGTCGTAGTGTCACGGTGTTGGAACACAGGTTCAAAGACAATATGCTATATTCTCAGTTGGTCGGTAACATCTCTCGGGCGACGCTTAATTATATTTTTCATGAGGCCAAAAGAGCTTCAAATGTGGGTGATGACACCTCAAAGTGTGGGTGCACTATTGTGAAAACATAAGGTATCCCTTGTGCTTGTGTCATATCCAAGAAGATGAGTGATAATATCCCGATACATATGGACGAGGTCTCTGGTCATTGGAAGAGACTTAGTTTTGATGATGAAGAGAAAATGAAAAGAGACAACTCTAATATCTCCATCGTTACCGAATGAGGAAGATTGCGTTTCTGGAGACCACAAATTTGAAATCACCCTCCTAACCGGTAAAAACTAAAGGTGCACCAAAGAAGTTGAAACTTACACCAGGCGACAATTCTACTATGAGGAGTCCTTCGTGTTTTGAACATGTTGACAAAATATTTCTCGATTCACCTACACCGAAATCTCAAAAAGTGCTTCCAAAGGTGCCCGTATTAACAAACCACCGCCTACACCGACTCGATCAAAAATACCATTCATTGATCTCATGCTAGTTTTCATGCACAAGTATGTTGAACAGATCATCAATGTTGGTGGTGACGGTAATTGTGGTTTCCAAGCAGTTTCTTGTTTGCTTGGTAGCCATGAATAGTATTATAATACTGTGCGAGAGACCCTGCTCACATAATTGACGGAACACAAAGAGTTGTACACACGTGTGCTAGAGAGTAAAGAGAAGGTTGAAGAAATATATCACGCACTTATACCTGCCAAGGTTGGATTTACATCGGAGGATAAATGAACGTGCTTCCCTGAAATGGGTCATCTCATTGCAAGTGCGTATGACAGGGTGTGTATTAATTTGACAAGATACGATTTTTCGGAGACTTATTTTTCGTTCCGCGCTGCTCCTACACCAAATCCTACTGATCGTATCATTTGTGTTGGATGGATTTCAAATCCGCAACATTTTGTTCAAGTCTACTTGAAACTGGGATACCCTATACCACCAGCATCACCAGAGCGGACACTTCATTTCACAGAACCATCAGAGACATGGCCGGACGAATTCATGAAAAGGATGCAAGAATACAACAAGTTGAGGGAAATAAATATAGAAAAAATAGGGAAAACTCAAAAGGGGTGTCACCGGTGGATTTATTCGGCGACACTTTTTTTCGGCTCTTTCAAGTAGTTAGGTAGCATTTTAATGTTAAACTTCATTTTATTAATGTATTTTTTTGTACAAGTGGTATCCAACCAGTCAGATCGACTAATCCACATAGAGAGCTTTCGCCCCGCGTAGCCCTTGAATTTGTTTTTTGTGATAACCCATATTCGAACTCGTGACCTAAGGGGAGCAAACCCTTAGGACCCGAGCTCCCTTCCGCTGGGCCAACCTTCTTAGGTTTTTGTTAATATATTTTGATGTGAAAATATACTCATTTTTGTAATTTGACCAAATGCAAAAAAAATTGAATATATGAGATTTTTTGAGTATACATGTTCCTGTTCTGTTTCTGGTTTTTCAACCTCGGGCCATATATCGGAATTTTACTTCCGGTTTTAGGTAAGTTACAAACCGAAATTAAACCTCTGCTTTTGCCACTGAAACAAAGATATGATTTCTATGGTCCATGATTACTTCCTTCTACTATAAAAATACCTTTCCTCTTATATGTTTCCCTACCACAACACATAAAACTAGAAATGGACATGAAATTAGACATCACATGGGTTGTTGGAGTTGTTCATTTTCTCGGCGACATACCGTCTCGCTAATTCAAGATCACAATTTACACCCCAATTGAAGAGGTGCGTGAAACATTGTAGGAACTTGTACCTTACGACGACGGTCAAAAGGTAGAGAAGATGAAGTACTGTTCGCCATCGATTGACAATGAAGGGAATCTTCAGTTCATGAACCGTGAACTGAAGAACGACGCTGATATTTAAGCTATGGGGTTGACTTAGCGAAGTTTTCGAGAGAAAGTTCCAATCGAGCTATATGCGAGTTTATCAAGAATCGTCGACGACATTATGAGGATGTTGCAACGTCCACCCGGATATTGATTTGTAATGGTTGATTTATGTTTAACTACTAAATGTATTTACTAAGTTTATGTTCTGAATTATATGTATCTCTCTATGTTAGACAATTCAATGAAGTTTTCTGATTTTTTGTTATGAATTACATTAGAAATAGAGTTACGGTACAAAATCGAAAGTTAAGGTCCGATTTGGTGTAAAATTTAACAGATGATTGTGCACACCAAAAATATACTTTTAATTTTTAGGAGCAAAAAAATTCGCACAGATGAGTGGATAAAAAGGTCATGAGATAAAATAAGAAATCCATCTGTTGAATTTCTAATAGCTTCATATCCTTTTTCCATAGAAGAATCTTGCAAATTCATATATTTTCTCTCGCTTGTCATTTTTTAGTGGTACCACAATGTCATCTATTTCTCGATATTCCTTGAAGATGTACATTTCTTTTGCTTCAAAGTGATCTATTTTTATTTTATTTTATGGTAAAAAACAATTAAAATGCTTCTCTTCCGACCCATCGGTCTTCCTTTCCTTCTCATGGAGTCCCATTTCTTGTTTTCACCCAAATACTTACTTCTTTGTCCGTTTACCTTGGCTCAAAGCTACCGTTTACTTTTTCTGAAAAATAAGACAAAATCTTGAATACTTTCCTAAGACTTTGAACAAACCTAAGAAATTTAATTTTCCACTTTTGAAGATTTAACACTTCCAACACGTACCCAATTATACATGTTTATTGTAATCATAGTTCATATCATACAAGGAAAATCGACAAGGTATATATATGTATGTATACTTTTATGTTGAATCAAAGGACGCTACCAAAGTTGGGGAAGCAAATAGTTATCCCTTATGGATCTAGCTAGTAATGAGACATGTCCATGTGAATAATTTTTGGCTAATTGTTATCAGTTTAAAGCTAGACAAAAAAAGTCATTATTAGTTAGGTATAATCCAATTATAGATTTTGACATCTCACTAATAAGAAAATGGCAATCAACATCATGCTTCATTATGCCAAAAAAAAACAATTAGAGCTTGTTGGAAATAATTTTAAGAGATTGCCATGTTTCTTCATGATAATGAAATGTTCATTTCAAATTAGTTGAACTTAGAGCCTTAAATACTATTTGAAAATTCTTCATGATATGAAATGTTTAATTCAAATTAGTTGAACCTGTTGAGAGCCTATAATACTATTTGAAAACATAATGCATACAAATATACAATATTAAACTCATGACATATATTAGTTTTTGTTTTGTTTGCAAGCAATGTATTTTGGAGATTTTTTTCTTATTATTCTTATTGATAGTTTAGGCTAATATATGCTTTCGATAGAATATTATATCATTCTTAAATACCGGTTTATGATCCCCATATTTTTTGTTGATGAGGTTTGTCTAATTTTTCATAAGGCATGCTTGAATATTTTTGAAGAACACGTCATTCATTGTAGGAAGCTTCTAAGATTCAAATATCGACATGACTTTATTAGGAATGTCTTATTTGATATATTTAAATATGTCGAGATATCTGTTAAGCAAGAGGCTCTTGTGAATTTAATTTCTTGACTGATTCATAATAGGGGTGATCGACACTTAGGCCAATAGATGTACTGATATACGAGTGGATGGAAGGGAAATATGCATGTGTAGACCTGACTGATGTTTCCCCACTTGTGAGACTGATGACACATGAGGTTTATTGTGTAGCATACAACTCTTAAAACCGCTTTAAGTGAAGTGATGAAATATGAGAAAACATGTTATGATAATCAACATACTTTTATACCATTTGTCATTGACACTTTTGTTTTTCTAACATCATAAACAGTTGATATTTTACAGAAAATACAAAGATTCAATCATAATAATGTTATAAAAAAATTAACTTTACCATCTATAAAAAAGAGACAGTGACAAATTTTATTGATTGTTTACGTATAAGATGTTGGAACAAAGGGTAAGAAAAATAGTTTTATGAAGAAGAAGAAGATGAATAATAAGGGAATTGTAAACGAGAGTGATTGTAAATCTGAATGAAAATTGTATTGATTATCGTTGCTTTGTTTACAAGGAAATGCTCCTTATATAGATACATTTCCTAGGCCCAAGAGTGTAAACTAAACTAAGGCCCAAAATATACAAAGGCCCAAAGAATTCGACACACTCTAATTTCAACAGCCTTGTGTTGGCTGAAGATTTTGATATTTATGGTTCGAAAAGGGAGCATTGAATTCGAAACGAAACAATAACGGTGTTCACTAGAATGAAGGAAATGTCATGGTTTGGAATGAAGGAATCAGCTCTTCGAATAAGATATTGAAACTTGGGGCTTCGAGTAGCAATTGTGAAGGAGCTTCGAAATGGTGGAAGCATGGTGTTAGGCAGCGCGTTCGAATCGAAAGGCAGTTTAGATATTTGAAATTCAAAATATGAGCGGATGAATGGACGTTCAATATCTACTGGAAAACGGTTCGAAGACGTGGAGGCTAGAGAGGCATAGTATTCTGCATGTCCGAAACGTGGCAAGCTCTCATAAGTCAGACCGTTATGGTCAGAATAGTATAAATAGAAGTCTTAGTGTTAGGATTTCGTGTGTCATATCTATTGTACTAAATTCAGTAACATTCAAAATACCACATGGATAGGAAACGAATGCACGAATGATGTACGTATGATTGCACCACTTTTATCTTTCAACAATGTATCTTTATCTTTCAATTTACCTTTATCTTGCATAAATGTCATTTAAATCATTTATATTCAAAGTCATTTAATTTTCCATGCATCTAAACGTTTTCCTTTCGTTTGAAGCCTTTACTTTTCAAACCTTTACATTCATGCTATTATTTTCCGAAAACTTTTACATACTTGCTTACATTCCTCTTTTACACTTCATGTTTTACTTTGAAAATCTTTTACATTCACAAGTCAGTTGAACATTCCTGCACTTACATACTTTCTGTAATTCGAAGTCTTTATGCCTGATATTTTCAAATCATCTTTATATTGCTTTGCTTGATTGCGTTATTAATTTATTGAATATCATAATCGAAATACACTTGAGACATATATAAAACATCTAAAAATAAGCCTTGAACGTTAACCAGCAGTTTAAGTTTATGCAAACGACCAATAACCCCATAGGATCAATCTAGTCGATCCTGCAAGTTACCAAAGGGATTAAACAACAATCATAACGCTTGTTTGATAGTTTGGAGGACTAGCGGTTGTTTCACCAGAAATCACTGTGAACAAATTGGCACGCCCAGTGGGACATAGATTGGTTGTTGCTAATTAAAATTAACGATTAAAAACTTAGTTATTGTTAAAAGGGTTTTTCTGAGTAAACAAAGTTCATTAGTATATGAACCTTAGGAGTGGTAGAATAACTAACAGTAACCAACCCTTACCCAGAAGAAATCGAAATAGTAGGATGTCAGATCCAAATAACCCACAAGGGGAACAAAACGCCTCACATGGAACAGGCACTAATGCGTCTGTTTCGACAGGGACGTCCAGCGCGATCCCCTCGAACACACAATCTATTGCATCTTCTACTAATAGTATGGCCGCGAATGGAACAAGTGGCATGTCAACAAACAATTCGATCCTAGGTAGTACAGGAACCACTGGGTATCCTGGGGGATTCATCCCACCGTCAAGGGCACAAACCCAGTTTGCTACCCCACCACCAACTAGACCATTTAGTTTCGACAGTACTAGACCC
Source organism: Vicia sativa (assembly GCA_021764765.1). Classification (NCBI taxonomy): domain Eukaryota; kingdom Viridiplantae; phylum Streptophyta; class Magnoliopsida; order Fabales; family Fabaceae; genus Vicia; species Vicia sativa. Next base: position 6,560,611 of record CM038793.1, read on the forward strand.
AGAAATTCCCAGTATGGAATGCCAACATCCTTTATGGCAGGTTTACAAACTTCGACGTCGAACGCGTCACCACACTTAGGGTCAGGTTCTGGGGCTAATCAATTTATGACAAATAACCAAGGGTCAGTAGGTTATGGTACGCTGCCCATCTTAACCACAGAAAATCAAATGGCTTTTAGGCAGTTAATGGATGATAGTAACCATAACATGATAGGAGTATTAGCACAAACTATGCAAGAAATCTTTGCCCCAATAGTTCAAAACGTTACTGTGACAAACAGAGAGAACGCTGACAATATGAGTCGAATAGCAGATTTCTTCGCTCCACCTGAAAGGCGTAGGCAGAACCAGGCATTGGTTCGAGCGAACGCACCTATCATAGAACAGATTGCTGATGACCCACCTTATAGGCCAGCCAGAGAGGGGGTTAACTTGGGGGCAAGAGCACAAAGGGTAGATGTCCCATTGATTCGAGAAGAACCACAAAGGGAATTGATAGAACCACCAGCAAGGGTCGAAAGATTTGAGGTCCCAGTGATTCGAGAAGAACCACAAAGGGAATTATTGAACCAGGGCAAGGGTCGACTGACTAGAGGTCCCAGCGTTTCGAGAAGAACAACCTAGAGGGGTTGTCCTTGTAGGTCGAAACCAAGATGCTGATGCAGTGGTTCATAGGGTTCGACATGACAATATCTTGGCGGAAAATAACCTAACCACCATGATAGAAAGGATCATGGCCCAAAACGGTATTATACAGAATTAGAAGGCCAAATTACGCCCCATAGCGACTATGTAATCCATACGATTTGCCAAGGGATACAAGATCCCTAAATTTACAAAGTTTGTGGGATACAAATGAGTCAACAGTCGAACACATAGCTAGGTATCTAACCGAGGCAGGAGACATAGAAAATAACGAAAACCTTAGGATTAAATATTTCCCAAGTTCCCTTACTAAGAATGCTTTCACATGGTTCACTACTTTGCCCCCTGGATCCATAGATACCTGGACCCTCTTAGAAAGGTTGTTCCATGAACAGTTCTATATGGGACAGTCCAAGATAAGTCTAAAGGAGTTAGCAAGTGTTAAGAGGAAGTTCACTGAACCTATAGATGAATACTTAAACAGGTTCAGACTTTTGAAATCTAGATGTTTCACAGTAGTCCCTGAGCATGAGTTAGTCGAAATGGCCGCTGGTGGTTTGGACTATTCTATTCGAAAGAAATTAGATACTCAATACTTGAGGGACATGGCCCAGTTAGCAGATAGGGTTCGACAGGTCGAAAGGCTAAAGGCCGAGAAGGCCAGGGCTTCTAAGAGTAATAAGAAGGAAAGAGTCTCCTATGTCGAAACGGAGGAAGGTGAAGACTACCCCGAATTCGAGGAGATCGAAATAGATCTCGCTGAATTGAAACAGGCTCCACCTTACTCTTGTAAACTCCTAGTCCCTACAAAAGGGAAAGAAATTGTTGAAAATGAAAAAAAGGATAAGTCTCCAAAGAAGGTGTATACCTTCGATATAACAAAATGTGATGAAATTTTCGACTTACTAGTCAAAGATGGCCAATTAATTGTGCCACCAAATGTCAAAATGCCTCCGTTAGATCAAAGAAAGAAAAGAGGATTTTGTAAATATCATAGTTTCCTAGGCCACAAAACCTCACAATGTTTTCTTTTCAGGGACTTGATTCAAAATGCAATTAAAGAAGGCAGACTAAAGTTTGCTGATAAACCAAAAATGAAGGTGGATGAAGACCCTTTGGATATTGCAGACACCAACTACTCCGAGCCTTTGAGCATGGGAGACATCAATATGGTGGAAGCAGACCAAGGGACCACTACCTTGAAAGAGGAAAGCACTGAGAGTGAGAGTTGGGTGTTGGTCGAAGTCAACAATGGAGTCACCAAGACGCCCACGAACGATGGAGCTTTCGGTCGAACCAACCTGTGTGTTGTTTTAGAAGGAATCCAAAGCACCGAGGGTCGTGAAAGCCGAAATGTAAATTGACACAAAGCATCAAGGCCTGAGGCTCAAACTGGAAAAGGTTCAGATTACAAAACAAGCTTCCCCTCAAAAAGAGACATGGGATACCTTGGGTGAACCTAGTGGGAAGTTCGACTATTTGGTAAAATATTTCCAGAGTTCGAAAGTCCGAATCAAGACGCCAAACCATCAGGATAGGGAGATGATGATACAGAAGGGGAAGATAAAGATGGTAACGTTCCTCAGAAAGAGACCTGGGACACCTTAGGGGAGCCCAATGGGAAATTTGATTATATGGTAAAATATTCTGCTCCAGAGAGTTCAAAGATTCGGATCGAAGACATCAAACCATCAGGATGGGGAGATAATAGTACGAAGGGACCAGATGTGGATGTCAATATGGTGGACATGGGGAGACCCTGTGCTGAGATGCAGGAAATGGAAAGATATCTCGAAAAAGAAAAATACAAAATGGAGGATGGTTATGCTGCAGATACCAGCCTAAAACAATATCTCATGTTGTGCCATAAGGGACATGCTGAAATGATGCTTTGTCCAAGATGCAGCATCATATGTAATGACAGGATCGCTATGGAGTTCGAACGAAAGCAAAGAGCTCGAACTGGAGTAAATTGGCGCCAAGACAACCAACTGTTCAGATGCTACCCTAGAGCTGGGGAAAGTTTGTTGGAATTTTTAGTACGCTGTCACAAAGGGGCAACCAAGTGCTTGATTTGCCCAAGATGTTCAGCAGTATACGACCAGAACATGGCTGGAGCTTTCGAAACGATTCCCTTCACCCCATGCTGGAATCACAAGGAAGTTGGTCAAATGAGTCAGCGTTTCGATGGTAGTCACAGTCAACGAAAGCCTGATAGCCCATATCCAAAGGGTGCTCGAAGGGTGACATTTAAAATCCCGCCAAGTACCAACCATGATGGTCGCAAGTCAAAACCAACAAAGGGAAGGATAGATGGGAGGCAATGAGCGAAATGCGCATGCCATGGTATACCGGAGACAATTCAACACAGCAAAGAGGGAGGAACTGAGGCTGGGAAATTATATAGGTAAGAATCCCATGTCAAGATCCCAATGGTGAAGGCAGCAGCGGAATCGAAAGGCTGAAAGGGAAGGTTTAGCAGACAAAGGAGCGGTTTCGACAAACAAAAAAGAAGCGTCAAGCACCAATCAACCAACAACAAACAGGCAACTCGAAGACAAACCTCCAGTTAGTAGAAGGCCTTTTTCTGAAACAAGACTAGATGAATCAAAAGAATACTCTCCAAGTCCACAAGAAGATGAGGATATGCTTACAGATAACTTCGAATCAGAAGGGGAATCCTCACTTAACCTGAACTGCAATGTGGTATCAGATATTATCCGACCGCCAGAGACCAAATCGAAGAACAGAAGAAGAAGACACCATTGATCTGATGAAACACATACCAGTCTATTATTATGTAATGGATAATGGCGCGGTCGAAGAGCAGAACGCATTCTTCGAACACCCAGATCCCACAATGAAGAATCATTTGAAGCCACTGTTCATTCGAGCAAAGGCTGGAACCCACGGGGTGAACAAGGTCTTAGTAAATGGGGCGCAGTCAACGATGCCAAAATTCATGCCGAAAAAGTTAGGCATTCAAGACGGTGATGTTAAACCTCATAACATGGTTTTATCCAACTATGAAGGGAAGGTAGGACAAACATTGGGGGTAGTGCAAGTGGAGTTAACTGTCGGATCAAGCGCAGACCCACTATGTTCATGGTGATCGAAGCCAAAGCAAATTATAACTTGCTCTTGGGAAGGAGTGGATTCATGGCGTGGGGCCCCTTCGCCGATGCACCGAGGTTAGTCCCGTGGAGAGAGGATGGGATAGTAGAGAACATCGAGCGGACCGATCTACTTCATGACAACAACAATCTAGTTAACAAGAGGAATTATGACAAGTATCCGCCGAATAGCTCCACCCCAAGTGACGAAGAATGAAACAAGATATGTACATTACTATATGACCCTTCGCCATGATGGCATGTATTGGGATAGGAAAATAATTAAGGATGAAGGAGGCGAAGACACTTCGCAAAGACGGCCGCCAGTGGGAGTTCAAGACCCGCTCATGACTAAATCTTCTTCGAAAGGATTTCGCCTATATGGTGAGAACGAATTGAAAGCGGCTTCGAGGCTGCAATAGAACATACAGTTGAAGTAAACGAACTCAAGGAATGGTCCGAAGATTCACCGGACGAGAACGAAATGGATCAAAGGCTTGATGCCATTTATGATACAGAACCCTTGGGCTTCGAGAAGGATCCAACAAATTCAAGTGCTAAGATGTTGGCACAGACCCACTCAAGAAGTAAATTTAGGGATATCAACACAAAAGAATCACCTATATAAACTCACAAGCCTCAAACAAGAAGTGATCGAAGTCCTCAAACAGAACAAAGATTGCTTTGCATGGGACTATGATGAAATGCCTGGTTTAAAAAGAGAGTTAGTGGAGCATAGACTTCCAATCAAGGATGGCAAGAAGCCCATCAAGCAGACTCCCAGGAGGTTCGCGCCAGCAGTGTTCACGAAGATCAAAGCAGAGGTCGAGAGGTTGCTACGCTGCAAATTCATCAGAACCATAAGGTATGTCGAATGGTTAGCAAATATAGTACCTGTTATTAAGAAAAATGGTTCATTGAGAATATGCATAGACTTTAGGGATCTCAATACTGCAACCCCCAAAGATCAATACTCTATGCCTGTGGCGGAAATGTTAATAGATTCTGCTGCGGGATTCGAATACCTAAGTATGCTAGATGGATATTCTGGTTATAATCAAATTTTTATTGCTGAAGAAGATGTTGCTAAGACATCATTTTGTTGCCCAGGAGCCTTAGGCACCTATGAATGGATAGTGATGCCTTTTGGTTTAAAAAACGCTGGGGCAACATACCAAAGAGCAATGAACTCCATATTTCATGATTTTATTGAGACGTTTATGCAGGTGTACATTGATGATATAGTCATCAAATCTATATCTGCAAAAAATCATCTGCATCATTTGAGCCAATCATTCGAAAGGATGAGAAAACATGGCTTAAAAATGAATCCCCTTAAATGTGCATTTTTTGTGCAGGCAGGAGATTTCCTGGGCTTTGTGGTTCATAAAAAAGGAATTGAAATTAACCAGAACAAGACCAAGCCATCATGGAGACTAAAGCCCCCACATCGAAAAAGGAGTTACAATCTCTACTAGGGAAGATTAATTTTCTCAGAAGAGTCATTTCGAACCTAAGTGGGAAGACACAGGCTTTCTCTCCACTGCTTCGTTTAAAGCAAGGCCAAGCCTTCGAATGGAGCGAAGCACAGCAGGAGGCCTTCGACAAGATTAAAAGATATCTGTCTCAACCTCCTATCTTGTCTCCACCTTCATGGGGAAAACCCATGAGATTGTATATATCTGCGTCTGAACTTACTATAGGTAGTATGTTAGTACAGGAAGACAATAATGGCATCGAAAGAGCCATATATTACTTAAGTAGGGTGTTGAATGATGCAGAAACTAGATATAGTAATATAGAAAAGTTGTGTCTTTGTTTATACTTTTCTTGTATGAAACTCAAGTATTATATAAAACCTGTTGATGTTTATGTTTCATCTCACTTCGATGTTATTAAACACATGCTTTCCAAGCCAATAATGCATAGCAGAATTGGTAAATGGGCATTGGCCTTGACAGAATATGCTTTGACTTTTATGCCTTTAAGAGCAGTGAAAGGCCAAGTAGTTTCTGATTTCATTGTGGACCATTCATTGGTCGAACAGCCTATCATGGGTTATGTCGAAATGAAACCTTGGAAGCTATACTTTGATGGTTCGACCCATAGAGAGGGCAGTGGTGTTGGAGTTCTCATAATTTCTCCTGAGGGAATTCCAACAAAATTCAATTATAAGTTAGATGGTCCTCGTTGCTCGAACAACGAAGCTGAATATGAAGCGCTCATTGTTGGACTTGAAGCTTTGTTGGAATTGGGGGCAACTAGAGTCGAAATCAAGGGTGATTCAGAGTTAGTAGTCAAGCAGATAACTAAGGAATACAAATGCATAAAGGAAAATCTGATGATATATTTCGTCATAGTTAATAGGCTACTCAAAAAATTCGAATACATGGACATTCAGCACGTACCTAGAATAGAAAATCAAGAAGCAAATGACCTAGCACAATTAGCTTCAGGTTATAAAGTCTCTGCTAAAAACTTAGAGGATTTGATTGAGATAAGAGGAAGAGTCATGGCTACCAGACTTACACCATCAGATCTAGAGAATATCAAAATAAGTTATGGTGATAAAGATAGGTTCGAAGTATTAGCCATAGACACTTTAACAGATACAGATTGGCGAAATCCATTAATAAGGTATTTAGAAAACCCAACATTGAAGGTGGATAGAAAAATAAAATATAGAGCGTTGTCATATGTCCTTATGGGAAATGAATTGTTCAAGAAGACCCAAGAAGGTGTGTTACTAAAATGTTTGGGAGAAAGTGAGGCATATCTAGCACTATCAGAAGTCCACAATGGGGTATGTGGAGCACATCAAGCGGGTCATAAAATGAAATGGTTGTTATTTCGTTATGGTATGTATTGGCCCAGTATGCTCAAAGATTGTATAGATTTTGCTAAAGGATGTGAAGAATGCCAGAAACATGCAGGGATTCAACATGCTCCTGCAAGTGAGTTACATTCGATCATTAAACCATGGCCCTTTAGAGGATGGGCATTAGATTTAATAGGAGAAATCAATCCTGCTTCATCTAAAGGTCAGAAATATATCCTGGTAGGAATAGACTATTTCACTAAATGGATCGAAGCAATACCATTGGTAGCTGTAGATCAAGAGACTATCATCGAATTCATACAAAAACAGATTATCTATAGGTTTGGGTTGCCAGAGAGCATAACCACAGACCAAGGATCGGTGTTTACTGGTAAAAAGATGCAAGAATTTGCCCAAGAAATGGGGTTCAAGTTGCTAACGTCAACACCATATTATGCTCAGGCAAATGGTCAGGTCGAAGCAGCCAACAAAGTAATAATAGGTCTAATCAAAAAACATGTTGGTAAAAAACCAAGAAGTTGGCATAAGACTTTAGATCAAATACTATGGGCATGTAGAACATCTCCCAAAGAGGCTACTAATACTACACCTTTCCAATTAACATTTGGTCATGATGCAGTCTTACCAGTAGAAATTCATCTACAATCAGTTCGAATTCAAAGGCAAAATGAAATCTCATCTTCTTTATATTGGGAAATGATGATGAATGAGTTGGTCGAGCTAGATGAAGTTAGATTGCATGCATTAGAAGTCCTGATGAGGCAAAAAGAGAGAGTGGCCAGAGCATATAACAAAAGGGTGAAAGGTAAAACATTCAGTATTAATGACTTAGTGTGGAAAGTTATATTGCCCATGGACAAGAAAAATAAAGCATTAGGTAAATGGTCACCTCGTTGGGAAGGACCTTTTCGAATAGCGAAAACATTTTCAAACAATGCGTATGAAATCGAAGAGTTGGAAGATGACAAACGAACCCTAAAGGTTAATGGGAAGTATTTAAAGAAATATAAACCACGCCTGCAGGAGGTTCGAATAGTAGCAACGTAAATCATAAACATATAACTCGAGGCCAAAATGGTGAAATTAGTTGCCAAAATGACATTGTCAAGTGTTACAAATAAACATTCAACTAAAATACAAGATTGCTTTAAATAAACAAGTTCAGAAGTGGGTATTGTTCCTTAATCGATCGAAGATATTCTTGAAAGATTCAAGCTTGTGTTGAGCAGAAGCTCTTCGAATCGATTACCAAAAGTATTGGACTCATATGCAAGTTGTTGCTGCTGGGCTTCCTTAATTTTATGCTGAAGTTCCTGGATCTGCCTCTCTCGTTGAAGAATGGATTAAGCTCGAAGATCATAATCAACTTTAGCTTGCTGGATGTGCATAACATGATCTTCAACCTCCTTAGTGAGCTTCGAGGCATGTTCATAAGCGGCGTCCATTGCAGTTCGTTTTTCTTGGACTTTGTTGCCAGCAGATTCATTTTGAAGAAGGCATCCAGTTACATTATCGATTAGGGATTGAAGTTCAAACAAAATGGTGCTGACTTCCAGGGAACATGTGGCGAGATTGACTTGATTGATAAGTCCCTTCATCACGAAGCAGGATGTACTATCTTTTCTGAGTATTTCGAATAAATCCACATCAAGTATGGTTTTCCGAATCTTGTGAAGAAGTATGACTCTATCATCAGAAGATATTGAATTGGAGGTCGAACCAGCATTAGCCTTAGGGAGGGGAGTGTTTCTCTGAGCTAGTTTAGCCTTCATGTACCCAATAGGGTCAGTTCGTTTCAAGAGGGCTAACTCCTCTTCGGCTTTCTGGCACTTGGAAGACTCTGGGAGTTCCATACGCAATGGAGTGACATCCATCTCAACGTCCATTGGTTCATTAGTGGGAACATCACCGCCTTTATTGTCTGCTTCTTCATCCTCTTCATCATCGATCAAGTCCACTACTTCGATATAATCATGCTGATTACCATCAGCATCAGATTCCGTCCCTTCGCTCGAACCTTCTTGAGCATCTTCCCCTTCTTCATCCTCAGACCCTTCCTCACTTGAATCTTCACTCTCTTGGGAGGTATTGGTTTTTTCTTCTTCAGTATGAGGTGCCTTTTCACTCTCTTGAGGAACTTTGAGAGGAGATTCTGGGTGAGAAGTCTCTGGAGGCACTTCGGTAGCATCTTCAAGCATCGTTTCGTTGGTCTCCTTGAGAGGAGGCGAAGTGCCTTGGTCATCTGGCTGTTCAGAGGTCCCAGTTGGAACTGCCATATTGGACGAACCTTTATTCTGCACCAGATTGCTTGAATCTCCATGAGGACAAGAATGGATCGGAGCAGTTGTTTGGGGGGGAGGAGTCGAAGTAGTTAGGATCGGAGTCGAATCATCCTACACGAAAAGAAAAGATTAGAAACTTATAACTAAGGTACGAATAATCATTGTCAAAAATTCGAAGTGAATTCACCTGTGGATTATCTGCAGATATGTTGCTGTCTATGTGTTCCAACATTACGTTGGAGGTCGAAGGTGGATTTTTGGATTTTTGTGAGGGAGCAACATCCCTGGAATCTAGTCCAGAGACATTAGTGTCTTTTGGAACGTCTTTCTTATGCTTCTTTCGTAAAACCGATGGTGAACTTTCCCCAGCCTTGAGAGTCTTTCCACTAGCACTGGGTTTCCTTTTCTTTGGAGTAGTTGGTGGGAGTTTGCTAGGCTGAAATAATGTGAACGTAAGTTAGATTTCAGTTATAGACTTGAACTTATTTCGAAATGCCAAAGTAAAACTGTTTACCTTTGGGGTTGGAACGGTTGTTGGGATTGGAGCAGGTGTTGGAGTCTGAGTAGTTGTTGGAGTCGGAGCATTGGTGTTTGTTGTTGTTGGTGGTGCAGGAGTGATGGTTGGAGTTGCCTTGGGTACATTGTCATCAATTTCGTTAGTTGTTTGGGAACTACTTCCTTCCTTGGTCTTTGATGCAACAGTTTTTATTCTGATAGCTGAAAAGTGAAACACATAAGACAAATGTTAAAATAAAGTAACTAAGACTTATTTGGGATTTCCCAAGCATTCGCACCTGCGCTTTCATTCGAAAGAATCGACATGGCAGAAAGGTCGTAGCGAAGATGCCCTGGGAAATTATGGAGCCAATGTCGAGCCCATGTCACAGTCTCAGATGGCTTTAGTTTCCTTTGAGATTTGTACTTGAACATCTCTTTGCAAGTAAGCCACCAAGGGTATGGGGGAAACCAAGCCAGAGCCAGTTCTGAGGTAGGTAGTTTGGGAAACTTAGGTGGATGCATTTCGAGTGCCAACCTATACCTATCCTCAGGTGACAGTCCTGAAGGAAGTCTGAACTTAGAGACTTTTTCTGTGAATTTTTCCTTCAAGGTTTGGGACGCTCGATATACCGTGGACTCCAAGCGTGTAGGATCATAAGTTGTTTCGAAGTAAGTTTGAAAAGCTTTAATTTCTTGAGCGTGAGTGAACATACCTTTCTTCTTGTGTACCTGCACATCGAACGCAATTTTATTACGATAGTGAGAGTATCAAACATACAAGATTGGTAGAATTTACTCCACCAATCCAGAAAACCTTTGGATGGAAAATAAGATGGTTCAAAAGAGATTAGTTCGAATTGAGCAAATCCTTGATACTGTTCTTGCTGTATTTTGGCTTCTCTAGCCTTGAAAGTTCGACCAGAGGTAATAGAACTGTGAGTCTGAAAGAGTGGTTCGGGAATCAGTTGGCATAGACCAAATTGTCTCGAGACAAAGTTGGGTTGATAGGCAAAAGGAGAATCGATTTTTAGTGGGAGTAATCCTTGAAGAGATTAGCCTTGGGAGCAAAAAGGCTTTCCGATATCTTGAATTTCTTTGACCTTAGCACCTCGAAAGGGCATAGTGAACCATGATGGTCCATGAGTCCTCAAGCAAAAGGCGCCATAGTCTCTTCGAACTTCGCTTTAGAAAAGAGCATAATGTATTGGGAAAATAAAACTGAAATCAGCCTTGTCATCACTCGGAGTCAGCCTTCTCAATCTTGTGCCTTCAACATTTCGATCTGCTATTTCTGGATCATGGTCAACAATAGTATCCGCAGTAGAAAGTGAGGATTCGAACATGGCGGTAAGCCATAGCTGGAGCAGCCAGAAAGGACCAGCGAGTAGGATATTCTTGGGAGTGTGGGATTTTAAACTTGAAACAGCTGACCTTAGACTTTCATAAAGGTCAACTAATAAGAGCTCACTTAAATTAATCCTCATATTCTCATGTAAATCCCTTGCTAAGGGAATGAACCTGCTAGCCACTTGAAGCGATCTACTGCAAAAGACATATCTTGATAGCCAGAGGGTAAGGAAAGCAATGTGTTCAACATCAGAGACACTATCACCTTCAGTGTGATAATGGCTGATGAACTTGGAGAAGCTAGCTAGTTTGATATCGAAGTCAATAATGCTGGAATGTTCCTCAGAATCAGGAATGTATGTTTCTCCTATTGGTGATAGGCCAGTGATAGCAACTATATCAAAAAAGGTGGGTGTGACCATTCCTCCCGGAAGGTGAAAAGTGTTGTAGGTACTATCCCAGAAGTACAGGGATGCAAAGAGCAAAGGATGGCTGTAAGTAAAGCCTGGTTTCGATAATTTTAGAAGATTATAAATACCTAGTTCCTCCCACTGATGGGCTTTCTTAATCTCTACTTTAGCAAACCAATTCTGGTATGCTACATCAGCAGTAGGACAAGATCGAAATGGGTTGAAATTACTTTTAACATAGTCCAAAATGAAAGGATCTTTTGGGGGAATATCAGGGGTTCCTGTGGTTTTAGAAGCAGAGGGTTCGTTCACATTATCAGTTTCTACTCTAGGGATTTCCAGTTTGTTAAATAACGGTTTAAAATCATAGCAAACAGGGAATATGGTTCTAACGTCCTTCAAAATCTCAAAAACTGTGAGAAGGGCCCATTAGGGCAAACCTCTTTCCAGAGGCGTTAGTTGGGATTAATACCTGTGAAGAATACAGGAGTTCTTGTTCCTTTGGGATGCCTTGAGGAATGAGCACCGATTGGCCGTGGTGAGTTTCAACCTTGCTTTCCAGGATCGTTCCAGTGTTCTTGGTCTTCTTCTTAGAAATATTTTTCTGAGATGTTGTTGTTGAAGACATTGTTGGAAGCTGTTAAGGTTTTAGGGTTTTTCAGCAAAGAGAGAAGAAAAAGGTTCAGAGTGTGGAAAAAGAGTAAAAAGACTGAGTCTGTTAGGTTTTACAGTAAGGAATTTGAAACAATCATCAACTAAGGCCAAGGTACGTGGAGAACGTGGGTTGGACACGGAGTAAGGTGGCGTAAAGTAAGCATTGGAAGTAAGCATGATTAAAGACAATCATTATCTTTAATAACCGCACCATACCGTGGTAACTGCTTGAAGCGTTCGAAACCAGAGCCGTCGTGGATCGACGTAATGGAAGTCATCACAGTGTCATAATTGCTCAAGGTCAAAAATCTTGTGGATATATTTAAAATAAGTATTTCTCGATAGAGATTCAAATACATATTTTAAAGGGGCATTTTGTTGGCTGAAGATTTTGATATTTATGGTTCGAAAAGGGAGCATTGAATTCGAAACGAAACAATAACGGTGTTCACTAGAATGAAGGAAATGTCATGGTTTGGAATGAAGGAATCAGCTCTTCGAATAAGATATTGAAACTTGGGGCTTCGAGTAGCAATTGTGAAGGAGCTTCGAAATGGTGGAAGCATGGTGTTAGGCAGCGCGTTCGAATCGAAAGGCAGTTTAGATATTTGAAATTCAAAATATGAGCGGGATGAATGGACGTTCGAATATGCGCGCTGGAAAACGGTTCGAAGACGTGGAGGCTATAGAGGCATAGTATTCTGCATGTCCGAAACGTGGCAAGCTCTCATAAGTCAGACCGTTATGGTCAGAATAGTATAAATAGAAGTCTTAGTGTTAGGATTTCGTGTGTCATATCTATTGTACTAAATTCAGTAATATTCAAAATACCACATGGATAGGGAAACGAATGCACGAATGATGTACGTATGATTGCACCACTTTTATCTTTCAACAATGTATCTTTATCTTTTCAATTTACCTTTATCTTGCATAAATGTCATTTAAATCATTTATATTCAAAGTCATTTAATTTTCCATGCATCTAAACGCTTTTCCTTTCGTTTGAAGCCTTTTACTTTTCAGAAACCTTTACATTCATGCTATTATTTTCCAGAAAACTTTTACATACTTGCTTTTACATTCCTGTCTTTTACACTTCATGTTTTACTTTGAAAATCTTTTACATTCACAAGTCAGTTGAACATTCCTGCACTTACATACTTTCTGTAATTCGAAGTCTTTATGCCTGATATTTTCAAATCATCTTTATATTGCTTTGCTTGATTGCGTTATTAATTTATTGAATATCATAATCGAAATACACTTGAGACATATATAAAACATCTAAAAATAAGCCTTGAACGTTAACGGTTTAAGTTTATGCAAACGACCAATAACCCCATAGGATCAATCTAGTCGATCCTGCAAGTTACCAAAGGGATTAAACAACAATCATAACGCTTGTTTGATAGTTTGGAGGACTAGCGGTTGTTTCACCAGAAATCACTGTGAACACCTTGCTAATTCGACCAGCACACATAAGCTAGTTCGATCAGCACACTAACTCTACAACTAGTTCGAGACAATCGAACATGAATTATACACATTCTAACACCTAGTTCGATACAGTCGAACATGAATTATACACATTCTAACACACTCCCTTAATTCATGTTCTCGAGACTTCTCATCCCGATGCTTCCTTTTAAATCTTCGAATCTAACTTTCTTCAGAGGTTTGGTGAATATGTCAGCTAGTTGAACTTCAGTCTTGAAGTGTTTTATTTCGACCTCCCCTTTGTTGACTTGATCTCTCAGAAAATGATATCTTCTTTCAATGTATTTACTTCGAATGTGGCATACAGGATGATTCGCCAGGTTAATTGCTGATTTGTTGTTGACAAATAGCTTTATCTTCTTAGGCTCCATTATCTTGAGTTCTTCAAGTAACATTTCGATTCATGCTGCTTGGCATGCAGCATATGACGTAGCTACATATTCTGCTTCGCAAGATGACAAAGCCACAATGCTTTATTACTTCAAACTCCAGGATATTGGAGCACATTCGATCATAAAAATTTAGCCTGCAGTGCTTTTCTTTTCGTCTTGATATCCACTGAAATATGAATCAGTGTATCCATGAACTTCGACGCTTGTGTTGTTCTTCGACTTCTTAGGCAACAACATTTCACGGTCGACAGTTCCCTTGATGTATCTCAGCACCCTCTTTACTGCAATGAGATGACATTCTTGAGGTTTCTCCATAAATCTGCTCAGCAATCCCACACTTTGGCAGATATCTGGTCTTGTATTGCAAATATATCTCAAGGATCCAATGATTTGATTGTACAATATCGAATTTACAAACTCACAATCGATTCCTTCTTCAGCTTTGCTCCTGTCTCTAACGGAGTGACAACTTCATTACAGTTGCTCATGTTGAATCTTTTCAGAATATCTTGAGCATACTCAGTCTGATGCAAGAATACTCCTTCTTTAGTATTTTTGCATTCCTTCCCTAGGAAATATGAGAGATTCCCTAAATTAGACATTTCGAATTCTTTCATTAGCTTCGACTTGACTTTCATTATCTCAGCTTCGTCTGCTCCAGTAATGAGTAAGTCATCTACATAGAGGCATAAAATGATTCGACTGACACTGTTGATATTATTTACATACACTCCATGTTCAGAGATGCACTTTGTGAAACCTGCTTCAACCATGAAGCTATCTATTCTCTTATTCCAAGCTCGAGGAGCTTACTTTAAACCACAAAGAGCCTTCTATAATCTGTACACTTTCGACTCCTGTCCTTTTACATCGAATCCTGGTGGTTGAGTAACATAGACTTATTCTTCTAATGGACCATTCAGGAATGCTGACTTTACATCCAACTGATGCATCTTCCATCCCCTATATGCTGCTGTCGAAACAACTATTCGAATTGTTTCCAGCCTAGCAACTGATGCGTATACTTCGTCGAAGTCTATTCCAGGTTTTTGTAGAAAGCCTCTATCCACTAGCCTTGCTTTATACTTAGCAATTTCGCTGTTTGGCCTTCGTTTCACTTTGTATATCCATTTTACATCAATAGGCTTCTTATTCGTTCTTTCGACAAGCTCCTAGGTTTTGTTCTTGCCAATGGCTATGAGTTCTTCTTTCATGGCTTCACACCAATTCAAATTACTCATGGCTTCATTCAAATCGATTGGTTCTGCTTCAGCCATCATCATGGCTTCTTCGACTAGATCACTATCAGCATCAATTGCTTGATCTGGAAATCTTTCATATCCAACTAGCCTTGTTGATTTAGTTCTTGTTCTTGTCGAATTCCTTTCATTTTGTTCAGGTGGTTCTTCATTTCGACTAGTTGAAGCGTTGCCTTTTTCACTTCGACTATTTGAGGGCTCATCCTGTGGATCTTCTTCGAACACATTTATAATTGTGTCTGATTCCTTTGTTGAACTTCGACTCTAGTCCCAACCTTTGCTTTCGTTGACACAAACATATCTACTAATTACTAGTTTATCTTCGATTGGCGAATACAACTTATATGCACCAGTCGAATGATAACCTACGAGAACCATAACTTCACTTCGATCATCCAGTTTTCTTCTCAATTGTTCAGGTACATGCCTGAAGCACATTGATCCAAAAACTCTAAAATGACTCACACTTGGCTTCGATCTTGTCCAAGTCTCATAAGGTGTTTTTCCCACTATCTTCTTTTTTCGACACCTGTTTAGAATGTATACAGGTGTCGGAGTTGCTTCAGCCCAAAATCTTTTAGGCATATCTTTAGCTTTCAACATACTTCTCGTCATGTTTAGTATACTTCGCCGCTTCAATGTCTGCTTCAATCTCTTTCTCATGAGCCTCTAGTGAAGCTTGAAGCTCTTCTAACTTCATCTCAAATAGAGTCTTGGCCTCTTCAATTGTCACAACAATATAATCATAATCTGCAGTTAGAGATCTCAGTACCTTTTCTATTTTCTGCAAATCAGTGACTATTTCTCCACATGCTTTCATTTGGTTCGTCAGTATCACAATCCTTGAGAAGTATGCAGAGATAGATTCATCATCTTTCATTTGCATCATTTCGTATTGCTTTCTCAGCGTCTGGAACTTCACCTTTTTCAATTTCTCGCCTCCACCATACAAGTTTTTCAACTTGTCCCACACATCTTTTGTTGATTCTTCTTCAATTATCTTTTCGAATACATCAGAATCTACACACTGATGAATCAAGAACAATGCTTTACAATCTTTCTTCCTCTGATCTTTGCTTTGGCTTTCGTCGCATTTGCTTCCAGCTTCGATACACCATCATTCAAGATTTCAACAACATCTTGAAATCTGAAAATGACCTTCATCTGTGCAATCCATCGTTGATAGTTTTCTCCTTTGAAAACTGGTAGATTCGTTCGAATCTGTGTCGACGTTGTTATTCCGTTTGCCATTAGACTCTCTCTAAATCGCAATCGAGCTTCTTGATACCAATTTGTTGGAACAAAGGTAAGACAAATAGTTTTATGAAGAAGAAGAAGATGAATAATAAGGGAATTGTAAACGAGAGTGATTGTAAATTTGAATGAAAATTGTATTGATTGTCGTTGCTTTGTTTACAAGGAAATGCTCTTTATATAGATACATTTCCTAGGCCCAAGATTGTAAACTAAACTAAGGCCCAAAACATACAAAGGCCTAAAAAATTTGACACACTCTAATTTCGACAGCCTTGCTACTTCGACCAACACACATAAGTTAGTTCGATCAGCACACTAACTCTACAACTAGTTCGACACAGTTAAACATAAATTATACACATTCTAACACCTAATTCGATACAGTCGAACATGAATTATACACATTCTAACATAAGATGGATAAATAATTAGTCAATACTATTGGCAAAACGAGATCAAATTAAAAAGGAAAAAAGAGCTTAAGTGTATGATTGGTATTCTTAAAGAAAAAGAAAAAAGACGGTGCATGGTCTATGGCGGCGGAAAAATCTAAACCAAACACACATTGAATATAGGTGATATTTTTCATGGTATAAATTGACATTTTTGGGTTTGTTTTCCATAAATTCTTTTGGCTAAAGATAACGTATTTGAAATATGTCACACTAAGAGACATGAGTATCTCTAATGGCATAAATTTTTAAATATTAATTTTTCACGTTGCAGGAGTATAGCCTCTTATGTAAGGAAAAACTTCCATTTTTTATAGAAAGACAAATTTTAGTACTTGACAAATTTTAGTACTTGTTATAATGTTATGTTTGGACTGAGCATCATTCTTTCAACATTTTTATCACTTTGTTCTTTAGCTTTTTCATGTAGTGGCGAAATCAACTTTATATCTTCTACAAGGATGAATTAATGTAGTATTTATGTTTGAAATAGTATAATATTAATTTGAGTCACCAAAATATTTGTGACAAATAAGTTGCGACGGTTCTGTCAAAACCGCTATTCCTCAAGTATTGTAGCAGTCCCAATAGTTTTCTTCAACCACCTTAATGACAAATTAATAAGTGTACTAAACGTATCAAAATAATAAATTTATAAGTTTGTACTGTGAATTTGGAGTTTTTAAATGTTGAGTTTGAAATAAAAATTTCATAGATAAAAATTTGTTGGAAGTTTAATGAGATTAACAACGGTTATTCCTTTCTTCGAATCCAATGTGTGTCTCTATTGATGTTGGTACACTAAACCTTACGTCACAATTTATAATTTTTTATCTTTAATTAATTACTAAGTTGAATAAATAATTTAAATCAAATTTATAGAATTAGGATCGATAATCACTATGATATTTAAGCTCATTATATGAGTCCGTCAACACATATAAATCGATGAATGCAAACTTAATTAAATAAATAATTGAGATAATTAAAAGTGAAAAGAGTACAAAATTTAAACATGTTATCTAATAGGCTTAAAGAAGTTCATCTAACCAGCCATAATCAATAAAAATTTAGCTACTCATAAATATAATAATTATAGTTGAAGAACTAAAGAGACAATACATGAATCTTCACTTAAAAATTGACTTCGGATGAAGAAAACCTCAGTTCTAGAGCTCCAAAATTTTATTTGTCCTAAAAATTCTTCTTAAAATGTCTACAATTTTTTCTCCTCTCTTTCTCTTATAAATAAGAAAAAATGTGTGACATAAAAAACGAGTCATTATGACGCGTATAAAGGCATCATGACCTCGATTTTTTCAATGGCTAACTCTTTTTGTTAGCTTTCTTTTGTAAAAAGTCTCACCTCAAAAGTACAAAATTATATATATATATATATATATATATATATATATATATATATATATATATATATATATATATATATATATATATATATGATCAAGTGATTGGACATATGTCATGATGTAAATTGGGCTGAAAATTATATTTTCTTCACAATTTCATCATTTTTTTTCCATCTTTTTGCTTTGTTTATTCATTTCTTCATTTTCTTCCTTTTTCTGCATATATCTTAAAAATATCTACTAAAAGTTATCAAAAACATATATAAATACTTATTAAAATTACATGATAACATGATGTTATCATAATCCCAAACTTATATTGTTGTCCTCAAGAAACTCATTCACAAGTGTTTTTTTCGTAAAATTTTGTACTTACCAAATCAATGATAGACATCAATCGTTGTCGAGTTTTCACTTTCATTCCTTGATTCAGTCTAGCATAATCCAAAGAGTTTTCCTTCAACTTTCTATATACTCTACTTTTTCTCCGTCTCACTGCTCACTTATATTAGAGACAATATAGTAAGCACTGATGAAACTCTGTCATTGCATATATTATGTCAAAGAAATGAAGAAAAATAAGACAAAGATCACTAAATTTGATGAAGAATAGCCAAAGAATGAAGCATTTTTTTTTATAATATAGCAAGTGTGAGAAATAGTCTCACTTTGGATAGGAATTTGGTGACTTGAACATTTATAAGTGAGATAACTCACTCACCTATCACCTTAAGGTTTTTAGTGAACAAGTGATGTGTCTCTCACAAAGGTGCCTACTCCTACACTGTGTATCAATATTCCCTTGTAATCTCCCCCAACAAATGATATCAAGAGCTTTTGGTTCAAGAAAAAGACCAACTTACTTGTATCGAAAATTTCCCCATATGTGCAAGTGTAAGTATCCCACATGTGGGTAAAAAGTTTCCCGCTGAAAGATTTTCAATGGTAGTACAAGTGTATGAGGATGAAAAAGCTTCCACTTGAGGGAGAGTATTATGGACGCACACTTGAGGCAGAGTGTTGAGAATATAGAAAGTGTGAGAAATAGTCTCACATTGGATAGGAATGTGGTGACTTAAGAATTTATAAGTGAGAGAACTCACTCACCTATCATCTTAAGATTCTAGGTGAATAAGAGGTGTGTAGCCCACAAAGGTGTGTTGCTCAAACAAAAACACCGGAAAGTAAGAATGCTCATCGTTGGACCCTCCCCTAATTGTTGCGTAACAAAAATGACCAAGTGTGAAGAAATAGGGAATTGGAGAAAATTGGGTGAAAAGGGAGCAAACACGTGTAAGCTACGAGAATTCTCACACAACCATAGAGCGTCATCGCGTGCGTGATGGATCTTCCAAAGTAGCATCATGCAAGATACAATCAATCATGTGCGCAATATGCCTTTTTTGGGCAATTTCTAACGTGATTTGACTGATTATGAAGGCTTTAAAATGGAACTTTTGGCACTTTTCGAGGAGTTATTCTATTTTACACTACAAATGAGGATTTACAACACCATAAGACAAACTAGGAGTGAATTTGATGCCATTAGAGGCTAGTTCTTCAAGAGATCTCTTATAAAAACCTCTTATTTTTATTAGATATTGTAGTTTTCATAACGAGTAGCTAATTGTCTCTAGGATGGGTTTTGTTTGATGAACCTCTTTTAATACTGTTGGAACATATGCTTTATTTTTTATTTCATGAATAATTTGAGTTATAATTATATTCAATTGCACCTTGTTATTCATGCTTTTTACGTGAGATACTATTTTAATCTAATTTTGGGCGCATAGGGAATACTGACCATTAATCTATACGTTAGACCTAGGGAAACTATTGTGTTTATGCCCGTTGAATAGGGATAAGAGACCTCGAGTAGTGGCTTAGGAATTAACATTCTATTACATATCCTAATCTTTCTTACGTTGTGGTACTAGGGATAAGAATCTCCGAGTATAGATTAGTGAGTAAAGTGGTTTTGTTAATTTGTCATGAAATTATAACAACCATATCTATTATGTAATACATCAAATATCAACAGTAGAGAAAAACGTGATTCTATACAAAACCTAAACACTTTCGTATTATTGACAAAACATTTTATAAATATTGCATAATTATTGTCTTATTAAATAGCAGTCCCTATGGATTCAATTTTTTATTACTTCAATTTTTTATAAAGATGACTCAACTAAATTTCTAAAAAAACCAACAAGCATCAAGAAATCATGCAGACTAACATGGAAATTTCCTTCAAGAACTTAGAGATGTAACTTGGTCATATATCTAACCAATTAGCATTAAAATTGAGATCTAGTGGGAATTTGGATGAAAATGTGTTACATAGTCCTATAGGTAAGGAAATTTAAAGAGAAGTCAAACAAGAATTGGAGGTAGTCGAAGGAGGAGAAGTTTCTAAGATATGTAGAGAAATAGAAGCAAAAATAGAAGAAATAGAAGCAAAAATAGAAGAAGTAGAGGCAACAAAAATATATGGGAAAAGAGCAAGAATGCAATATGAAGATTATATAGTTTTTAATGAAGATTGAAATTCAATAATTTGTTTAGAAGTAGATATCCAACAACAAAATACTATTCATACTTCTACCAAGATTGCCAATGAAAGAGGAGAAATAGATGAAGTATTGGATGAGATCCATGCCTTGTTCGATACTATCAAGATAAAGAGAATATGGAAGAAAGACTTCTAATTCGTTAAATTAAAGGAATTTCTACCAAACAAAAGGAAGAAGAAGGATTATATGTTTTTTGTTTCATATATGACGCCCTAACACAAAAACCGAAAGGTTAAGCTTAAGACCTTAAAGAAGTGTTTAATGGGAGGAATAGATGAAATATTGGATGAGATCCATGCCTTGTTCGATACTATCAAGATAAAGAGAATATGGAAGAAAGACTTCTAATTCGTTATATTAAAGGAATTTCTACCAAACAAAAGGAAGAAGAAGGATTATATGTTTTTTGTTTCATATATGACGCCCTAACACAAAAACCGAAAGGTTAAGCTTAAGACCTTAAAGAAGTGTTTAATGGGAGGAAATCCATCAAATAAGTATTTATTTCATTTGAAATTTGAAAATTTCATATTATTTCAATTAATCAAATTTATTTTGTAGCATGTCGTATTAAGGAGAAAGAGGACAAAGACTAGAGAATGAGATTGAAATAAGAAAGAGAGACTATATTTTGTAGCGTTGTTGTTACAAGAAATGGGTCTAAAGCAAAGTTTCTCCTATTGAGCATCATTATCAATCAGACAATGGCAGAGTGGACCAAACAGAACCAAGACTTCAACAACCCCATACAAAATTGTAATACTTTTTTACTCTAATGACATGTTAATTTGGAGTCTTCTAAATTTATATTAATTTTCGTGATTCTCTTTTACGTCCAACAAGTCAATCTCCAAGTCAATCTAAAGTATTAGCTACAATACCTGGCTCCCCTTTGTACGAATAAATTTATGTTTGTCTTTAATAAACAAGTTTGTTGTTGTTGTTTCTTTTTGATTTACAAATAATTGCAACTGTAGAATTGAAGAGATGAACCAAAATCACCATTAGATAAAACTGAATCATCAAGAAGGTGACTTATGAATAGAAAGCGGAAGATGGAAATAGAATCAACAAGCTTGTACTCAATCTCCAGATACTTCGGCTAGTAAGGTTTAAAACAAATATTTTCTTCGTTGACCAATTCTTTTTTGAGTGTACCCATGATTTACTGTTTTATCATGTTTGAACTATTTCTGATTTAATTTGTCTAGTTTGATTTACACACTGAGGCAACATCATGTTTAAACTCTGAGCCTTTTAAGCCCACATGTAATATTATGAATATCCTTTGCCAACCACTTTGAGCCTGGCCTTTTGTTTCGGTGACATAACCTCATTTATTAGCCATTTAACTTGAAAGATTAAGTGTACTTACGAATTCACCTTATTTTTTAAAAATAAGGTGAATTCGTAAATGCACTTACGAATTCATCTGTTGGGACCCAAAATTTGTAAATACACTTACGAATTCACTTTATTTGATTTATTTTGATTTTTATTCTTACGAGATATATTACATTTCACTATTATAATTAAAAATAATTATTATTACATTCATTTTTTAATTTCGTATCATAAATTTATTTTAATAATTTTTAATTATAAATTTAAGTTATTTTTTATTAATAATAATTCAATTTAATTATATTGCTAGAAATATGTTATACAATTAATGCATATCAAGTAAATTAAGACAAAAAATCAATTGTATCTCTTCATAATTAAAAAATTCTTATGAGACATATTACATTTCACTATTATAATTAAAAAAATTAATTATTACATTCATTGTTTAAATTCATATCATAATTTTTTTAAAATAATTTTTAATTATAAATTTAATTTATTTTTTATTAATAATAATAATTCAATTTAATTATATTATTAGAAATATATTATATAATTAATGTTTATCAAGTAAATCAAGACACAAAATCAATTGTATCTCTTCATATAAAAATTGATATCAATAGTATTAATAGATTTTTTAATATAGACCAAATTTGATATTGATATTGATTGTATTAATAGATTTTATTATTATAGACCAAATATAAGTTAGATTTTAATGCATATATTTTTTAGTACGTGAAATCGTGTTTATATATAATAGAAATCACATGAAATAAAACAAAATATTCTATTTATACATATATATATATATATATATATATATATATATATATATATATATATATATATATATATATATATATATATATATATATATATATATATCCAGAGCTTCGGACTTAACTATTTTCTTATGATTAGAATATATTTTTTCTGATAAATTTGAGATATTTAGTGAATTCGTAAGTTAAATTACGAAAAACATTTTTAATTTTTTAGAAGTGTGGATGAAGAAATTTCCTACATATTTAACTGAAATGTGTAATATACTTGTTATAATTTACCATATAAAAATTATACAAATAACAAAAATTTCATTGGCGTGTATTAATGGATAATCATTCATAGTGTTAGGTTATAGCACTACTATGAAATCATTTTCATTACATAAATTTGATACTCTCCTTTTCGACAAACCTATAGCTATGTGTCATTTCATATAGCTGTTGTGTCGTCCATTATACCAAAAGCTCAAAACTATATCCATACTACAAAGAAAAAGCCAAACATAGTGTTAGGCTATGAAGCTAGTTGCAAAACACACTTTGAGTCCAAGGAGAAGAATGAGTTACTGTTCCATGCTTTGGATGATTCCATGACATTGTAATATACAACTTGTAGTTTGACAAGCTAGAAATGATTGATTTTTGACAAAAAGAAGCAAATACACGAATAATCACACAAGTAATTTTTTGATGTATAGTATTTTAATAAAATACTCCGATGATAAAACCATTGGTCTAACACTCTTAAGATTCTTCTAAAGAGTTACATATCATTATAGGGGTGTTAAAAAAAAATTGATTTCTCTTAATTGATTTAGAATCAGACATTACTATTTTAAAAGACAATATTTTTTCACCCTTATCTTTCTCTCAAACTCTGACGAAAATATGAAAATATTTGTTGTCAAACAGATTTGATTTATTTTTTTATGAACAAGATGTAATTAGGGTAGGAAAGAATGGAAAATACGAATAATAACAGGGATTGATTATTAATTACTTTTTTTTTTTTTAAATCAAGATTATAAGTGTATAAGAATAACAAATAACTCTCTCATTTTAAATTAAGACTTGCAGTATGTCATGAGGAGAGACTAGTATACTATTTATAATAATTCATCTTAACATACAAAAATAATTGGTTTTTATCACAAATACTCATTACAAACTATCTTAGGGTACAAGTTAGCTTAATCAATTGGAATAACAAACAAGTTCAATTTTGAAATATTAATAACCCTAGGATTTGAAAACCCACATACTAAAACATACTTCGACTACAGTATGTAGGTCTTCGACACCAACATGTGAGCATACTTTGACGACATGCTAAACTCTGTCGAACCAAAACCTACCTTTCGATCCAATAGAGTTCGATCCAATATCCCACAAATCTCCACCTTAGAACAAACTTTATTATCAAAGTACGGACTAGCTTGCTTCATGCAACTTTATCAACGACATACAATTGAAAAACTTGCAACTTGGCAATGTCTTGGTGATCATATCATCAACATTGTATTCTGTTGAAACCTTCAGCACTTGCATTTCCTCACGCTAGATTACCCCTTTGACGAAATGTAACCTCACATCGATGTGCTTGGTTCACTCATGATAAGCTAAATTCTTCGACATGTGTATTGCACTTTGACTATCACATTTAACAATGATAAATTGCCTTTGAACTTTCAGCTCCGTAGAAAAACCTTCAAGCCACAATGCTTCTTTCACAGCTTCAGTTAAAGCAATATATTCCACTTCAGTTGTTGATAGTGTGACAACCTTATGAAGTGTTGCTTTCCAACTAATTGTTGTACCAAACATAGTGAAAACATATCCAGAAATAGATTTGTTGGAATCCATACAACCTGCATAATCAGAGTCGACATATTCTTTGATTACTGCTTTACTGTCTTCACCTAAGGCTCCACCATAAATTAGGACTCTGCTTAGAGACTCATTTATGTACCTTATAATCCACTTCAATGCTTTCCAGTGAGCCTTTCCAAGATTCGTTATGTACCTGCTTACAAGACTTACTACATATGTTATATCGGGTCTAGTACAAACTATATCATACATCAAAGAACCTACTAAGTTAGCATATGAGATGTTATTCATATAAGCTCTTTCGATCTTAGTACTAGGTGAAGCAACTCGATTTTCAAAAATCATTTAAAATGAATTTTCAAAAACAATGAAATCGCCACCTAATTTTATTTGTTCTAAAAAGAACGGGGAAATATAGATAAAACCCACAACGTCGGATAAGGCGGTCTACAAGACCAAAAAGAAAGGATTCGGGAGTCGGTTACGCAAAAGGAAGGTATTAGCACCTCTTACGTCCATCGTACTCGATGGGACCCATTTAGTTCGCGCATGTTTGTGTGTGTATTCGCTAATTTCTAAATTGTAAATAAGAAAGAAGAAAACGGAATTTGTTTGTTATTATTTTGAGTTTGACACGGTTTCGAAACCGCGTGCCTACGTATTCCCTCGTGCAATGGGAAAGTCAAAACTCCGTAGTTCTGGTTGAAAATGTCTTGGATTGGTTGTGTTGATTTTAGAAGAAAATGTTTTTGATTTTGATAATCGCATATGAGCGAAAAAAGATTTGAATGAGTTGAATTGATTTTAATGGTAGATGACAAGTACCAAAACGTCGGGATATCCTCTAACGATTCGATACTCGAGATTGGTGATTGAGGTCAACCGATCTTCTCTCATCCAAAATCTTTATTATGAAAGGAGTGAGGTGAAATAAAGTTCACTTTTATTAAGTGTTATGGAATAAAGTATTTAAGTCATTGGGTTACCCTCTAATGGCCCAAATACTTTACATTTTTAATTAAATCGTCGGGCGAACCTCTAACAATTTAATTAAATACCATATGTTTTTTTGTTTTTGTAGAAAAATTGATTTTTGAAAACAAATTCAATTAATTAATTTAATATGAAAGTGTTTTAAATGTTCAAGTGTATGGAATAAAGTATTCAAGTCATTGGGTTACCCTCTAATGGCCCAAATACTTTACATTTTAATTAAATCGTTGGGCGAACCTCTAACAATTTAATTAAGTACCATAACACTATGTTTTTTGACTTGAAAGTGTTTTAGGAAAACAAGCGAGCCCATACAAGGTGGCTTTATGTATGCTCCTAAAAGTGAGACTAGCGTGACACTAGTATTCTAAACGACCGATTGGAACAATCGATCGAATAGTTGTCGCTGTAGAAAAGCCCAGGACCAAACTATGAATGTGTGCAGGTGTGCATTGTGTATGTTTACCTGCTTCTTGATGAGGAGCCCAAGAGGAGGCTATGTGTTCTAATATGATAAACGCGTGATTAAACGATGATTAGAACACACAAGGAAATAAATCCTAAACTATTACAACCAAATCGAATTAGTTTGAATAATTAAATAGCTTTTATGCATTGAAAGAATTGAGCTCCAAGTAGTCTTCAAGGTCGGATAAGGCTTGACGCGTCGGATGAATACCAAATGAAGATTCCTACATCACTCAAGATACAAACAAAAACTATGCGGAAAATGTTGCAATGCTCAAGTATGTATTTCAAATTCATTCGAAGGTTGAATTAAATTCTAAATTCGAAATCGTAACACAAAAATAATAATTACAATGTAATTTTATTTACAAAATGAACCAAATAAAATATATAAATAAAAGTAGTATAATTGTATTTACAATACTAAATATAAAATAGAAATACTATATAACTATATCTACAATAAAAAAAATAAAAATAAAATACTGAATATTTGTATGTTCATAAAATTAAAATTCTAAATACTAAATAGTAGGATAACTATAAAAATGCAATTGGAGAGAATTTATATGGATGCTAAGAATAAATGATGTTTGAACGATCCTTGAATGCCTTCACAAGTAACAAACACGTTAGTAGCATTAGTGTGTGATAAAATCAAAATGAAATAGAATGGACTATGTACATGAATGGATGAATTTACAAATAAGAAACAAGAAAATAGGTTAGTATTTAATCTACATGTTAAAAGTTCAGCACTATACACGTTGTGTTAAACACAATTAAACTCAAGTAAATGCAACGGTAAACATGATTATTCGATCATAAATGAAACAAAAGTTAAAATTCATATTGCAACATGAGAAATCGGGTTCAAGACAAGTTCTAAATCTCTAACTCAACACAAACGAGCCATCCCAAAATCACCAACATTTCTTCCTAGTTGATTCACGCAAATGATGCGACATTAAACTCAAATCTAAACTAAACCAGTCCGGGCAGCAATGAACGAGAACAAATATAAGCATCAAAATTCACTAACAAAGTTATCAAACAGACCTTACACAAACACAATGAATCCGGGCAGCAGCTGTACATGTATCAACGCTAAATAAAAATCATCCTCAATAGGTTCAACGCACACGGAAAAGAATCAAAGATAACACATCCACATTCCCAATTCAAAAACAAACTTAAGTAGAAACAAAGGTAATCAAAATTTCTTGTACATCAATTCAAACATATTAAAGCACATAAAACAACACGAATTGATATGATTTAACACAAGTAAGCCAAAACTTTCAATGCATTAACATGACTATGACACAAATAAATCAAAATTATCGATACTAGGCAGCTTTGTGACCTTATTCATACGATGTCGAACACGGACAGCAATACACGCAAGCATGAAATCAATTTGTCATCGCATTTTAAACTTCGATTCGATCTAGCAGTGGTCATTTCTTTCCCGAATTAACACGTATCAATACAACTAGGAAGTCATCAGAGATTAACCGACAGTTTTTGAATAGAAGATTCAAGAATGTATGACTTCTTCATCGGAATGCAGCAACTTATGAATCAAAACAGGTGCTAAAAACTTCAATTCCAAATGCTTTCAGTATCCTATGACATTATGTTATAACCTGCCCTAACTCAATCGAAATCAAGACTTAACAAGACAACAAGCAGAACAACATTCATATTCATCACAGGGTCTGCTACAACATAACTTATACCGTTAATCATAAATTTGACATATCAATCGCTTTAATACAGATACACCACACTAACATG
Source organism: Vicia sativa (assembly GCA_021764765.1). NCBI lineage: Eukaryota > Viridiplantae > Streptophyta > Magnoliopsida > Fabales > Fabaceae > Vicia > Vicia sativa. The sequence continues at coordinate 6,588,431 of CM038793.1, forward strand.
ATAATTCAGTCCAGAGAAATGGAATACCAGCAGGACATCACCAATTAGTTTTAACACAGAAACATATACAATCCAAACAAAACAATATCAGTGATGTCAAAAAGAAATTTACCACGTCGAAGTTGGAACCTGAGTTGGCTGCGGAGAAAGAGAGCTAATGCTGTTGTAGATTTTTCTTCGTTCTTATGCCCTGGTGATGAATTAGGAGACTGACCAATGCTGAGAACTTTATCAAACTTCAAGTCAGAGCCTCATGCTCGCAAAATTCCAGCAACAGACTCTTTTAACTTTCCACAAACATCCTCCAAAACAGAGCCTTCCAAAGCATTCATGAGAGTCTCACCCCGACCTACAACAGCTAATACCTTTAGAGGGATTTATCGTAACATTTATATCTGTCAGAAGAGGATGACGACCCTTTAAGAGTCCCAGCTCCACTGCTGCAAACTACTTAACTGCTACAAGCCTGACACCATGATAAAGCAGATGTTTTAGCATACACAGCATTTGATGGTAAACAGGAACATAGGAGTAGGTTGGGTGAGTTCCGGAGATGGTTAAGGTTGGTCTGGACAGAGATGGACGGATGATGATGGAGGCGGGATTGAAGGAGCAGCGGGGTTACGGTATGATTAGAGTTTGCGAGGAATCGATGAAGAGGGTTGCGGAACAGACGGAAGGGGGTTTCGGAGGTTGGAGAAGATGAAAGGGTTACGGTTGAAGGTGGAGGGAACGGTGAAGAGCAGATGGCTGTTGATGAAGGAGAAAGGTTGTGACGGAGGAAACAGGGAAGTGAAATGGATCGGAGAGTGTGAAACGAAGGGTGTCGCGGTTTGATGAAGCAGGGGGTTTGTAGCGATGGTGATGGATGGAATGATGAGAGGGAGTTCGCGAAATAGATGGAGAGTTGAGAAGATGATGGAATGGTGTTACAGTGAGGGAAACGATGGCTAGATGGAAGGGTTCGGTGAGGACGGAGGACGTGGCGTAGAGAGAAATGAGAGGGACGAGGGGTGCAGCGAAGAAGAAGGTGGGTGTGAAGCGGCGATGAGGGTTACAGTGGATGAGGTTACCGTGGAAAGGGAGTGACAGATGGAGAAGGTTTATGCGTGGAAAAGGAGAAGGCAGGTGAGTGAGAGTACTGATGGAAGAAAATAGTTTATTTTTTCTAAACATAACAAATCCGCCTCCTTTTCTGTTGTTGTTTCTTTGGCTCCCCCCAACATTAAATTATAACACATATATATACCCAATAAATTAGGGTTTGGCAATCTTTAAGAAATACCAAAAATACCCCTCATAAAATGGGCCTCAAAGATGGATCTAGCAAAAATTAAAAAGCCCAATAATATTTTTTGTTTGATTTTTAGAGATAAAAATTGGGCATCTAAAATTGTCAAAAATGATATAAATTTGGACAATAAATTATCCGGAAAAATAAAATAAACATATTAAAATAAATTACAGGCATCAAACATTAAAGAAAAAATTATCGAAATATTTAAAATTGAAATAAAGCGATAATAAAAAATACCTGATTTTAAAACACTTACGGTTAAAAACAAAATTTCGAAATGTATCGAAAAATTAGAGAGATCACATTTTCATGATCTACGTGACACGTAGATTCATAAAGCAGTGAGTAAGAGGCGAAAGTTTGAAATATTTTTCCCGCTAATTTTCCGCACAGTGTCGAATCGCTTTTAGCAGTCTGTTTGTAAAATCGAAATATTGATATCATCGACATATAATCAACTTAAAATGTCACAATAAACATGTAAGGAGATAAAAATGAATGAAGTGAAATGTCGGGTATTTTATAACTATAAAACGATGCAAATATCGATTTAAACTAACTTTTGGTCAATTTAAATACGACGAAATGATGCATATGCAATGGATGAATGTCTGTTTAATGCCAATGACCTAATGGACGCGTATGCAGGTGAATGCGAAGCCTAAGCCAGATAAAATCGAGATAGGAGGGCAAATTTTGGGGTGCAACACTAGGACACTGATTTATACTCAGTTTGAATTAAGGATTTGTTGGATTCACAACATGCTTTGAATTCGACATACCCAACTTGTCGAGAATCTTCCGTAGGTATGTCTATTGGGATATGCATAATTTCGGGTTCTTTCTATCTCTTCGAATGTAAATCCCAAGAATCTTGGATGCATCTCCCAGATCCTTCATTTCAAACTCCTTCTTGAGTTCAGCCTTCAACCTCATTACATCTTCAAAATTATTGCTTACTATGAGAATATCATAAACATAAAAGCAACAAAATAAAAAATGAATTACACAGTCGAAATGCGAAGTAAACACAGTGGTCGAACTGACTTCTAATGAAACTTATGTGTGTCATAAACTTGTCGATCTTATATTCCACTGTCGAGGAGATTATTTCAGCCCATATAGATATCTTTTCATCTTGCACACCTAATCGTCCTTATCTTTTTTGACATACCCTTCAGGTTGCCTCATCAGAATTGTTTCATCTGATCATCATACAAAAATGCAATCTCCACATCCATTTGTTCTTGTTCAAGATCAAATTGTGTCACCATGCCAAGCAACATTCAAATGGACTTGTGCTTCACAACAGGAGAAAAAACATCATTGAAGTCTACACCTTTTTTCTGAGTGAAGCCTCTTGCAACCAACATTGCCTTGTATATTTTTATGTCACTCCTTCAATTCCTTTCTTAACTTTGAAAATCCATTTAGAGTTTACTAACCTGGCTCTAGCAGGTTTCTTGATCAATTCCCAAGTGTTGTTATCATGAAGAGATTTCATATCATCATCCATGGCCTTCATCCATTCAGTATTATTTCGATTCCTCATAACTTCCTTATGGGCTTTTGGTTCTTCATTTAGAACCTCACTTGAAAAGATTAAGGCATAAGCTATAAGGTCTGCATACCCAAGTCTATGAGGTGGCTTGATGACTCTTCTTGTTCTATCTCTTGCCAATAGATAGTCATTGAAAATTTCCTCAAGTTCCTCAGCGTCTTCTTCTTCTTCTTAGACTTCATCTAGGGTGCTCACTTCAGCATGAATATGCTCCACCTTATCAGGAATTTCTCCCTATTCCAGGTCTTCGTCAGATATTTCTGAACTTCGACCAACATCAATAGTTTTCTTGAAAGCCATTTCAGCTTCATTGAAAGTTACATCTCGACTGGTGATACACCTCATGTGAAATGGCTCTACACATGATAGCCTATAAGCTTTGACTCCTTCAGGATATCACATGAACATGCATTTCATAGTTCTAGGTTCGACTTTGTCTAGCCTAATGTGAGCATAAGCTACACAACCAAATACTCCCAGTTTGTCGAGATCTGGTGGATGTTCCGACCAAACTTCTTCAGGTGTCTTCATATCTAATGTTGTCGAAGGACATCTATTTATCAAATATGTAGTTGTCGAAACAGCCTCAACCCAAAACACCTTCTTTAATATAGCACTAGTAAACATACATCTAACTCTCTCCAAAATAGTTCGATTAAATCTTTCACCGAAACCATTTTTTATGGAGTACCTGCAGTAGTTATGTACCTTGCAATCCCTTAGGCAGCACAAAAATTGTCGAATGCCTTATTGAAAAATTCAAGGCCATTGTCTATTCTAAACCTCTTGACCTTTCTGCCAGTTTGATTTTCTACCAGAGTCTTCCAACTTTTGAAATTCAAAATGGTTTCATCCTTAGTCTTCTGGATGAATACCTATACCTTTCTAGAATAATCATCTACTATATATATAAAATACCTTGTTTCTGAATATGATGGACACCTTGCAGGCCCCCAAAGATTAGCATGGATGTAATTAAGGGATCCATGTGTTCTTTGTTTGCCTTTGTTGAACTTCACTCTGCAAGATTTTCCAAGTATACATGGTTCACAAAGTTTCACCTTTTCAACTTTGTTTCCACCAAGAAAATTTTGTTTCCCCAATTCGACTAGGCCTATTTCATTGACATGGCTCATTCTCATGTGCCAAATTTCTATCTTCAAAAAAGGTTTCGTGGATGCAACATTTATCGAATCAGTTACAACTTCAGCCTCAATGGTATACAAGCCTTATTTCTTCACGCATCACAAGAATTCCTTCGACCCCTTCATGACTCTTAGGATAATTTTCTCTCCTTGAAAAACATATAATTTCTTGTCGATTTCACCAAGAGAAATGAAATTCCTCTTCAAATCAGATACATACTTGACTTCAGTCAGCAACTATATTGACCCATCATGGAGCTTGAATTTCACAGATCTAACATTTGCAATCTTGCAAGATTTGTTGTTTCCCATCAATACATATCCATCATCTTGTTCACATAGCTCTTCTAACAAGTATTTATTTGGAGTCATGTGCCAAATGCACCCAAAATCCATAATCCACTCTTTCGACGAGTTGCTACTCGAAACCATAAGAACATCAAATGAGTCGAAATCATCTTGAACAATAATTGTATTGCCATTATCCTTACCTCTATGATCTTGAACAATAATTGTATTGCCATTATCCTTACCTCTATGATCCTTCTTAGAGTGATAGCATCGAATATCAGATGTTTCACCACTATAAGATTTCGATTGACTTTTACCTTTCTTTTTGTCGAACTTACTATTCTTTCGCAAGAATTTTCCTTTAACGACCAAACCTTCACCAACCGTCAAATGTTTATGCTCCTTTCGTTCGTTCAAGTCCTTTAAATACAAGGTTGATTAAACTTCTTCAAAGTTCAGGGACTCTCTTCCATACAAGATATTTTCTTTGAAGTGAGCATGAGTTATGGCAAAGCGCACAACAATAAAAACAACGCGTGATGTTCATCATCGATCTTCACATCAATATTTTCAAGATCAAGAATTAGCTTGTTGAACATATCCAACTGCTCAATTAGCACTTTGTCTTAAAGCATCTTGAATGAATACAAAGCTTGCTGCAGGTATAGTCGATTTACCAGCGATTTAGTCATGTACAAACTTTCAAGTTTCACCTAACCCTATCGCCGTCGTCTCTTTTGATATTTGTCGAAGTACCTTATCACCAAGACTCAACATGATTACGTTGCAGGCCTCCTATATCATCGTCTTCTTCTCAGTTGTAGTTAACGCAACGCTTATCACTGCCTCTACGTTCAAAGCTTCCATACAACCGTGTTGAACTAGTAGGGTTTTCATGTTCAAGCATCATAGACCAAAATTTTTTCTCCAGTGAACTTTTCAATCTCATACTTTTTGAAGGCATCTTCTCCATGCTCACCACACCAATTTGTTGTGAAATAGATACCTTAGAAACAAATTATAGACTTGTTTCTTTATGATCACGAAAAAATTAGGGCAGAAAAGTATGAAGAACATGAAGAACAACAAAAATTGGTTATTAATTTCTATTCTTTACTTTCCCTTAAATCAAGATTACAAGTGCACAATAATAATAAATAACCCTCTTATCCTACATTAGGATTTGCAGTATGTAATGATGAGATACTAGTATGCTATTTATAATAATCGTAATATACTAAACTAATGGGCTTTTATCATAAATATCCATTAAAACAATTAGACATAACAAACATGCCCGATTTCGAAATACTAACAACCCTAGCATTTCGACACCCACATACTAGAACATACTTCGACTATAGTTTATAGGTCTTCGACACCAACATATGAACATACTTCGATGGCATGCTAAACTTTGTCGAACCAGAAACTACCCTTCGACTCAATAGAATTCGATCTAATATCTTACAATGTTCTTAATTGATGCATCTCCAAATGTATTCATTTTTTATAAAACAGAACGCAGACGAACAAAGCACTTTTATTATACTTAATTTTGGAGACGTATATTCATATAAATCTTATTTTTACGAAAATTTCTCATTGTTTTTTTTAAAATTAGTATCAGTGTATGCAGATAGACAAACCTAGTATTTATGCATCAGTAGTGCAATAAATATGCAAATACCAACAATGTGCATATTGAAAGAAAATTGAAAATTGAAAACGATATAAATCAAACTATAAAAATATGAAAATACAATTTGAAATAAAATAAAATAATTTTAAGGGTCTATAATTTTTTTCCGGATTTTTTCTAAAATATGAACAATAATAAATAAATAAAATAAAATAGAAAAATAAAGAATGTTGAGTTTGTGTGATTGTGTCCTGTATTTTGTCTCAAAATACATGAATTTGATCCTATTTTTTCTGATGAAATGGTGTGGTAAAATTTTGACTGAGAGTCGATTTTATAAAAAATTGAATTTATTTATAGTGGATCGCCTAAAGGCAAGAAACACAAGAACACAAGTTTAATGAAAAATTTCTAGATATTGTCCAGAGATAGATGTAAAAAGAATAAATTAAAAGCATGATTAGATTTTCAAAAGTGTAAGAAAAGATAAATGTTGGAAAAAGAAATTGTCTTTTTAAAAACCTAATCCATTTGTGAAGAAAAATATCAAATTGGACTCGATTAAGCCCAAAAGTAATAAATCCAGTACCATTTTGTGAATTAGTTTTCTTTCTCCATTGAAGCAACACCACAAACTTTACTTTATCACCTTTTTGTGAATGAATTTACAATTTGGTTTAAATCTAATTCAGTCCTAATTCATCATGAATTTCTTAATAACTTTTTAATTAATTAGTTAGTCAAACTCTCTCCAATCCAAACCTCTATAACTGATCATGAGGTTCTAAATCATTTTTATGTGAATCAGTTTCCGTTTGTTTCTAAATCATTTTTGTGAATCGTGTGAATCATTAATTTATGAGCCTCTATAAATACTTCTATTTTATTGAGTTAAACTTCTAACTAATAAATATAGGGAATATCATGTGGAAAAAAATAATAAATTATGTTTCTAAGTTAGCACATTGATGTTTTAAAATAAAAGACTTCTTTATATATATATATATAAATTATCTGAGCAATTTTGGTGTGTAAATTAACTTGAAGTGTACACTACAAAAAAGAAAAAAAATTTTGGCAGTCTCTACGAAAGCGCTTTTAAGAAAAAGCGTTTTCATAGGCCTAAAAATTTTTTTGCTTATGAAAGCGCTTTTCAGAAAGCGCTGCTAAAGGCTTTAGAAATATATAACCTACGAAAGCGCTTTTGAAAAGCACTCTTATAGGTGACCCTACGAAGCGCTTTTGAAAAGCACTCTTATAGGTGACCCTACGAAGCGCTTTTGAAAAGCGCTCTTATAGGCGATCTTACGAAAGCGTTTTTAAAAGCGCTGCTATAGGCCTATGATACAAAAGCGCTTTTGGAGAAAAAAGCGCTCTTATATCTGAGCCTATGAAAGCGCTTTTAAAAGCGCTTTCATAGATTATTTTAAAATTAAAATTAGAACCCTAAATACGATTTCATTACCACAATCCCTTCCTGCGCGTTCTGTTCATCTTCATTACTGCTCCAGCGTTCACTACTGCTCCTGCATAACATTGTTCTTGTTGACTCGCCGCCGTTCAACCATCAGTCCTCTTTGTCTGGGTTCATCTTGTCCTTGGTAAGTTTCAGATTTTGAGATTCTTCTTCTTCCATGGCTTCTCTGTTTCGTTTAATTTCCAGCAATAACATGTTCCAGCCATAGCATCTCTGTTTTGATTTCCAGCAATTGCATGGCTTCTCTGTTTCTTTTTAGTACTGTATGCTAGAATCTCTCTGTATGCATGTATCCCATTGCTAGAATCTCTCTGTATGCATGTCTCCCATTGTTTAAGTGTTTGTGTCAATGTAAGATGTTTGACAATGTAGAATCTCCCTATATGTACTACTATAACAATGTAAGATGTTTGACAATTACAAATAGTTTATGTTTGTTGGTTTTGAGTGGATGAAGCATTTCGAATATTGTTAGTTTGTTATCCAGAGAAGTTTCAATATAATGAGTTTGTGCTGCTACATGTTTAAGTTGAGAATAATGAGTAAATCGGTTGTAGTATAGTTTTGGTAACTGCCGTTGATTTTGAGAGTGTTTGAGAAGAGCTTTAATGCGCGTTACTAAGTTTGTTCATAGCTGCCCGGATTTTGTTACCGTTGATATTAAGCATGATTGAAATGATATTGTCAAGCTCTAGTTCATGTGCATAGTTGCTGCCCGAAATTTTGTTTGAAGGTTCGAAGCCTATTTAGAAGTGGTCTATTACCTGAATTCGGTTGACGGTGATTGGACAAATTATCCGGAAATGAAGCTAATAATTGATACGTAAGTGACATTATTCTAAATTTTCGTTTGTGTTTATATATTTAACTATTTCTATGTCATTGTTCTAAATAAATATTTTAATTTTGTCGTTCAATACAAGTATTCCGATGTCAAAGGGTACCACGGTCTAAATCAAACAACATTAATTGGATCAAAGTATGTATATTAATTTCCACAATTTTATGATAATATTTATGCTACTTGATAAAACAATACATCTATATATTCTTATTTGTTTTTCTATGTAGTGCCCTCAACAACAAAACGGCATAGATTGCGGATACTTCGTTTTGAAGTTTATCAAAGAAATCATTCAAATGAAAGAAATCGAGATTCCAATCACGGTATGGATTTATAACTTATTATGGATTTATACTTTGTTTTATTATTTATCGAATTTTGCATACAATTTATTACTTTTAACTAAATCATGCATATTTTTTGTTTTGTTATGTAGTATTTTGATCAATACAAGTGTCCATATTACTCGAAACTTCAATTGGAAGAACTCAAAGAGGAGTTGTGTCAATATTTTGTTGAGCAAAGAATCTTATAAGGTATGAATACATTGTTGTGTGAAAATGGTTATGAATACATTGTTTTGTGTATACAATACTGACCGTGTTATTATGTTCATATCTTGCAGGATCAGGACCTTGGATATATATGTACATTAGGACTGATTTACTTAGTGTTATATAGCTGATTTGTTATGGTTGATTTTGGTACGTTTAAAAACTTGCTAATTGAATTACAATGGTGTATATATATATATATATATATATATATATATATATATATATATTTTGGATATGAATGGTATATAATGGTATTTGTATATAATATTTACATTTGGTATTTGGATAACACTGATATATAATGGTATTTGTATATAAGATTGTAAATTACCGGTTTATGAATTACAGGTTTGCTGCAAAAAAATGCAGGTTTAGAAATTTTTTAAAATTTTGATTTTTCAGTAGAAAACCTATGAAAGCGCTTTTAACCAAAAAGCGCTTTCATAGGCCACCTATGAGAGCGCTTTTTGAGTAAAAGCGCTGCCATAGGCCACCTATGAAAGCGTTTTAAAAGGGCTTTCGTAGGCCTACCTGTGAAAGCGCTTTTCACTAAAAAGTGCTTTTATAGGTGGCCTAAGGCAACGCTTTTATCTGGAAAAGCGCTTTCTTAGGCCTAATTTAGAATGCCTTTATTGCATTCTGTAGGCACCTATGAAAGCGCTTTTCCAGAAAAAAGCACTGCCTTAGGTCTACCTATGAGAGCGTTTTTTGGTGAAAAACGCTTTCATAGGTAGCCTACGAAAGCGCTTTTTTCTAAACAAAAAGCGCTGCTAAAACCTTTAGCAGCGCCACCTACGAAAGCGCTTTTAAAGGCCAAAAAAAGCGCTTTCATAGGTCATTTTTGGCATAGTGTTAATAGAGATGCACTGAAAATTTTACAATGTCATCTAATAATATATTATTCTACCATGTCATATAAATAATTAAAAAATTTCAGTTTGATTAGACTGAATACATGATTACCATTGATTCATAATATATAAAAGAACTATCCTATTTTAGATTAACTGACAAACAAAGTCATGTCCCAAGTTTGGTGATTCAGACTTAGCTAGATACTGTCCTGGTATGAGATGAAGATCAACTATATGTTATAAACTATTGGATAACAAGATCGTATTATCTGTTGATAATCCTTCTTTTAAATAGGTGTCTCTTGAAGAAGTGTTTAGGATCTCAAACCCTAAACATCAACTAGAAAGACTAAAAGAAAAATTAATATTAAATATATATTATTTTAATATTAAAATTTACACATTCTATTGTCACTAACTTGTACAATAAACTATTTGCATGTATCGTCTCTCTACTAGATTGGAGCAGATGGACGCCAAAATCCTCCATCTCGTTGGTTAACAATTATCCTTCGAACCAAATCAAATCATTGATTATAAATAAATTGAAATTCCAAAATATGATTTGTTTTAATACCTTATTAAAATACAACATGAACAAAGAAAATAGTTGTATATTTAAGAAATACAAAATTCAAGTTTGCTTAATATGGGTGAGTGCTAAGAGTATAAAAATATAAAAATTTATGAAAATAGAGTTTAGATTTTGTTAGTTTGTTAGATTCGATTGGTTGTTAGGTGATAGCAACACACTATATATGGACCATGCTATCACACGTGTAAATAAATGAGAAGCCATTATTTTCTTTTCATTACTTTCCTTTCCTCTTTGCTTTCTATTCTATTCGGTTTCATCTTCTTCTTTCTGTTTTCATCCTTTCCCTTTTCTGTTTTCTTCCTCCAATGGTGAAGATGACTTCACCACAACATGTTATCAGAGCCTGGTTCGATCATTCTTCCGTTGTTTTTCAATTGAATCTTTGACTTGTGCGTTTGTTTCTCTGCATCCATGGCTCCTCCTTGAGCTCCACCACTTGATCCAGCTTTGGATCAAACGTCACCGTATTTCGTTCATCCCAGTGATGGCCCTGGTTCAGTTACCGTTCTTCCTAAGATCACTGGTTCTAACTACCATTCATGGGCTGGAAGCATGAAGAGAGTGCTTGGTGGAAAAATGAAGATTGAGTTCATTGATGGGTCTCTTCTTGCTCCTGTTGATTCTTTCAATCCATCCTTGCATGCTTGGAATCACTGCAACATGTTAGTTCATTCTTGGATCATGAATTCAGTTTCAGATTCTATTTCTCAGTCCATCGTCTTCTTGGATAACACACTTGATGTTTGGAATGATTTGAAGGAAAGATTCTCTCAGGGTGATCTTATTCGTATTTCTGAGCTACAACAAGAAATCTACAATCTCAAGCAAGAAACCAAATCGGTAACTGATTTCTTTTCTGAACTTAAAATTCTTTGGGAAGAGTTAGATTTGTATTTGCCTTTTCCAACTTGCACATGTTGCATCAAGTCGTCTTGTGAGGCTATGCGCAGTGCAAGATCCAATCATCAATTGATGCATGTTATTCGATTCTTGACTGGTCTAAATGACCAATTTGCTGTTGTTAAGTCTCAAATCTTGTTAATGGATCTTCTGCCTAGTATGAATAATATCTTCTCCATGGTCATTCAGCATGAACGACAACTTCAGCTTCCTGTTCCCAATGACGAGTCTCAAACTCTGATTAATGCTGTTGATTCCAAGAAATTTGGTGCAAGAAACAACACATCCAGGCATGGCGCTCGTGTTTGTACTTTTTGTGGCAAGACTAATCACACAGTTGAAAATTGCTTCAAGAAATATGGTGTTCCACCACATATGCAGAAGCAATTTCAGAGTTCAGCTAACAATGCAACATCAGAAGGTAATGATGATGAATCCCCCTCTATTGGTGCTGACATCAAAAGTGACAATTCACCTACGAATCAAGGTCAATTCAATACTCTAATAGAGCTAATTCAGAAGTCCAACATTGGCCAATCTTCAGGACATGCTTCTTCTAATCAGGTTGTTGTTGGTCATCCATCAACAGGTAACAAATCTCATTGCATGCATAGTAGTAGTAATAGTTCTTGGATCATCGATTCAGGAGCTTCTCATCATATATGTAGTTCTATCAAATGGTTTCACTCATATAAAAAAATTATCCCTATCAGTGTTAGATTGCCAAATGGACAATGTCTTGTTGCTAGCTACTCTGGTACAATTCATTTTCCCCCTAAATTTATTGTGCATAATGTTCTCCTGATTCCTGAATTTTCTTTAAACCTTCTGTCTGTTTCCAAAATCTGTGAATCTTCTAATTGCAATTTAAGCTTTCTCAACTCTGCTTTATACAGGACAAAGCCACTCTGAAGATGATTGGTTCTGCTAAGCAAAAGGATGGATTGTACTACCTAGCACTAAGAGATAATGCTTCACCTGCTATAGCAGCCACAATCACCTTACCAAAAAAAGCCTTATGGCATTTTAGATTAGGACATATATCCAATAATAGACTCTTGTACTTACATTCCCAATTTCCATTCATCACAATTAACCACAGAGATGTTTGTGATGTATGCTGCTATGCTAGACAAAGAAAACTTTCCTATACTGTTAGCAATAATAGAGCTGCTCGTCCTTTTGAATTAATTAATTTTGATATTTAGGGACCTCTAGTTGTCCAATCTTTGCATGGTCATTCATATTTTTTAACTGTTGTTAATGACTGTAGCAGATTCACATGGATAACTTTAATGAAAGCTAAGTCTAAAGCTAGACAACATCTCATAAATTTTGTTACTTTCATTGAAAATCAACATCAGCTTTCTGTCAAAATTATCAAAACTGATAATGGTGCAGAATTTAACATCCCTGAATTTTATGCCTCCAAGAGAATCATTCATCAGACCAGTTGTGTTGAATCTCCACAGCAGAGTGGTAGAGTGGAGAGGAAACATCAACATTTATTAAATGTTGGCAGAGCTCTTCTGTTTCAGTCAAAACTTCCCAAGAAATTTTGGTCATATGCTATTTTACATTAGGGGTGTGCAAAAAAACCAAAAACCATAAACCAAATTAGTATCCATATTAGTCCAAATTTTAAAACCCAGCCCAATATCATATTTTAGAACTGGTGGTCCATTAATAAAAAACCAAAAAAAACCAGTAACCACATTTCAATTTGGATCTGTTATTGGTTATTGGATTTCAAATCTCTCTCAAAGCCTCACAACACAACCCTACTCTCTCTTACAGCCACCCAACACACCCGTGAAGCCACAACCGAGAAGCTGCCGTTGTCGTCGCGCCGCCATCTTCACAGTCCTAGATCATTTCAGTTTAATGCAAATAATACTGCAAAAGCTCTAGGTTTTTCTCTATATACCATGTTGCATCATAGATTAAGGCGCCCTCATCATGAGGCTTTGAAAGTTGCTGTCTTTTGGCAATGTTCCTTTACCGATAAATCAAATTTGGATTTTTGTAGTCTTAGTGACTTGGGTACACAGGCTCCTTAATTGTGCATCTGAATCACACTACACTGCACATTTTGATGGATTGTTTGCTGATATATGGGGTTGTGCTCCAATGATTTCTTGAAGTGGTTACAAATACATACTTGCCTTGATGCTTCTACAAAGTATATTTGGGTGTTCCTATTGAATTGAAATCTGATGTATGTGTCATCTTCACACACTTGCTCACTGCAATTAAAGTCCAATTTGGTACTAAGATCAGGGTTGCTCAGAGTGCTAGTCTCTCAGTTCAATACAGTTTTTAAGGAAACACGATTGCTTACATTGCATGACATGACTTTCTCCATAGTTAAAATAGACAAAATCACCCAACTATTTTCACATTTCAAATCCAACCACTAACATTTACTTGCTCACTCCTTCCCATAACTCCAAAAAGAGTAAGACAACTCTCATGCAATCCACAAAAACCACCCCAATTTTACAAAACTGATTTTGAAACTGGTTTTATTTATAAAACTGGTTTTGAAATTGATTTTTTTTTAAAAATTAAAAATTGATTTTTAGAAAAACTGGTTTAAAATTGGTTTTTTTTTTAAAACTGATTTTTGTGAGAAACCGGTTTAAAACCGAACCGATCCACATATAAACCGGTTTTAAAAATATAAACTGGTTTTAATGAAGTAGTTTTAAAATCCAAACCAAACCATATATATAGTTCAATTTAGTTTGGTTATTGATCCATGCACACCCCTATTTTACATGCCACTTTTATTATCAATAAACTCCCTTCTCAAGTTTTAAATAACCTTTCTCCTCATTTCATACTGCATAATGAGCATCCTGATATGCATAGTCTTAAAGTGTTTGGTTCTTTAGCTTTTGCTTCCACTTTAAATGTGCATAGATCAAAACTTGAGTCAAGAGCTCGAAAATGTTTTTTCTTAGGATACAAGAATGGAATGAAGGGTGTGGTGCTCTATGATATCAATAGTCATACCATTATTGTCTCTAGAAATGTTATACACCATGAACATATATTTCCTTATTCAAATACCAATTATATTAACTTGGATTATCACCTTCACAAAGATTCCACCGAATTATCCCAACATGACCCTGTCATACATGTTCCATCTCAGAATACTGAACCTACTGTTGAAAAATATGATCATTCTAACAATGACCCTGATACTGAACCTACTGTTGAAAACACTGATGAAAATCATGATGTCCAACATACACTTGATACTGAAAATTGTGACACTCAGTCTAGACCTGTTAGAACCAGACAGACACCTCATTATCTCTCAGACTATGTGTGCAACACATCTGGTGCATCAACAGTTAAGTCATCATCAGGTACATCCAAAGTTATTTATCCAATTTCAAATTATGATTCGTTACATTTTCTGTCTGCATCTCATCGTGTTTTTGCATCCAACATCACTCTCATTCATGAACCAAAGACTTACAAAGAAAATTGTCTATCTGAACACTGGACCAAAGCCCAGAAGGCTGAATTAGATGCATTAGATAAGAATGGAACTTGGAATATAGTTGAGTTGCCACCACATGTTAAGCCAATTGGTAACAGATGGGTGTTTAAAGTGAAGCATAAAGCAGATGGCACGATAGAGAGGTATAAAGCGCGTCTTGTGGCCAAAGGCTACAATCAAATTGAGGGACTTGATTTGTTTGACACATTTTCACCAGTAGCAAAGCTTACAATTGTCAGAACTCTCCTTGCGACTGCAACCATCAACAGTAGGTTCTTACATCAACTGGATGTTAACAACGTATTCTTACACGGGGAATTGAAAGAAGATGTTTACATGACTATACCAGAAGGTATTCCATGTCACAAACCTAACCAAGTTTGTAAGCTTCAGAAGAGTCTATATGGTCTGAAGCAAGCAAGTCGTAAATGGTATGAAAAGTTAACTGCTCTTTTACTGCACCAAGGGTACACTCAATCTGCTTCTGATTATTCTCTTTTCACTTTGAAAACTGATGCACATTTCACGGCCATTTTAGTATATGTTGATGACATAATATTAGCTGGCACCTCTATGTCTGAATTTGATCGTATCAAGCTCATTCTGGATGAAACTTTCAGCATCAAAGATCTGGGAATTCTGAAGTATTTTCTTGGCCTCGAGGTTGCTCACTCAAAGGCAGGTGTTTATTTATCACAGCGAAAATACTGTCTTGATTTATTGCAAGAATCTGGTTTGCTTGGATCTAAACTAGCTCCCACACCTCTTGATCCATCTGTTAAATTACATGCTGATTGTGGCAAAGTTTTTGAAGACATTGGAGCCTATAGAAGTTTAATAGGTCGCTTGATGTACCTTAACACAACCTGTCCAGACATTACATATGCCACCCAACAACTCAGCCAATTTCTTCACAATCCAACAATGGCACACTATCATGCTGCTTGCAGAGTCATACGTTACCTGAAGAACAACCCTGGTAGAGGAATTTTGTTTCGTAGGAATGCTGAATTGCAACTCCTTGGCTTCTCAGATTCTGATTGGGCAGGATGTATCGATTCACGAAAGTCTATTTCAGGCTATTGTTTTTTTTCCTTAGAACTTCTCTTATATCATGGCGTGCGAAGAAGCATAACAATATTTCCAGATCATCTTCAGAGGCAGAGTACCGGGCACTATCCTTTGCTACATGTGAACTGCTTTGGCTGATAGCTCTCATGAAGGAATTGCACATCACATGTACCAAACTCCCTGTCCTGTACTGTGACAGCCAAAGTGCAATGCATATTGCACTCAATCCGGTATTTCACGAACGAACTAAACACCTTGAGATTGACTGCCATTTAGTGCGTGAAAAACTGCAGCAAGGTTTACTTCGGCTTCTACCAATCTCAACTCATGAACAACTAGCTGATTTTCTAACCAAAGCTCTATCCACTTCAACTTTCAACAAGTTCATTTCCAAGCTTGGCATGATCAACATCCACCATGCTTAGCTTGAGAGGGGTTGTTAAGAGTATAAAAATATAAAAATTGTATGAAAATAGAGTTTAGATTTCTGTTAGTTTGTTAGATTCTAATTGGTTGTTAGGTGATAGAAACACACTATATATGGACCATGCTATCACACGTGTAAATAAATGAGAAGCTATTATTTTCTTTTCCATTACTTTCCCTTTCCTCTTCTGCTTCCAGTTACTGTTCTATTCAGTTTTCATCTTCTTCTTTCTATTTTCATCCTTTCCCTTTTCTGTTTTCTTCCTCCAATGGTGAAAATGACTTCACCACAACAGTGAGTACCCTTGTACTCATTGAATGAACTTTGCTTAATAAAAAAAAATTCCCACTATACCACTCATTTTCAAAGGTTAGATGTTTATGAACTTTTAAAAAATAAAAACTTAATTAAAAAAATGAATTTGATGATTGGCAAGTTTTTTACTTATAAAAGGTGCTAAAGAGACAAACACAAAACACTAATTTTTAAAAAATCGTTAAATAATGATTCTACTACCTTTTTTATAATATAGAGTAGAATAATGTTCTTAATTTAATAAGGGCTTTTTACGAAAACATAAGTGGTAAAAACTATTTGATATGTTTTTAAGAGAATATAAATTTTAGACACCATACAAAGATCAAATTATATTTTTATTTTTTACATAAAGAGAAAAATTATATGGGTGAAATTCTTAAATTGATTTATGTTATAATTCTATTATATTTCATATTTATTGTTGCAATTACAAGAGAAGTTGAAGGTAAGGTATTTCTTATCCTTTTTCAAATTTTCTTCATCACTTCTTACATTTTATAGTGACATGATTCCATTCTCTTTTCATAGCAACACGTATTTATGAATGTGATGATGATGAAGATTGTCCCAAAAAGTTACTTCCGGAGTATTTTGTTATGAGGTGCGTTAATTACAAATGTGTTCTTGTTGACACTGAAGAATATCCTTTCAAAATGAAAACACTCTAAAAAACCTTGATGATGATGACATGAGGAAGAAGAATAAGTTCTTTACAATATTAGCTTATATTAATAATGGCTAGAATATTTGATGAACTCTTATTTTGTTATTATGCAAGCACTTAATATACTATTTTGTGTATTTATATTTCTTTTCTTACATTCAATTTGGACGTATGGCCATGACTCCAATTCAAACATATCATAGTTTCTTTCAACCATTTATACCTTAATATCTTTGTTACTTAAAAGATGAAAGTGCAATTCTGTGTGTCGTAGTAGGTTGTTGTTCGATATAAAGTATGTCGACGCACGTTGTTGTTTTAACACAGGGTCTATCAAAAAGTTTAGTCCGCTAAGTTGTATGCAGTTGTCGAAGTGTTGTAAACAGATTGTTACATATATTTCGATTTAGATCCAAAATAGATATTTTGAATTTTCATAGTTTTAGACTTTTTAATTTAAGAAGAAAGTTAACCTAAAAGTATAAATAGATGGAATAACCCTATTTTTTGTAATAAATTAATCAATTCATTAAATATTCACAGAATCTGCAATTCCAAATGAATAAAGATTTTCACAGTTTGTGTGCAGAAAAAAACTCTGTATAAATCCTAATATATTTTCTTCTTTGATTTTCTCTTTTTTTCTTTATCATTATATGATGATAATAATCTTGTTCATTAAGATTAATAAAAATTAATCATAGACCATGGTGAATTTAAAATAAAAATAAAAAACAAATTTTATTTTACTTAAAAATCTATAAATTTTGTTGGTGTCATAATATACTTAAACATAATGAAAGAGTAGTGAAAGGAGAAGTGATCATATTATTTCATAAGTCATATCATTTAAATGTTTTTGCTCTGTAATACAAAACAATAAAAAAGAAAAGAAAAGAATGTGACACAAAATTACTACTTAAAAGAGAATACTTAATCTAATTTGGGAAAAGAATACTTAATCTAATTTGGGAAAGACCTATGATGTTATAACTGATAAAATGTCTGAGAGTGCATTAACAAATATAAGTTTTATCTTCTTATTGATAAGCACAAAAGAAAATTTGGATTGTCACTCTATATTCATTTTCAAAGTTCAAACTCTTATGAACAGTAAAATAATTGATAACTTACTTAAAAAATAATGAATTTTACGATTTGCAAGTTTTTTACGTGCTAAAGATGCTAAAAAGATAAACACAATACATTGATTAATTAAAAAGCATTTAATTTATTATTCAAATACTTTTTTCATAATAAATAATTACTACACAATACATTGATTAATTAAAAAACATTTAATTTATTATTCAAATACTTTTTTTATAATAAAATAATTACTCAAATTTAAAGAAGTGATTTCTTAACCCACCCTATAAGAGGTGGGTATGAAAAATCCAAAATATCCTTTACAAAACCGAAAATTTATTTTCGGTATGCACTATTTTCTGTAATTTTTGAGTAAAATCGGAAATTTACTTACAGTTTGTTATCGGAAATAAACTTCTGGTGTTGTGCATGACAATATGAAGGAAAACCTATCTATAAGCAATATTTTTTGAATTTACAATTGAACTTCAAATTAAAATCATGCAATTTTTAAATTGATTTAAAGCCAAAAAATGTGATTCAAAATAAATTTTATAATATTAGTATTCATAAAACATATCTGGTATAATACGAAATAAAAAAACAAAGTCAAAATACAACCAAAATAAACTATTGCGTATGGCGGAGCCGATCTGTCACCCTCGAGGAATTCCTTCACTGCCTCCTGTAGACCATGGCACCCTGAGCCTCTGCCATGATGGCCTCCAAAACGCCTCTGACATCGGACCCGTCAAAAAATAGCCCTTTGTCGATGCCATCCCTAGCAAGCTCCATGATACGGCGGCAACTAGGCAGCACGTCTTAGGCATGATCCATCATTGCCCGCTCCTCCTCAAGGATCTCCTGATGAGCCAGGATGGGTGGGTCCCATAGAGCCTCCCGTATCAAGTATAGATGAGAAATTCTGAAGTACCACAGCATGTAACCAAACGCGTAACTCCAGTCGTTTGGAGCCACAGTACTCCTAGCTTTCCTAGGGACGAGATGACTCTCAAGATCAAGAAAAATATCATATATCTCCCTCATCTTCACAGTCGGAGGAGCAGATAAAGCATCACTCGCTCTGGCATGTAGGCAGCAGTCTTCCGAGTACCACAGGTAAACCAACCTGTAAACAGAGAAACCTCATCAAAAGCGATTGTCTCGCGGTGGTCGGCGTAGGAACTGAAGTGCATGCCCTCATGCACAATCCGATCCAGGTAAACCTGATACACAAGTGTCGTCCGGTTGCTTCTGGGCAGCTCATATACACATGCACGAGGCATCTGCTCGGTATAACCATAAGCAAATTTCCATCCTGAATCTGTGGGAAGTAGTGTAGGATCCATCCCTGAAATATCAAAATTATATCAGCTAGTTTCAAAATCAAAGTAATTAAAAAAGGAAGCTAAGAGAAAAATTTTATACAGTCAAAAGAGTCATGCTGCCGGTGATCTGCTTCGTCTTCCACCTTGCCGTCTCCATCAACTTGGTATACAAGTAAACCAAGCAAGCAGCCCCCCAGTTCCACCCACTGACCTGCTCTAAATCATCAAAGAATCTGTGGTACATGACGTCAGTGTAGGTGGCACTGGTGTCCACAAATATCTGAGTCCCAACAAGATATAAGAGTCATGCTCTCATGGCATTCCCACTATGAAGTGTCACCTGCTCGGGATCACCACCAGCAGCAGTAACACGTGCAACCTCCTGATTAAAAATAGTCTTCAGCCAACTATACCTCACGTGGCTACCACATGTCTTATCAACCTTCTGCAGGGTCTCCTCCATGGTAACCCCCAGCCTCTCAACCAACATCTCAATCGCCTCATGCTTCTCCAACTTCTCATGATCCAAAAACCGCCCTCCGATCGACAGGTGAAATAGAAAAGCGACGTCATCGAGTGTGATCGTCATCTCCCCGTGTGGTTGATGAAAAGAAGACGTCTCCTCGTTCCACCTCTCTACAAAAGCATTGGTCATCCCCCAGTTGACCATGCTCTATCCACAGAGGGTCAAGTTTCTCAACCCTGTAGTCAGCAGCAGATCATGAAACCATGGCTTGACAGGGGGAGTTAGCTTGTTGATCTTCCTCCCATGGTTAATGACCTTTAGTGTATCCCGAACCTTTAAGAAAAAACAAACTGTTAGAATTTATAATATTATTCATAACATAACATAATTAATAAATGAAATATAAATGTAAATTTTGTACCTCTCCATCCCATAAATGTCTAGAAACATGGGTGGGATAATGCGCGAGCACAAATAAGTCAGAAGGCCCCCATCCAAAGACCTGAGGGACCTCCGTACCCGCTGCGTGTCACTTCATCGCACGCATGTATGAGAGGTGTAGGATCAAGTATCACCTTAGAAGACACCGCATGTGTAGTAGATGTGGAACGCGTCTCGTAAGTCCTCAGGGGTGAGGATGGTGACGATGTGCGACTACGACATGACGGAGGCAGAGAGGGATGGACTCGAGACTTCCGTCTGCTATGGAAGGAAGAAGTAGAAGGTGCTGAATCAGAAGGAGCAGGTCGTTCCTCGGACATAGCCTGTCTGGATGTCGACGGAGCTCGTGGCCCGAGTCCCTGAGGCCGTGTGACTTGACTCTCTCTCGCAAAGAAGCATGTTGTGTAACCCGACCATGCGTCAAACGATCGTCTCGCTCAGACATATCTCCTGTAGAAGCAAGACCGAAACGTTAGCATATGACTAGACTCACAGAGGAAAAAATGAAGAAAAAAAAATCATGCAGACAGATACTAGACATTTATTTCCGGTTATGTTTATCACATGAAACCGAAAATAAACTTCTGGTTTCCTCTGCGAAACAAAACAGCGGAAACCACCAACCCAAACTCCAAAATGCCTCAAAATAAACGGATTGATCGTCAAAAAGAGTTTGTAAATAGTATTATAATGACCCTTAATGATGTAAACTACAAAAAACAACACATTTCAAGCCCTATTTCACCAATTTCAATCGATTTTACATAAACTCTAAAAATGAGTAAATCACTTACTTGAATGATTGAGAGTTGGTTGTTGCTTGAATGATTGAGATTTGGTTGTTGCTTGATGATTTATGTTAATTGCTTGAGAGAAAATGATTTTGATGAGAAGGTTTTTGAGAGGGTTTTGAAAATGTTTCTGCTATGGGGAGGGGAAAGGCTCTGGCGCAATATAAGTTCATCAATTTATTGAAAATTTATTTCTGGTAACATCCCGTATGTAAACCTCCGATCTTCACTCAAACTGAATTTCATTGAATAGAGTGCTAACCGAAAGTTTATTTTCGATATCTCAAAAAAAAGGAATTTCAAAAGAGTGACTAAGAAAGACATAGGGTAGACTAAGAAACTCTCATTAAAGAATGGCTTTTCACAATCTTTAAAGAGTGGCTTTTCACAAAAATATAAGTTTTAAAACTATTCATATGTTTTTAAGAGAATATAAATTTCAGACACTATAAAAAAAGACGAAAACATATTTTGATTACTACATAAGTAAAAGGAGAAACATGGGCAAATTTATCAAAATAATTTATGTTATAATTTTAATTTATTTCGTATTTATGGTTGCAAGTGAAAATGGTGGTAAGTTATTTTTCATCTTTTTTACAAATATGCTTCACCATTTCTTACATTTTAGTTACATTATTCTGTTCTCTTTTTTATAACAACAGTTTCTAGAGAATGTGATGATGATAACGATTGTCCCCAAGAAGTTACAGAGGATTTTGTTATGAGGTGTGTTAACAACAGATGTGTTGTTGCTGATGCTGAATATCCTCAAATTATTTATACATCGCCACGTCCTCCGTTCTTTTCAATATAAGCTTATACTAGCTATAATGTTTGATGAACTCTTATTTACTTATAATAATGAAAACCCTAATATAATTTGCAACTTATAGTTTGCAATTATGGCTTGCTACTATAATGTATTATTAATGAATATAATAAACGGAGCGAGTAATGATAGATGTTTTTTTTTCCTCTATATTTTGGACGTACCCTGATGATCTCCAACCATATCACATATTTTTCCTACCCGAACATCTATATCATAATATTTTTATTTTTTAAATTGAAAA
The DNA here is from genome assembly GCA_021764765.1 of Vicia sativa. Classification (NCBI taxonomy): domain Eukaryota; kingdom Viridiplantae; phylum Streptophyta; class Magnoliopsida; order Fabales; family Fabaceae; genus Vicia; species Vicia sativa. The sequence goes on from CM038793.1 coordinate 6,610,785, forward strand.
TAATTTTTATCGTGGATTTCTTAACTCACCTCATGTTATTCTTAGCAATTATTGTGAAATTTTATTTTTGTCCTCGGAAATTCAGAAATAAATTTTCAGTAAGCATCCTAATTAATGAAATTCAGGTTGAAAAGGGTTGGGTGTGAATCAGAAGTATATTTCCGATTTTAAACTCTATGTAATATTTCAATAAAGCGTGTTTGTGAGACCAAATTCGAAATCAATTTAGAACCGGAAATATACTTTCGGTTCGCACCATTTATCATGCAAATCACATTGAAAAAATTGGGTGTAAACCAGAAGTATATTTCCGGTATGCGAAATCAAATTTGGAATAAATTCCTTATTTAATATGGAATCAAAAATATATTTTCGGTTTTCACCAAAATATTTTAAAATATAGTGCATATCGAAAATATATTTCTAGTTTCATTTAAATATTTTAGAAACTGATGCGTACCGGAAATATATTTCTGATTTTTTAAAAGCATTGTAAAGTTTTTATAAGGTGCGCTCCACCCATATCAGATGGAATAACAAATCCACTTTTTATTTTACATAACATCTTAGTATTGTTGTTGGATTGGTGCTAGTCAATATATAGTATTTTCTCTAAAGTCTTTAGAGTATAAAATTTGAGTGTCTTCGCTTTACTAATGTCAGGGTATTTTGGATAATTAATTTTTTAATGGGTGATATAATAAAGATGTTAGTTCATCAGGATGAATATTAATATTGGATAAAAAATTTATAGTCTTAGGTGTATGTAGTGTTTTAAAAATTACAATGGATTGATTGGTCGGATCGGTCGGACCGAGAACCGGTCAAATAATCGGTCTGATTTAATTATTAAATTGGATATATTATTTAAAACTTTCAACTGCTTTATTTTTTATTTTTTTACTCAATTTTTTAATTTTATAAAAAACCCGCAGTTTAATTTTTTATTCGTTTTAATTATTTTATTAAAATGTTATATTTAAATAAAAATAAAAAATAAAAAATTAAATTAATTAATAATATTATTGATAGAGAAAATGTTGTAGATACAGTTGATTTTGTTGCATATAGTTTTGATATTGAAGAAGGATATGTCAATATCGAAATAATTTTTACTCCTTGAAACTAAATTTAATAGACAATGGAGTTATTTTGTTATAAATTATTCAATTGTATTATGTTGCAATTAGACTTTGTAATTATGTACTATTTTATTATATATGATACTTATATTTAAAATTTAAATTTAAATTATCAAATTATAAACTTATTTATGATATGATATTTTTAAAATGTTTAAAATTTAAATTATTAAATTGTGAATTTATTTATGATATAGTATATTTAAAAAAATTTAAGTCATAGTTATATTTTATAGAGATTGAGTCATCTGATTCGAAAGTTTTATATCTATATAGTTTTGTTATAAAGATCGGTCTATTCAACCGAGTTATCTGATTTAGTCATGCGATTCGACCAGTGACCCAATGATTCGACCAATAAACCAGTAACCAAGTACCTTCACCGATTTGATGTCTGGTCTGATTTTAAAACACTAGGTGTATGAGTTTTTCCACTTACCTAAACCTTAAAGTAATAGGTATATGAGTTCTCCCACTTATAAATGTTCAACTCTCCACATTTATAACTAATGTCGGACTCCAACTCACACTTGAGTTATTATTGTCAACAAAAGCCACTGTGGTTATCGAATACCTTTGTGTATTAGTTTTTTTCCATTCTTTTAAAAATAAAATATTTTTGGATGAATATATGAATATATTTTTGGGTGTCGTAGTAGGTTGTTGTTCAATACAAAGTATGTCGACACACGTTGTTTTAACACAGGATCTGTCAAAAAGTTTTGTTTGTTGAATTATATGCAGTTGCCGAAGTGTTGTAAACATATTGTTACACATATATTTCAATTTAGATTCAAAATAGATATTTTGAATTTTCATTGTTTTGGACATTTTAACTTAAGAAGAAAGTTAACCTAAAAGTATAAATAGATGGAGTAACCCCATTTTTGTAATAAATTAATCAATTCATTATCGGAAATTTATTTTCGGTAGCATTCCGTATATAAACTTCCGGTTTTCACCCAAACTGAATTTCATTGAATAGGGTGCTAACCGAAAGTTTATTTTCGATATCCAAAAAAAAAAAAGGAATTTCACAGGAGTGGCTAAGAAAGACATAGGGTAGATTAAGAAATTCTATTTAAAGAATGGCTTTTCACAATCTTTAAAGAATGGCTTTTCACAAAAATATAAGTTTAAAACTATTCATATGTTTTTAGGAGAATATAAATTTCAGACACTATAAAAAAAGATGAAAACATATTTTGATTACTACATAAAAGGAAAAACATGGGCAAATTTATCAAAATTATTTATGTTATAATTCTAATATATTTCGTATTTATGGTTGCAAGTAAAAATGGTGGTAAGTTATTTTTCATCTTTTTTACAAATATGCTTCACCATTTCTTACATTTTAGTTACATGATTCTGTTCTCTTTTTTATAACAACAGTTTATAGAGACTGTGATGATGATACCGATTGTCCCCAAGATGTTACAGAGGATTATGTTATGAGGTGTGTTAACTACAGATGTGTTATGGCTGATGCTGAATATCCTGAAATTATTTTAACATCGCCATGAAGGAGATGACTTGGTTCTTTTCAATATAAGCTTATACTAGCTATAATGTTTGATGAACTCTTATTTACTTATAATAATGAAAACCCCAATATAATTTGCAACTTATAGTTTGCAATTATGGCTTTCTACTATAATGTATTATTAATGAATATAATAAACGGAGCGAGTAATGATAGATGTTTTTTTTTTCCTCTCTATATTTTGGACGTACCCTGATGATCTCCAAGCGTATCACATATTTTTCCTACCCGAACATCTATATCATAATACTTTTATTTTTTAAATTGAAAATAATTTTTATGTTTGATTTCTTAACTCACCTCATGTCCTTCTTAGTCATTCTTGCGAAATTTCATTTTTGTCTTTGAAAAATCAGAAATAAATTTCAGTAAGCAGTCTATTCAATGAAATTCAGGTTGAAAAGGGTTGGGTGTGAACCGAAAGTATATTTCCGATTTTAAATTCTATGTAATATTTCAATAAAGCGTGCATGTGAGACCTAATTCGGAATAAATTTGTAACCGGAAATATACTTCCGGTTCGCACCATTTATCATGCAAATCACATTGAAAAAGATTAGGTGTAAATCAGAAGTATATTTCCGGTATGCAAAATCAAATTTGGAATAAATTCCTTATTTAATATGGAACAAAAAATATATTTCCGGTTTTCACCAAAATATTTTAAAATATAGTGCATATCGAAAATATATTTCTAATTCCACTTAAATATTTTAGAAACCTAAACGTACCGGAAATATATTTCTGATTTTCTAAAAGTATTGTAGAGTTTTCATAAGGTGCGCTCCACCCATATCTACCCATATCGGATGGAATAACAAAGCCACTTTTTATTTTACATAACATCTTAGTATTGTTGTTGGATAGGTGCTAGTCAATATATAATATTTTCTCTAAAGTCTTTAGAGTATAAAATTTGAGTGTCTTCGCTTTACCGATGTCAGGGTATTTTGGATAATTGATTTTTTGATGGATGATATAATAAAGATGTTAGTTCATGAGGATGAATATTAATATTGGATAAAAATTTTATGGTCATAGGTGTATGTAGTGTTTTAAAAATTACAATAGATTGGCCGGTCGAATCGATCGAACCGAGAACTGGTCTGATTTAATTATTAGATTGGATATATCGTTGAATCGGCATGAACCGACAAAAATCGATGGTTTTTCAAAATCGGTGGTTCAAATGCTTTATTTTATTTTATTTTACTCAATTTTTTAATTTTATAAAAAACCCGCAGTTTAATTTTTTTTATTCGTTTAAATTATTTTATTAAAATGTTATATTTAAATAAAAATAGAAAATAAAAAATTAAATTAATTAATAATATTATTAATAGAGAAAATGTTGTAGATACAGTTGATTTTGTTGCATAGAGTTTTGATATTGAAGAAGGATATGTCAATATCGAAACAATTTTTACTCCTTGAAACTAAATTTAATAGACAATGGAGTTATTTTGTTATAAATTATTCAATTGTATTATGTTGCAATTAGTCTTTGTAATTATGTACTATTTTATTATATATGATACTTATATTTAAAATTTAAATTTAAATTATCAAATTATAAATTTATTTATGATATGATATTTTTAAAATGTTTAAAATTTAAATTTAAATTATTAAATTGTGAATTTATTTATGATATAGTATATTTAAAAAATTTAAGTCATAGTTATATTTTATAGAGATTGAGTCATTTGATTCGACAAGTTTTATATCTATATAGTTTTGTTATAAAGACTGGTCTATTCAACCGAGTTATCTGGTTTAGTCATGCGGTTCAACCAGTGACCCAATGATTCGACTAATAAACTAGTAACCAAGTACCTTCACCGATTTGATGTCCGGTCTGATTTTTAAAGCACTAGGTGTATGAGTTTTTCCACTTACCTAAATCTTAAAGTAATAGGTATATGAGTTCTCCCACTTATAAATGTTCAACTCTCCACATTTATAACTAATGTCGGACTCCAACTCACACTTGAGTTATTATTGTCAACAAAATCCACTGTGGTTATTGAATACCTTTGTGTATTAGCTTTTTCCATTCTTTTTTTTTATAATATTTTTGGATGAATATATAAATATTTTAAAAATATAGTTTAATGGTTTAATTTATTGAAAAATGTGAAGTAGAATAAAAAAATTAGATGGATTCCATTTATGACACAAAAATGAGTGTCATAGATGTGAATGCTTTTATGTTGCACGTTTTGGTATACATTATTGTGAGATATTAGATCAAATTCTATTGAGTCGAAGGGTAGTATTTTGGTTCGACAAGTTCGATAGAGGTTAGTATGTAGTCAAAGGTCGCTCACATGTTGGTGAAGTAGTGTATGTTGTAGTCAAAGTATAGTCATACAGTTGCCGAAAATACTGGCGTTGTTAGCATGTCGAATTCAACATGTTTGTTATATATATCCATTTGTTTAAGTTAGTTTGTAACCTAAGTTAGTTTGTAATGAGTATTTGTGAAAAAGCCCATTAGTTTAATATTTTGATTTATTATAAATAATATACTAGTCTCTCATAACTGCATACTGTAAATCCTAATTTAGTGTGAGAGATGTTATTTGTTATTCTGTAACACTTGTAATCTTGTTTCAAAGAGAAAGTAAAGAATAACAGTTAGTTACCAATTCCTTGTTGTTCTTTGTGTTCTTCCATCTTTCCTATCCTGATTGTTTCTTGATCATAAAGAAATAATTTATACTTTATTTCATAGGCCTCTAATTTCCCAACAATTTGGTGCGGTGAGCATGGATAAGATGTCTTCAATAAAGTATGAGATTGAAAAGTTCATCAGAGTGAACGATTTCGGTCTATGGCGCTTGAAAATGAAAGCATTATTTGTTAAACAGGGTTGTTTGGAAGCATTGAGGGGAGCCGTAGCCATGAACCTTGAGTTAACGATAGCTAAGAAGACAACCATGATAGAGAAAGCCTACAATACAGTCTTGTTGATCCTTGGTGAGAAGGTTATTTGACAGGTATCAAAGGAGACGACGACGACATGGTTATGGGTGAAACTTGAAAGTTTGTACATGACTTAATCAATAGTAAATCGACTCTACCTCAAGCAAGCTCTGTATTCATTCAAGATGATTGAAGACAGAGTGTTGGCTGAGCAGTTGGATATGTTCAAGAAGCTGATTCTTTATCTTGAAAATATTGATGTCAAGATTGATAATGAAGATCAAGCGCTGTTATTTTGTATGTGTTGCCCATATCACATGCTCACTTCAAAGAAAGCCTCTTGTATGGAAAAGAGTCTATGACCTTTGATGAAGTTTAATCAGCCTTGTATTCTAAGGACTTAAATGAACGAAAGGAGCTTAAACCTTCGACGGTTGGTGAAGGTTTCGTCGTTAAGGGAAACTTCTTTCGAAAGGATGGTAAGTTCGACAAGAAAAAGGGTAAAAGTAAGTTGAAGTATTATTGCGGAAATGCATTTGGTATCGATGTTATCACCATAACAAGGAAGGTTATATAAGAAAAGTGTGCCATAAACTCTAGAAAGATCATGGAGGTAATGATAATGGCAATAAGAATATTGTTTAAGATGATTTCGACTCATTTGATGTTTTTGTGGTTTCGAGCAGCGACTCAAGAAAAAAGTAGATTATAGATTCAAGTTTAACTTGGCACGTGAATCCAAACAAATACTTGTTTGAATAATTGTATGATCAAGATGGTGGATCTGTATTTCTGGGAAACAACAAAGCCTGCAAGATTTTAGGTATTAGATATATGAGATTCAAGCTCCACGATGAGTCAATAAAGTTGTTTAATGAAGTCAGGTATGTACCTGATTTGAAGAGAAATTTGATTTCTCTTGGTGAATTAAAAAAGAAAGGATAATTTTTCTAAGGGGAGAAAAATATCCTAAGAGTCTTGAAGGGGTCGAAGGAAGTCTTAAAATGCGTGACGAAACATGGCTTGTATGCCCTCGAGGATGAAGTTGTAAGTGGTTCAACAATTGTTACATCCACGAAACATTTGTCGAAGACAGGAATTTGGCACATGAGATTGGACCATGTCAGTGAAAAGGGTCTGGTCGAATTGGAGAAACAAAATTTGTTTGTGGAGAAAAGTCGAAAAGCTGAAGTTCTGTGAACCGTGTGTACTTGGAAAATCTTGCAAAGTGAATTTCAATAAAGGCAAACAAGGAAGACTTGGATCTCTTGATTACATTTATGCTGGTCTTTGGTGTCCTACAAGGTGTCCATCACATTTAGGAGCAAGGTATTTTCTATCCATAGTTGATGATTATTCTAGAAAGTTATGGGTATTCATCTAGAAGACTAAGGATGAAACTTTTGAGAATTTCAAAATTTGGAAGACTTTGGTCGAAAATCAAATTAGGTTTGAGAACCGACAATGACCTTGAATTTGGCAATTAGGATTTCGATAATTTTTATGTTGCCTCTTGTATTGCAAGGCACATAACTATTGCAGGTACTCCACAACAAAATTGTTTAATTGAGAGGTTTAATCGAACTATTTTGGAGAGAGCTAGTTGTATGTTGACTAGTGGTGGGTTAAAGAAGGTGTTTTGGGATGAGTTTGTTTCGATAGCAATATATCTGATAAATTGATCTTCTTCGACTGCATTAGATATGAAGAAACTTGAAGAATTTTGGTCTGGATATCCACCAAATGTCAATAAACTGAGAGTATTTGGCTGAGTAGCCTATGCTTACATTAGGAAAGACAAGGTCGAACCTAGAGCTCTGAAATACATGTTCATGGAATACCCTAAAGGAGTCGAAGCTTATAGGCTATGGTGCCTAGATCCAAATCACAGAAGGTGTATCACCAGTCAATATGTAGTTTTCAATGAAGCTGAAATGGCTTTCAAGAAAATTGATGACGTTAGTCAAAGTGAAGAAATATATGATGAAGAGTTGGAATAGTGAGAGATTCATGTTGAGGTGCAACATGTTGATGCTGAATTGCGTATCCCAAATAAAGTTAAAGAAGAAACAGAAGATGTTGAGGAAGTTGATGAATTTGTTGGTGAACACCTATTGGCAAGAGATAGGATAAGAAGATTCATCAAGGCACCTCATAAACTTAGGCATGTGGATCTTATAACTTATTCCTTCATCTTCGCAAGTGAGGTTCTAAACGAAAATCCTAGAGACCATAAGGAAGTTGAGAGGAGTCAAAATAAGACTGAATGGATTAAGGCTATGGATGATGAGATGAAATACCTTCATGATAAAACCACTTGGGAACTGATCAAGAAACCTGTTGGATCCAGGTTAGTGAGCTGTAAGTGAATTTCTAAAGTTAAGGAAGAAATCAAAGGTGTGGCGTCGAAGAGATACAAGGCAAGATTGGTCGCAAGGGGTTTCTCTCACAAAGAAGGTGTTGACTTAAACAATGTGTTCTCACTTGTTGTGAAGCATGTGTCCATTCGAATTTCTAGTAACACACCGTATTTTTTAAAATTCACTGGGATAGACCGGAAATTTCACGAAATAATAAGAAATTTACGATGGATTTGTGTAATTTTTGATATTTTGTACTGGAAATTTCAAAATATCTGGGATATTCTAATGGGAAATTTTGAAATTTCTGGGATTAGTATTTACCATGTATACTAGAAATTTGAAATTTCTAGTAGTTCATTTTTTTGAAATATAACAAAAATTTCTAAATTTCGGGTAGTTCATATATTCCTAATTTTGCCCCCTTATTTTATTCATTGTTTCGAGGAGGACTAGGGGCAAAGATGGTTCTGTTGCAGGCAGGGTGGTCGATAGAGCGAAAGCTCGAGCTCAAGTTGAAGAGGCACGTGCATTCGAGCTATGGTTGGACAACGTCCTCCAACCGGTTCTCACCAAAAACGAATGACCGATCAGCAAGCAGAGTTTCGCGCACCCGCCATCGAGGAGTTAGAGTTTCTACTTTCGAGGAGGTACATGCTCCTTCTCCTATGGATGTGCCTATGATTGAGCTGAGTTTTGAGCATACTATTGGGGAGGTTGTGCATATTCTAGAGTCGATTCTTGAGCAGGCTGTGGATCCTATTTCTGAGCAGGTTGTGGAGCCGGTTGCCGAGCAGGTTGTGGAGCCGACAACTGGACAGGTTCTAGAGCAAGTTCAAGAGGATGTTGCTAAGCGTGTTGACGAGGTGTCCCCCACTGATATAGGCACCATGACTCGTGCATCTACAAAGCCATCAGTTCCCATTGATAAAGCCTTTCTATGAGGACCTTCAGACAAGTCTGTGCTCACAGGATGTGGTGACCATGTCACATACAGGATATAGCATGGAGATGTATATGTTTTAATTGTTTGATGTATAATATTTTATTTTTGCAAGTGTTTGAAAGTTGATGTATAATATTTTATTTTTGTTTCTTACGTGAGTGTCTAGTGCTGAAGGTTGCTTCCCATGGTTTGAAGTTGAAGAACTTCCTATAGGGTGACATGCTTGAGGAGGTCAGTAGTATTGTTAGATATTTTCAGCTGCTGGAGTTTCCTCATTGCTCCTTGACCATGTTGAATGTCTCCATGTTGTCTGCTTTTGTTGAGAGGTGGCCATCAGAGACATCGTCCTTTCATTTTCCATTTGGGGGAAATGACAACCATATTGGATGATATCGACGACCTATTTTATATCTCGATTGTTGATACATTCTTCACACCTGCTCATATTAACCATGTTACGACGATGCATATTGTTTTGGATGATTTGGAGGCATCAGAGGCGAAGGTGCTAGAGGAGTTTTACTTTAATAGAGGATTTCACCTTCAGATGTCTTAGCTTAGAGAGGGCTATGCGGAGCATGTGAAGGCTCGTAGGTACCAAGATGCCGCTAGGGCGTACATGCTACATCTGGTGGCATGTACTCTCTTTGCAGACAAGTCTAGAGTTTACATCGATGTTCGTTACATGTATCTGTTCACCACCCTTCACACTGTTTTGTGGGCTTGGGGAGAGGCGGCGTTGACCCTGTTGTACACGACACTTGGAGTTGCTACTTAGCCTGAGACCAAAATTTGGTTGATTACCTTAGTCTTTTAGAGGTATACTATAATTTATTTGATGGGTTTTATTATTTATTTCGGTGTATTTATTTTATTATTTTTATTTTATGCAGTGATGGATATAGAAGCAGTTCTCCCACATCTGTGACCAGAAGATCCAGCATGTCAGAACCCTCCAAAGATGATGACAAAATCTCGACCATTAAAAAAACTTGAATAAATGAACTACCAGAAATTTTAGTATAATTTAAATTTTCGGTACTGCCTAATAAATTTGAAATTTCTGAAATACTGAAAATTTCAAATACACTACCGAAAATTTATAGAAATAAATTTTTTTACAGAAGTGTACTGAAAATTTCAAAACCTCTATTAAATATTTCTTCCAAAAATTATTTATATTTTAACATAGATAACTCTAAATAACTAAAATTATGGGTATCATATTTAAATTGGGGAATGACGTATTAAATCCTGGAAGATATCATATTGTTCTTTTGGAATAAATACCTAATCAAAATCCAACATTAACAAAACAGTTGTTTATTTGAGACTGCTCTGCTTTAATAAATAAAAATTTCATGTTGATAGTGATAAGTTGTTTATTTGAGAGTGCTTTAAGAAATAGTTTCATGTTGATATTGATAAGTACAAAACAAATTTAGATTGTCACTATATCACTCGTTATCAAGGTCAAATACTTATGAAGAGTATAAAAAAAAACTTAGCTAAAAATATTAAATTTTATGATTAGCAAGCTTTTTACTCGCTAAAGATGCTAAAGAGACAAACAAAATACATTGATCTATTAAAAAAAACATTTAATAATAATTCAAATACTTTTTCATTATAAAATAATTACTCGAATTTTAAGAATGGCTTTTCACAAAAACATAAGTGCTAAAAACTATTCAATATGTTCTTAGGAGAATATAAATTTAAGACATTATAAAAAGATTAAATCATATTTTCATTATCACATAAAAGATAAAATATGGGCAAATTTCTCAAATTTATTTATGTTATAATTCTCTTTTATTACGTATACAATGTTGCAAGAGAAGTTGGTGGTAAGTTATTTTTCATCCTTTTTAAAATATCCTTCATCAATTATTAAATTTTAATTACAAGATTATGTTCTCTCTTAATAACAGCACTTGTTAATGAATGTGATGATGATGAGGATTGTCCCCAACAGTTGTTTCTGGAGTATTTTGTTATGAAGTGCATTAATTACAAATGTGTTGTTGTTGACTTTGAAGATCCTTCCAAAACAAAATAACTCTGAAGATCCTGAATATATTATACGAATGCCACGAAGGAGATGCATAAGTTCTTTGCAATACTAGCTACAATATTTGATGAGTCTTATTTAGTTATTATTCATGCTCTCAATGTAATTATGGAAGAGTTCACGAATGAGAAGGCTCTGGTCAAAGAACAACTAGATATGCAGGATAAGAAGAATAAAGAACAAGAGACTATCAATACTAGGATTATGAATCTACTACAAGAAATATGTTCGAAGATTTATGAAAAGCCAAAACCCTATATTTTTTGTTTTACTTTTATTCTTATTTTGACTTTATCTTTTAATCAATAAAGTTTATTTCATTATTTTATTTAAAGTCTTTTTGATTTATGACAAAGGGGAGAAAGTGATATGTTTTGTTTTACCTATTTCTCATAAATGATCTCATACATGTTCTAATATTTTTTTCTTCTAGCCAATGTTTAACTCATGAACTTTGTAAAAATTTACTAAATTTATCAAGACAGAAAACATTCAGAAGCTCTGAAGGGTATTCAGAAGACATGGTCATGAATTATGCGGAACCAGGCAAAGTTCTGAAGTTCTGAACAAATTCAAAATTAACGACGAATCGGGTTTTGATGCTTTATGGATCTTCGTAACTAGGTTCTGATACTTCATCCTGTTCTGATAGCAAGCGCAAATCTGAGATGACGAAACAGGCATTTCTAGTCAAACTATGATGGAATTCCTACATGGAAGTATTCCTTTCCTATTACATGTTTATACTTCAAAATTATTTTTGTAAGGGGGCCTCTGAACAAGCTAAAATGAATTTCGATAGAACTCAGGGGGAGCTAGTTAGATAACTCTGGATATGTTTTATATGATTAAACCTAGTATAAATTATTCATCAAAATACATGGTTTTGTCATCATCAAAAAGTGAGAGATTTTAAGAACAAGATTTTGTAATGCATCTGACCTAAAGTTTTGATGATAACATTACATGATATTTGTAGAGAATAATTTAGTACTCTAACAGTTTTTGCCTAGTGTGCAGATTTTGCTAACAATTTTTTACTATTAAGATAAGGCATGTGATGTCATTAGGTTCTAAACTCAACACACTATGACTCTGAAGAAACCAGTTGTGTTTACAAGTCCCAGTCATGTTATATAATGCTTCTACAACAACGGTTCTGATGAACGTTAGTGATAGAGCTTCTAGTCATGTCTCATTTGAAAGAGCTTATGAAGACTTCTCAAGCATTGTTTCTGTTTTTCCATGTTCTGAAGATTCTGAAGACATGATTCTAAAAGAACAAGTTCTGAAGATTCTGAAGATAGATTTTGAAGACCAAGTGCTGAAGATTTTAAAGACAATGTTCTTGATAAATAAGTTTTGAAGACTCTAAAGACTCAGATTCTTAATATTCTAGTTTTGGTCCTTCTAAGCATACTTCACCATCAAACATCAGAAGCCCCTGAAGATTAGAAGATAAGATCAAAATTTGTTTACGTGAAAGAATTGTATAAGGTACAAATGTTCCCACTACCCTAATAAGGTGACACAAGGACTGTCAGTAAGTACTATATTGTCTACCACTACCTCAATAACTATTATGGACAAAACAACCAGATTTAGTATTCATATTCTACCCTCCAGCAGATTTCTTTTCAGATATAAAAGGAAGAATCGGAAAACAAGTTTCTGCTCAATAAAACTTACGATGAAACGCTGCTCAACTATATTTCAAATATTCTTTTGTAAAGTTTTGTAAATGCAAGGAACTTTTGTTCGTTAACTTACAAGCAAGGAACTTATATTCATTAACTTGCTATTAACATTGTTGTGTTATTCACTATTCTCAAATTTTTGTAATCTTCCTTCAAGAAGCAAATATGTAAGGACACTCTTTGTATTTCAACTTTGAAGTTGATAGTACCTTAAGAGACTATGGCTTTAGTTAGGATTCTCAAGAAGAAATTGAGGGTTAGTGTTTCTTGTTTGCAACATTTACAGTTGGTCTTTGTTGGGTCTGTAATCAGTTCGGTTAATTTGGCGGATGGACTGGATTATCTTTGTTAACAGTAAAACAGGATAAAAATATATGTTTTATTTATTTTTGTTCTTGTGTTCTTTGTTTTGTTTTGGGAAAATCTTGATTTTAAATCTATAAATTCAATTCAAACATCACCCCCTTTCTTATGTTTCTCACACCTTCAAGGGATACGTTGAAAGTTGATCTGTTAAGATCCTCATCCTCTGTGTAAAGACTTTGTCCATTGCGTCTTTCTCATACTGTGTATCTATCAAAATGTAGAGCATACTTAAGATGTTATGTCAGCATTTTATGAGTCTTGCAGTTCAGAAACTCTATCGACTTTCTCCCACAACGTGGCTTTGACAAAATGATTCTGCTTTAGAGACAGAGTACGGACCAGAAGCTGAGTATCTTTATCACAAGTCTTTAGAATCTGAGTTGTCACAAGAAGCAGTGGTGCCAAGTTCTAAGTCACCAGATTCTAAACCATCAAAATCTGAGATCTTTTGCTTCTCTTCATATTAAGTTCTTTATCAGGATCAGAACCAAATTAATTTTAAGTTTATGATCCTGCACACTTAAATAAACTTAAATAAATGTTAGTATGCCCAATTGTTCTTTAAATCCTTTATTAACATCAAAATTCAAGAGATATGAACAATTTTATTTTAACAATAACAAAATTGCATAATTTGCTAACTGGCACATAAAACAGGTGTCTCTTGAAGTTTTATGGAATGAAACCTTAAAAACCTACTATAAAGGCTAAAAGTTTATGTACACATAATTCTAACTCTACAACACATACAATTATAACTAACTTGTGTATTATAATTCTAACTCTACAACACATACAATTGTAACTAACTTGTGTATTAGAGTGTTCGTATGTATCACCCTTCTGTCGAATTAGAGGATATGGACACCATAATCCCCCATTAGATCTTAAGCAAACAACTACTCTTGCAGAAAGTTGTCACCGAACCATTTTTTATAAATACATTGAAATTCTAATGTATGAAGAAAAAAAAGATTTTAATACCTAAGTAAAAAAATCCAACATTAACAAGAAGTTGTTTATTTGAGAGTGCTCTAAGAAATAAAAATTTCATATTGTCATTGGATAAGTACAAAACAAGATTTAGATTGTCACTAAATCACTCGTTCTCAAAGTCAAATTCTTATGAAGACTAAAAAAAATGAAAACTTAGTTAAAAGAATATTAAATATTATGATTAGCAATCTTTTTACTTACTAAAGATGCTAAAGAGACAAATAAAATACATTGATCTATTTAAAAAACATTTAATAATAATTCAAATACTTTTTCATTATAAAATAATTACTCTAATTTTAAGAATGGCTTTTCACAAAAACATAAGTGCTAAAAACTATTCAATATGTTCTTAGGAGAATATAAATTTAAGACACTATAAAAAGATTAAATCATATTTTGATTATTACATAGAAGGAAAAATATGGGCAAATTTCTCAAATTTATTTATGTTATAATTCTATTTTATTTTGTATATACTGTTGCAAGAGAAGTTAGTGGTAAGTTATTTTTCATCCTTTTTTTTAAATATCCTTCATCATTTATTAAATTTTAGTTACAAGATTATGTTTTCTTTTCATAACAGCGCTTACTAATGAATGTGATGATGATGAAGATTGTCCTCAAAATTTACTTCTAAAATATTTTGTTATGAGGTGTGTTAATTACAAATGTGTTGTTGCCGACTCTGAAGATCCTGAACATATTATACAATTTCCATGAAGGAGATGAATTAGTTCTTTGCAATAAAGGTTATACTAGCTAAACTATTTGATACATTGATGGGGTATTCTTTAGTTCTAAGGCAAACTTGTTAGAAAGGATAATTCTGATTCTGTCGACCCCGTTGAATTATGTGTCTGTGTCGAGTTAGTTAGTGTGTCGAAAGTGTTTGAATTTGGTATGTTTTGGGCCTTAGTTTAGTTTTCTTTTGGGACTTTACAATGTGTGCCTATATAAGGATATTTCCCTTTGTAATCACAGATAGAAAATAATAGAATTTTCATATAGTTTTTACAGAATAACAAAATCTATCCTCTCCCTTTTATTCTTCTTCTTCTCAAAACTATCTTTCTTGAAAATCCTTTGTTCCAACAAATTGGTATCAAAGAGCCTAGTTGCGATTCAAAGAGATTCTAATGGCAAACGGAACAACAACGTCTTCATAAATTCCAAGAAATCTACCTGTTTTCAAGTGTGAAAACTATCAACGATGGGTTGCACCGATGAAGGTTATCTTCAGATTTCAAGATGTTGTTGAAATATTGAATAATGGAGTATCGGAGCTGGAAGCAGACGCGACAGATGTCCAGAAAGTTACGCACAAAGATCAGAGGATGAAAGATTGTAAAGTGTTATTCTTGATTCATCAGTGTGTGGACTCTGATGTATTTGAGAAGATAATTGAAGAAGAATCAACGAAAGATGTGTAGGACAAGTTAAAGAACTTGTATGGAGGAGGTGAGAAATTGAAGAAGGTAAAATTGCAGACATTGAGGAAGCAGTACGAGATGATTCAGATGAAAGATGATGAATCAGTCTCTGCATACTTCTCAAGAATTGTGACGCTGACAAACCAGATGAAGGCATGTGGTGAAAAAGTCACAGATTTGCATAAAATAGAGAAGATATTAAGATCTTTGACTGCAGATTTCGGCTACATAGCAGTGACAATTGAAGAAGCCAAGACTCTGTCTAAGACGAAGTTGGAAGAACTTCAAGCTTCATTGGAGGCTCATGAGATGAGGTTGAAGCAGAGAAACTCAGAAAGGGAAAAGGTGGCTGAACAAGCATTGAAATCAAGATTCAGGAAGAAAGCTGAAAAGTCAAAACAACGAAAGCATCTCGCAGGTGATGAGAAGTCAAGCAAAAATGCTGATTCGAGCAAGAAAGGTGTGGACAACAAGTACTTTGGGAGGAAAGTCGACACGAAAGAGGTGCAATGTTACAATTGTCAAGGCTTTGGACACTATACTCGAGACTGTCAAAGAAAGAAAGCAGCAAGAGCGAAACAAATTGATGAAGCCCAATATGCAAGAGCAGGAGATAGTAACTTAGATGAGGTGCTAATGATGGTAAACACTCGGTCGAACACTGAGAAAACCAACATGTGGTATCTGGATTCAGGATGTAGCAACCATATGACTGGAAATAAAGATTGGTTCACCAAGTTAGATGAGTCAGTAAAAAAGGTGATAAAGTTTACTGATGGAAGACACATCAACTCTGAAGGCAAATGAGACATCTCAATTTTCGGGAAGGATGGTGGAAAGGCTACTATCACTGAAGTGATGTATGTACTCTCTATGACAACTAACTTGATAATTGTAGGTCAATTACATTGCAAAAGGCTTCAAAATGAAGCTTGAAAGGAATCAGATGAAAGTCTATAGGACTGATGGGAGGCTAATCATGAAAGCACCGTTAGTAGAAAATAAAACGTTCAAAGTTGAACTGAACACATCAGATCATAAGTGTCTTGCTTTGACTACGGAAGAAGACAAGAACTGGCTATGGCATTACAAGAATGGACTTCTAAACTTCAGAAGTTTATGCATGCTCAACTAGAAAAGGATGGTGTTTGGTTTGCCTTACGTGAAGGAACCAAACATGTACATGAAGAATGTTGTAAAGCTAAGCAAGTGAGAAAAGAATTCAAACATGACTTTCCCATGAAATCCAAGTGCGAGTTGGAACTAGTTCACTCTGATGTGTGTGGACCATTTGAAGTGAAGTCAAATGGAGGCAACAGGTATTTCATTACGTTTGTTGGTGAATTCACTATACATATATGGATTTATATCATTGGAAGGAAGAGTGAAGTATTCACACAGCTCAAGAAATTCAAGTTGCATGCTGAAAAACAAAGTGGCTGCAAATTGAAGAAGTTAAGAACTATTGGTGATGGTGAATATACGTCTGCTGAATTTGCCAAATTTTGTAATGAGGAAGGTATAGAGCATGATATTATTTCACCCTATACATATCAACATAATGGTATAGCTGAAAGGAAAAAATAGAAGTATATTGAACATGACGAGAATTATGTTGAAACCTAAAGATATGCCTAAGAGATTTTGGGCTGAAGCGGCTTTGACTGTGTGATACGGTGAACTGACTTTGTAGGATTTTTGTATCCAAATGTGCGGATAGCAAGAGTCGCCACCGACTTTTATTTTTATCTAATTAAGGGAAGGTAAAAGTAACAGAAAAAGACCTTCGTTAGATTCTGAGTACGGGAGAATGGTTATGAAAAGGGAAGGTATTAGCACCCCTTTCCATCCGTAGTTATCTACGGGCTCTTAGTTGCTCTAGATCACCTTAAAATTGTGCTTTCTGTGTGTTTGACAAAAATGTTTTGAAAAGGCATTTCGCTTTGACTTTGTAATGATTCATGTAGGAATGTATACAAAGTGTTCGAAAATGTTTTGTTTTGAAAAGAGTTTGAAATTTGACAAAAGTGTGAGGTGTTAAAAGGTTTTTGATAGAGCAAGCAACTAAAAGTCTTATTACCTACTCAGAATTGGTCGTTTTCGTGTTGTTTTACGTTCCTTTAGAACAGCGCTATCCATACCATTAGTTGGCAGGTAACCCTATTTGTTGGATGTAAGCGGGACATTCGAAGGGACATCGGATGGTCATAGAAGGCAACTTGTAGGAAGTATCCTAGCACATTCGAAGGGACTATCATCATTTTTCGTAGGCGACAATCGAGGGTCAAGATCATGTATTCGGAGGCGACATCGTGGGTCTTATGATCTTTGTATCGAAGGGACTATGATGATTTATTTTGAAGGCAACGGTGCTAGAATACCTCTACGTTCGAGGGACATGACCATTTGAAATCGAAAGGCATCGAGAGAGAATTACCCTAAGGGGTGCATGTGTGAAAAGAGTGTGTTGATTCGAATATTTTTATCTTGAAATTAGTGTGAGCTATGTCCAATTATTATCTTGCCATACACGCCTAGTTACTAGCAATTTATAGGGTGCGGAAATTAAAATGCGGAATGTAAAGGTGCGGGAAAGATAAATGTCCTACGCTATTACATGGCTTTGGGGGCAGATACATAATTTAAACTTGCGGAAAATAAAACCATAATTTAAACTATTACATCCCATAGGCAGTTACATTATTGGAAAAATAAAATGATAAAGAAAAAAACGTCTGAATCGGATCAACCTGTAAAAGAATGAAATATCGGAAAATACGAGATGAATCGAATAAGAGAAAAAATGTTAGAAAAATACAAATTTTAAAATAAGAAAAATATGACATGCTGGAAATAATATAAATATGCTAAAATAATTTTTTTGGGATTTTTTGAATGCAATTTAATAATTTAAAAGTGATTAAAATACAAAATTATGAATAAAAATAAATATGCATGCAAAATTGTATTTTTTAATTTTATAAATTAAATAAAGGTTTTCTGAAAATAATGCAAAAAAGAAAGATAATTTTTGATGATTTTTTAATGCAGAAATAAAATTATGAAAAGAATTAAAATAACATGAAAATATTAAATAATTAGAAAATATGAAAAGAAATTGAGTTTGTGAAAAAGAAGCAAAACCGGTCCCTGGAGGGATCGAAGTCGTGACCCTTTGAGGCATCTGGGAACAGTCCACGCCTTAACCAACTGAGCCAACGTGCATCCGTGTTTTGAAACTGGAATGAGTGGATCACAAACACGCGTCGCCTCCTGATTCTCTCATTCTCGCGCCAGACTTCATCTTCTTCCTTTCAAATATTTGAAAATCCAGCGTCGG
This sequence comes from Vicia sativa, assembly GCA_021764765.1. NCBI lineage: Eukaryota > Viridiplantae > Streptophyta > Magnoliopsida > Fabales > Fabaceae > Vicia > Vicia sativa. The sequence goes on from CM038793.1 coordinate 6,629,613, forward strand.
CCATTGCTCGACGCTAAGTCCCTAGCAAACATCAAAAATCCAGCATACATAATATAAATGAATTCTAAAGGCATGGTTCGATTCCTGAGATCATTTCGAATGCAATGGTATAGGTCTCATGGTCCAATTTTTCCATTTAAGAGAAACCCTAAAACGGCATCAGAAACCCTAGTAATGGCATCTCGAGTTCCCGACCATGAAAATGCAATTAAAGTACCCAGAAAGCTTGCAATCTTCCTATTAATCACAAAAACAAACACAAATCATGTTAATAATGCATGAATGAAAGAATACGATTTTTGAAATTTCAAGAACAAACCAATTTCGGATTTCACGATTCTTGATGGTTTTTGGCAAAGTAAAGGTCTGGAATGCTTCCAGGGATGTCAAGGAATATGTTTGAATCCTCAAAATCGTTTGAAACAAGCTGGATCGATGGGTGCTAGTTGCTTCAAGTGCACGAAATTTTTGACTTTAGGTTAGGGTTCTTGAGCCAATTTTTCTGTCTTCTCTTGATAGGTATGCATCATATATTTATACTGGATGGATTTGGAATGGTTTTTGGCAAGAATCAATCAACATTCAAAGCAAATCAAATTTGATTTTTGTATAAAATCAAATTTTCAAAACTTGATTAATTTTCAATCCAATCTTGCCATATTGATCAAATTTCGAAATTTGCTGGCCTTTGTGATTTGCTTGGGTCTCAAGGAAGGAATAAGAATCAATTTTGCAATTAATTTTGATTTTATACTTTATTTTTAAATTTAATTTGTATTTAAATGAATAAATTCCAAATTAAATAGAAAAATAAAATAAAAATTCATGGCATTGGGCTTGGATATTCCTAATTGTATGAGGAATAAGTTTGGATGAAGAAAAAGCAAGCCCATTTGCAAAAAATTTGATTTTTAGAAGTATCTCTCTTTGTGCATTCCTTCAAAATTGCCCAACGTGTGAATGGTGTATCTTGCTCAATTTTCCACATTTTTGAGTGTTCTTGGAATTTTTGGAAAGCTCTAAGAGTCCTCTAACCAACCGTTTTGGTCTCATCTCAATTGGAGTTTCCATGCTCAATATATCTTCAAAACAAAAAGTTGACTTTTGTTGACTTTGAAAATGACCTGTAATGTTTTGAGCCATACCTCTCAAATGAAGCATTTTTTGGACATTCTTGTGAGACATGAAGTTGTAGAGAATTGAATTTCCTTCAAAACAAGAGTTGGTGGAAAACTTTCTGAGGAAGTATGAGAAAGTTATGATCAGTCAAAGTTCAGTTGACTTTTCACCTAGAAACCCTAATTTGGAAAGTTTGACTTTTGAGCAAATCTTGAGTTTTCTTGATGAATCATGATCAACCCTTGATCAAATGATGAATGTAACTTCAAAATGAGGATGTTGACCAAAAATTATGAAGTTTGACTGTATGTTGACCACAGTTGACTTTTTTGTCCAATACAACTGATTTTCAATCATCTGAGCAATTGTCTGAGGAAACTTGACTCGTGAGGCTTGAAACTTGACATGGAGAATCTTTGAATCATATGAGGAGGCATGAAGACCATTGGAGATGTTGGAAGTCCATCTTGATCTGAGGATAGCCAAACCCTAGTTTGGGTTGATTGTCTAGGAGAGAGTTTGTCTGATCAACTCTTGAGGAATCCTTGAGTATGGATGTATGGAATGTCTTGTAAAGATGGAGGACAAATTTTGGGGTATGACAGACTGCAGTATACATTCTAAACAGGTGTCCAACAAAGAAGATAGTAGGAAGAACACCTTATGAGGCTTGGACAGATTCTAAGCCAAGTGTAAGTCATCTTAGAGTTTTTGGATCGATGTGCTTCAGGCATGTACCTGAACAATTGAGAAGAAAACTGGATGGTCGAAGTAGAGTAATGGTTGTCATAGGTTATCATTCGACATGTGCATACAATTTGTATTCGCCAATCAAATATAAACTATTAATCAACATAGATGTTTGTGTCGACGAAAGCAAAGGTTGAGACTGGAGTCAAAGTTCAACATAGGATTCAGGCACAATTATAACTGTGTTTGAAGAATATCAACATAGTCAAAATTAAGAACCACCTGAATAAAATGAAAGGAGGTCGACAAGAACAATAACTGAATCAACAAGGTTAGCTGGGTATGAAATATTTCTAGATCAAGCAATTGATGCTGATGTTGATTTAGTCGAAGAAGCCATGATGATGGCTGAAGTAGAACCAATAGAATTTAATGAAGCCATGAGTAATTCGAATTGGTGTGAAGCCATGAAAGAAGAACTCAGAGCCATTGAGCAGAACAAGACCTTGTAATTTGTCGAAAGAACGAATAAGAAGCCTATCGATGTAAAATGGATATACAAAGTGAAACGAAGGCCAAATGGAGAGATAGCGAAGTATAAAGCAAGATTGGTGGCTAAAGGCTTTCTACAAAATCCTGGCATCAATTTCAACGAATTATATGCGACGGTTGCAAGTCTAGAAATAATTCGAATTATTATTTCAACAGCAGCATATAGGGGATGGAAGATGCATCAGCTGGATGTAAAGTCAGCATTCTTTAATGGTCCATTGGAAGAAGAATTTTATGTCACTCAACCACCAGGATTCGATGTCAAAGGGCAGGAGTCGAAGGTGTACAAATTAAGGAAAGATCTCTATGGTTTGAAGCAAGCTCCTCGAGCCTGGAATAAAAGAATAGATAACGTCCTGATCAAAGCAGGTTTCACAAAGTGTGTCTCTGAACACAGAGTGTATGTAAATGATGTCGATAATGTCAGTCGAATCATTTTATGCCTCTATGTAGATGACTTACTCATTACCAGAATCGATGAAGCTGAGATAATGAAAGTCAAGTTGAAGCTAATGACAGAATTCAAAATATTCGACTTAGGAAATGTCTCGTATTTCTCAGGGATGGAATTCAAAAATACTAAAGAAGGGGTATTCTTGCATCAGACTAAGTATGCTCAAGATATTTTGAAGAGATTCAACATGAGCAATTGTAATGAAGCAGTCACACCATTAAAGACTGGAGCAAAGTTGAAGAAGGAATCGAATGATGAGTTTGTAAATTTGACATTATACAAACAAATCATTGGATCCCTGAGATATCCTTGCAATACAAGACCAGATATCTGCCAAAGTGTAGGATTCTTGAGCAGATTTATGGAGAAACCTCAAGAATGTCATCTCATCGCAGTAAAGAGGGTGTTGAGATACATCAAGGGAACTGTCGACCATGGCGTGTTGTTGCCCAGGAAGTCAAAGAATAACACAAGTGTCGGAGTTCATGGATACACTGATTGAGATTTCAGTGGAGATCAAGACGAAAAGAAAAGCACTGCAGGCTACATTTTCATGATCGAAGGTGCTTTAATCTCCTGGAGTTGCAAAGAAGAATATGTAGTTGTATCATATGCTGCATGCCAAGCAGCATGGATTGAAATGTTACTTGAAGAACTCAAGATAATGGAGCCTAATAAGGTAAAGCTATTTTTCGACAACAAATCAACAATTAACTTGGAAAATCACCCTGTGTCTCACGGTCGAAGTAAACACATGGAAGAAGGTATCATTTTCTAAGAGATCAAGTCAACAAAGGGTAGGTCAAAATAAAGCACTGCAAGACTGAAATTCAACTAGTTGACAAATTCACCAAACCTCTGAAGAAAGTCAGATTCAAATATTTAAACAGAAGCGTCGGGATGAGAAGTCTCGAGAATATGAATTAAGAGGTATGTTAGAAAGTATAATTCCGATTCTGTCGACCCCGTCGAATTACGATTTTGATTCTCTCTATATTATGGACACACCCTCATGGCCGCCAAGTATATCACATTTTCTTTCTACCACAACATCTATATCATAATAACAAAACCATAGTAATTACACCCAAATATTTTTTCTTGAGGAACCAAGATCCATATGGAGAAGTTCAAGATGTCTAGAAGTTGAACAATATTTTAAATTTAAAAGACACTTTTGTTTGCTTTCTCATTTGACATGTATTGCATAGGTGATATTTTACAAATTTAATTTTTGGTAGACCAATAACTAGATCCTTTTTTTATAGGTGATCTTTTGAAAACATATTAAACATAGGGAAATTTGACTTCACATCCTATCTCTTTTTTATGATGACAAACATTGCTTTTGAATTGCAAGTTTAAGAGTGCGCCTAAGGAGGGTGAATTAGGTGTGTAATAAATTTTTTGCGGTTTTTAGAGATATGTTTCTTTATTTTCTGGTTATGATTCGTGATGAAAGCAGTAAATGTGGAAAAGTAAAGAACACCAAAAACTTATCCTATTTTCCATCACAATTCGAGAGTACATCTAGTCCTCTTACAACATGTAAGAGATTTTATTATTGTTAGATCTTAGGGACAAGACTCTCCTAGTCTTCCTATCTAACAAAATCACCAAAAACAATCCTCTTGTGATCAACCAAGATAAAATAAGAATAACCCTCTCCAATTCAACTCTCTTGCTTCCAACAATCCTGAACAACAAGGATTGCATATCAAACAAGTAGAAAAAATAATCCTTTTTTTCCACTCTCTTGTTTCCAAAATTTTAGGATAACAAAGTATATAAAACAATTCTGGAAAATATATAATAAAATGAACTTAATGAATAATGATGTAGAGTAATTATCAATTTTAATATTCTTAAGTGATATATCAATGTAATTGATATTCCCTTCTAAAAACAATAATTGACAAACACTAAAGTCTTAGATTGCTCAAGAATTTTCTAACTTAAAGGATATGAAAGTATGCAGAAAATGTCTTGAATAAAAGTTGAATACTTGAAATCTGAATGTTGAAAATCTAAGTGTTTGATTGGAAAATGTGATTTCTAATTTGAAAATTTAGGTATTTCTATGAGTAAGACACCATTTAGAAACATGATGATGTTTAAAAAACATATCATGAACAAATGCAAATCTAAATGGAAAGGTTTCTTGAAGAGTAACTAGGGGTGTTCAAAACCAAACCAATCCAATAAAAACCGCAAACCAAACCAAACCAAACCAAAACTGCAAAAAATTGCATTTGGTTCGGATTAGTTTGGGTCATCTTTTAACAAAACCGCATGGTTCAGTTCGGTTTGCAGTTTGTATTTTATAAACCGAATCAAACCGAATCAAACCGAATCGAACCGCATTATGGTATAACCTAAATTTTACTTAACTTTCATCCACCTCAAACCTAAACTTATTATATATTAGTTTTATGATTACAAACAATTTTCTCATCCTTACACTTATGGTTTCAGTTTCAATCTTCTTAAATCTCTCATAGCATTATCGCTTCATCTTCACCACTTACATCTTGCCTCTTCTTCTATAATCTCTACTCTCTTATATTCTTTCTTTTTCACCTTCTAATTTTTATGCAAATGTTCCCTATTTCAATTTCGTTTTATCGCACATATTTATCTCTAATCTATTCTCTTTTATGTTATTTATTTTTCATCTTCACTAATCTCTCATCTCATCTTTTTTTTTTGTTTTATTATAATGTTTTATGCTATTATTTTATGTTTATTATTTCACTTTTGTTTAATCTAATTTATACATATTAAATGGAAAATTATTTTCCAAATATGATGAGTTTTATTGTTATTTGATAGTGTGTGAATGACAAAATACAAAGTTATGTTATCTATATGTGTATGTATAGCTCAACAAAATATTTATAAAAAACCGAACAAACAACACCGAACCAAACCGCAATGGTTTGGTTTGGTTTTTTTTTCTAAAAGCCAACCGAACCAAACCAAACCGCACGCCTTTTTCTCTCACGGTTCAGATGATTTTTTACTTCAAAACCGCCCAAACCGCACCACGAACACCCCTAAGAGTAACCATGAAAAGGTGTTGAAAAAGTTTTGTTTTTCAAATAAGTACAGGTGCAAAGTGATTGATGTTAGGTGGAAATTGATTTCCATAGTGAAATATTACAAAAAAAATTTAAAAGCTTTAGTAAGCAATTGATTGGTGAAAAGTGTAAATTGATTGCTCTGATGGAAAATTGAAATTTTGCCTAAGTTTTATGTTATAAGAAAATTAATGAAGTGTGTATTGAGTGTTTGATCATTGAGCATCTAAAATTTTAGTGAAGATAAATATTGTCATTATACCTTCTTTAAACTTAATTTCATTGATTCCAAAGCTTTGAATATTGAGGTTTATCTTGAGATTCATTTTTCCTTCTCGATATTAAAAGATGTGTCATCATAAAATATTCAAAATTGGGAAGCTTGACATCACCATAATTACCACCCAAAATTTTAGTCCTCGAGGTACCAAAAATATCCATATGGAGAAGCTCAAGAGGTCTAGAAGTTGAAATAGTGTTTCTAGATTTAAAAGAGACTCTTGCTTGCTTTCTCATTTGGCACACATTGTATAGGTGGTATTTTGAAATTTTTATATTTGGTAGACCAATAACTAGATCCTTTTAGATCACTTTGTTTAGTAAACCAAAGTTGACATGTGCTAAGAATTTGTGCCATAACCACGAGTCTTCACTAAAGGTTACTAAACACTTAGTTCTTTTCAATGATACATCATCAAATTTAAGCATATATAAATTATTTAACATCAAGCCCTTAAAACAGTAATCTTTCTCTTCGTTATGATCAATCATGCAACAATAATTTATAAAAGTTATTTTGTATCATTTGTCCCATAGTTTACTAATGCTAAGTATATTATGTTTAAGACCTTCAACAACTATAACGTCATTGATAGTAGTAAAAGAGGGATTACCTACACTAACTTTTCCAAGTATATCATCCTTGTTATTATCTCCATATGTTACATACCAATTCTTCTTAGATACAAAGTCAGTGAATAAGGAGATGTCACCCGTCATATGCCTTAAGGATCCACTATAAAGAAACCATATTCTCTCCATGGATCCAAGACATTAAACCTACTATATTATATTTAGCACATAATTGATTATGAGCATTAATAATCTCATGGATTGTTGAACTTTTATTTTTTTTCTGTATAACAGAGGATTATTCTTATGTCAAATCACACCAGAATCAAGATTTCAACTATCTTTTTTTTTTTATCTCTGCTCTCCTTTTTATATTCTTTCACTAAAGTTGCATTAATGTCTTGTAAGTGAAAAATACTTTAGAGAGTGCAATATATGTCCTAATTTGCTGAGCAGATAGGTTAAGCTAAGCATGTATGGACGCATGGTAATAGAGGATCTATGATAAATAAAGAATGAAGAGTATGAAATATGAAATATCAATCATTGAATATAAACCATATTTATAGAAGAATCAAAGGAATTGCTAAGAAAAAAAGGAGAAAACCAATGGCAATTCAAGATGAAGAAGAGATGCATGCAACAAACTTTCAAAATTTTCCACTAACTATTGAAGCAATCTAATGAACTCTCAAATACTCTTATTGATATTATCACTACTATGAAAAAACCCATTTAATAACGACTGATAAATACATATAATCACACAGGATCCGACATTGTTGTTTACAGTGTTGTTATAAATTCTCTACTTACAATCACGATCCTGGAACCGTTGTAGTATACTGGTAATCTCGTGTGATATCACGACAATTATGTTTATTAACCGTTGTGATATATAAGGTACTGGGTTCGAAACCCAACATCAAATAAATTAAATTAGGTCACGGTTAATATACAAAATTGTTGTGATATATAAGGTACTGGGTTTGAAACCCAGCATCAAATAAATTAAATTAAATCACGGTTAATATACAAAATTGTCGTGGAACGTAACCATAATTTATTACATACAAATGTATATTGTTTGTTTTACCATAAACCTAATTAAAGAATTACTATAATTAAATTTGGTATAGAATTATATAATCTGAAAATTAAACTATTCTTGAAAACCAACTTCAACACATCATTCTATTCAGAATTACATGCGTCTCATTCAACATATTTTATGATCTTTAATACATATATGGTTCAATGGTCATATTCACTCAATGCATCGATATCTATTATTCCACTTTTCCTCGTTGTCGTCGCTTATCATCGTGATTATTAAGATCATGATTGTTATGATGACTTATCATCACAACAACCATGATCTTAATAATCAGGCTGATGAGTGACGACAGCGAGGTAAAGTAGAATAATATATATCGATGTATTATAGGAATATGACCATTGAACCATTTCTTATGTGTTAAAGAACATAAAATGTGTTGAATGAGACACATGAAATTTGGAATACAATGAATGATATATATATATATATATATATATATATATATATATATATATATATATATATATATATATAGTTTTCAAATACATCTTAATATTTAGATTATAGGTTTCTATGTCTATTTAAATGGTTGATTTTTCATTAAAAAGTTAGTGAAACAAACAACATACATAGTATATAATAAAGTATGTCAATCTGTATTAGAATTTAAAGAACAAAATATTGCTAAGTCACAACAAATACATGTAACAGAATAAAAACAACATACAATTTAACACAGTAAGAACGCACATTTTATTCAAAATAATCATGGAACTATGAAGTCCATCTAGTTTGTGAAGCAATGAAAAAGGAATACAAGCTGGATGAAGTTTCCACAATGACTTCATACTTCTTGTATTCTTTTTCATTGCTACACAAATCATATGTACCTTATCAACTCATAGTATACACTTTCCACCATCATCATCATCACCATATGAGGTTCATCTAGTTTGTGAAACCATGAAAAAGAAGTTTAAGGTGGATGAAGTTTACATAATAGTTTCATACTTCTTATATCTCTTTTCATAGCTTCTCAAACTAGAAGAAGTTTATTGTTGTTGTTGTTTCTTGAGTCCTACAAACACCATGAATATTATCAACACGTGAGAAGAACATGTTTATTGGTCAATAGCACAACAAGAAACAACAACATAGAACAACATACAACCAGAGAAGAACAACAAACTATCTAACAAGAAGAAATTATAGAAAAACCATGTGAAACATGAAAACAACATACACGAAAACGAGAGAATAAGGAAAAATAAGAATTCCTTTACGTAAGAAGAACAAGATTGATGGATAGAATACGAATGTTAATGATGAAGACGAAGAGAAAAATGGGTTCTATGATGGTGGAGGAACAGAAGGTCGCTGTTGGAGGCGCGAAAAAGATGGTGGAGGGACTAGCAGTGGATGATGATATAGCATGAAGGAGGGTTGAGATATGTAAGGTGATGTTATGGAAGTGTGATGAACGACGAAGGTTGAGTTCGACGAGAGAGAGGCGATGGGTAGTATGCGACGGTGAGCGACGGAAGGAGAAGGGATAGCAGGAGATGTGAGGCGGAAAGATGGAAGGGGTGAGTGATGATTAAATGGTGATGAAGTTGGAAATGAAGTTTGAAGAAGATGGAAGATGGTGGTGTGGGTTTGTGACAATTGGTGAGGTCGTAGAGAGTGTTTATGAAGAAGATAGGTTAACAATGATGAAGAGGGTGGATGAAGATGAATGTTGCAGGGAGTATAAGGTGGGCGATGCGGTTTTTACGAAGATGAAGAGGGATTTTTCTATAAGGTCTTCCTCCTTCTCTTTTCTCCTCCCAAAAGTGACAAAGTTATCACATATAAATACCAAAAATTAGGTTAAAGTAATTATCATAATACCTAAAATGACCCTAATGATAAAATGGACTATTAAGTCCAATAGGGTAAAATTAATCTATCCGAAAACATTTTTGTTTTGACTTTTGGAGATAAAAATGGACACTTAAAATTGTCAAAAACGACAAAAATTTAGACAATAAATTATCAGGAAAAAAATAAATGAGCACATTAGAATAAACTACGGGTCTCAAAGGTTAAAGAAAAATTATCAAAATATTTACAATCGAAATAAAAAGATAATAAAGAATACCTGACTTTAAAACGCTCACGGTTAAAAAAGAGACTTCAAAATGTATTGAAAAATTAGAGAGAGCACATTTTCATGATCTACGCGACACGTAGATTCATAAAGCAGTGAGTTAAAGGCGAAAACTTGAAATATTTTTCCCGTTAATTTTCCGCACATTGTCGAATCTCTTTTAACAGTTTGTTTATAAAACTGAAATATCAATATCATCGACATATAATCAACTTAACATGATGCAAGAAACAAGTAGAGAGATAAAAATGCATGAAGTAAAATAACGAGTATTTTACAACTACAAAACGATGCAAACTTTGGCTTAAATTGACTTTCGATCAACCTAAACGCAACTAGTGATGCAAATATGATGAATGGATGACTGTTTAATGTCAATGACCTAATGGAAGCGTATGTAGGTGAATGTGAAACCTAAGTCAGATAAATTAAAGTTAGGAGGTAAAATTTTGGGGTGCGACACATACTATCTATATAGATTGTTAAAAATTCTACTTTTTTTAGGTTAATTAAATTATTACTAATCTTATGTTTTTTCAATGTTATAACCGAAAATGAAGAAGTTACAAAAGAAGACGGATGCAACACAAAAGGGTGAACAAGTTACAGCCAATTTCTGGTTGCCTCTATTTAAATCCAGTGCTAAATTAGCTAAGAAGTTTGACCTAAAATGTGAGATGGTAAATCGTAATCATGAAGGAACTAGTAACATCCAACACATGAGATAAGTAGGCATTTGGCCTATATTTGTACTGACATCTAGGGAACTATTCCACCTATCTAACTTTGATACTACTGCCCCAGCAATTGATAGTTCGAACGATGTGGTGTATCCAACCAAAAAGAGGACACCTTCCAAAAAAGCAGGGGCTGAAGCTGCTATTGAAGGTATCAGGCAGCAACCTTCAATAAAAACTGGGGCCGGAGTTGCTGATCCAAGGACCATGCAGCAACATTCCAAAATAGTAGGGGATGAAGTTGCTAATCTAAGGACTAGGAAGCAGCATTCCAGAAAAATCGGGGCTGAAGTTTCTGATTCTATGTCAAAACCTTCAAGTGCAAAGTAGCCACCTACGAGTGAAAAGTAGACACCTTCAAGTGCAAGGCATCAACCTTCAAGTGCAAACCATTAACTTAAGGAGAAATAGATGGTTAACACTGTTGATTCAAGGTCAAAGCAGAATCATACAAAAAGGGCGGTGATGAAAGATGATGGAAATTCAAGGACAAAGCAAGAAAGTGCCTCAAAGAAGACAAAAAGAATCTCAATGTGTAGATCGACTTCACTTGAAGAATTTCTCAACGAAAATGGGGTAAATCTTGAAGAAGTAGGTGAATGTGAAGATCTTGAGGAGGAACAAAATGTAATGGGTGAAGAAGAAAGCAATGAGCAAATTGAAAGTGAAAAACTGAAGGTATTAAAATTTGTTTGTGTCATGCATTGTTTTTAATTATTGTTGCATTCAAATTTGATTTCCCATTTTAATAGTTTATCTAACACATGGATAAGTAAGAAAAAGACACATGGACCAACACAATGTTTGAAAATCCATGCTAGAAATAGTGAGGATTGTGAAGAGGTTGTCTTAGATGATGATGAAGAGCCTATTGGACCCAATGATCGAACTATGTCAGATTTGAGTTGTTTGCTTGGCACTGTCACGAGGAATTCAGACTCGTGTCCCTAAATTTATACAAACTTCAAAGCTTTGAAGAATGTTAACCAAGACAATATATGGGAATTTGTTACTGTATGATCAAAAGGATTTTTTTTTATTGTGTTACTTATTGTTTCCCTTAATTTGTTACTTGTATATATCTAATTTCCTTCTTTGTTGTAGGATAAATTCGTTATCTATGAGAATGGAACTAGAGAAGTTTTCTCTCGCATAAATGATGCTTAGAGGCGTTACAAGAAACGTATCAAAAAGAATTCATTTTTAAAATCCACTACTATGACTGAAAGATTGAAATATAGTCCCCAGACCATACATGTAGCTCATTTCAAGCAATTGGTTGCCTCTTGGAAAAATGGTAAAATCCAAGTAAGATAATTTTACGACTTATTTACAACTTTGATATGTTATTGTCTAACATTTGCTGTTCCTCAATGTAGAAAATTATCAAAGTAAATATTGTGAACAGAGCTAAGAAAAAGTATATGCATCGTATGGGACAAATAAACTTTGCAAGGATTCGTGCAAAATTGGTAAGGTGTTTATACATTCGTCAATTTATAATTCTGTATTGGTTGAGTAATTAATAATTGTCTGTGTTTAATATCAACCAATGTAGAGTGAAAATAAAGAGGACGGAGAGGAAGTTAGCCAAGCAGAGATGTTCATTGAGACTCGACAAAGTCGAAAAGGAAAACAAATGGATGAGGAAACACAAACTGCAATTGTAAGAAACACAAACTGCATTTACACAAACTGTATGACATAGTCACATAGCATTTACACATAGTATGACATAGTCACACATGTATGAAACATAGCATTTACACAATAGTATGACATAATCACACATGTATAAAAACACAAACTGCAAATAGTGTCACAATTAGTATGAAACACAAACTGCAGTAGTATGACACAGTCACAAATTGTAGAAAATCACAATTGTATAGGAAAATCAAGAAAATCAGAAACTGTACAGGAAAATGCTCCAACTGTATAGGCTGAAACTGTATAGGCAAAAACTGTATAGGATGAAACTGTATAGGCTAAAACTGTATAGGCAAAAACTATATAGGATGAAACTGTATAGGATGAAACTGTATAGGCTGAAACTTTAACAACTTAAACTATATAGGAAAATCAGAATATTTACATGACAAGTGTATAGGCTGAAACTGTAATGGAAAATAAAAATATTTACATGACATCCAAGTTAGCCAACAACATTCTGTTAATATTTACATGACAACAAGTTAGCCAACAAGATTGTGGTTATAATGTGAATATTTTTTAATTAGGATAAGCTTCAAGATTCTGTTAAGAACTCGACTGAATCTGAGACATTTATATCATTGTTTGGGAAAGAAATATCTGGTCGAGTTCGTTTCTATGGAAGAACAACTACACCAACCATGTTTAAAAGAAATCAAGAAATTTCGGTTATTAAAAGTAGCATAATGATGAAGTGGCTAGCATGAAGAAGGAGATGGATGGTATGGAGGTACTTTTTAAGATCATGATGAAGAAACAAAACCCACATATGAGTGACGAGGAGATCTCTAATGTGATGGAAACTACTTTGGGCATTTCCACTAGTACTACTGCTGCTCCTGCTGATCCACATTCGTCTACGTCAACTCATATTCCTCATTGTGAAGAGGTATACTCTAAACTACAAATGAAGCACGTGCCTATAAATATCTACTGCTCCTGTTGATTTCAGTGTTAACTAGTTATCTTTGTTTGATCAAATGTTGGTTTTAAAGCATGTTGGAAGACATTATATATTTTAGTGTTAACTAGTTAACTTTGTTGATTACAATGACCTTTTGCATCTGTTAAATGCATTCAAATGCCTAAAACCGTTAATTTTTCTTATTTTCTAGAATGATGATTTAATTTGCTTACATTAATTTATATATCATGTTACTTGGAGAATGAAGACAAAGAAGCTTGTGATGATCAAGATATGGAAGAAGAACAAGAAGAAGATGATCAAGAAGACGAATATTATGATGCATGAGTTTTATTAATAGTAATTGTATTTTATGGGATGACTTTTAGAACTTTTGTTTTTAATTTGGGATGACTCTCTATATTTTGGCGACTTATTATTGGGTAGCGCACTTGATGTAGACTTATATATATTTTGGCGACTTATTAGTCGGTAGCGCAGTACTTGGTGTAGACTTATCTATATATTTTGGCGACTTATTAGTCGGTAGCACACTTGATGTAGACTTACATATTTTTTAATGAATATTTTAACGTTGTAGCATAATGTTTGCTTGTATAGTTATATTTTAATTTGTTTTAATCAATAACTATAAAAATGATTATTCATATTGGAAGATATTTTATATTGATCTAAAATAAGCTTTTTATGCCATGGCATGTAGAACACAATTGTCACAACTATGTGGCATAAAAAGAAAGTGTGGCAAACTTAAATGCAGTAAAACCATGTATAAAATTAGCCCGATTTTAATTAGTGGTCATACCTAGGAAACTAAACCGTGTTCTACATTAAATATGAATCGTGGCTAGATTCAGCCACTGTTAATAATTGAGGTGCAAGATAAACCGCGACCGTAACATAGATGCCTAAATCGTGGCCTGTTCAAGCCATGGATGTAAATAAAATGTGGCACAAATATGAAAATCGCGGCTTATAATTTAGGCCACAGCCGCATATCCCACAGTTACATATTCGTGGTCAAACCGTGGAAAACACGTAATGCCATGGTTATTTTATATCTAGCCGCAATTTTCTGGTCGTGGTTGTAGACCTTTTTTTGTAGTGTGGATGACAAAAGTTGAAGTTGAAGGCCCATGCCTTGTTGCTGCCTCTATTAATTGGCAAATTATTAAGTTGGGAGTTTTGCTCCATTTGTAACACCCCAAATTCTATCCAGAAAATATAAAGAAAGTCAGAGTATTTTTAATTTTTCATACAACATATGGGATGCCACATTTAAACTTTAACAACACAAACATATCAGATACATAACACCTTTATTATTAGGGGATCACATAACAATTGCTTCAGCTTTTAAAACAAAACAACCTTTTATTTAATATGCAGCGGAATCATTAACTTAACTTAATAGATTCTCTCTATAGGAATAATATTGTTTGGAATAATGAGAGGGAGGACTTTTCTAGAGTTGTGTTGCGGCGGTATAGCGGCAAGCAAAGAGTTGGTATTATTTTTACCGGGTGATATATACCGGTTAGGTTATATCGTATCGTGTCCACAGAGATTGGTTATTGATTCGTCGTTCGACAATTCTATCGTTAATGAGTTTGGGATTAAAAGAAATGAAAATAAAAGACAAAAAGTAAATGAACAAAAAGTATACAAGATAGACAGCTTGTCCGGAACGAATGTAAACTACCCGTCACAGACTTAAATCTACCACCCATGTCATACTCGGCCTACGATACTCGTCCGTGTCATCACATACCTCTCACAATCTAATCTATTTCTAACCCAAATTGAGAATCCTCCTAAATCATCTCAATATCCATTCCTGGCATACCTCGACAACACAAAAGTCAACTGCGTCACCTCCATACCCATTTCTAGCATACTTCACCAACGCAGAGGCATTAAGTTCGGGTACTCTATAGTGAATGTTAGATCTAAACCTATTCCTAGCATTCAAAAACTAACAGATAATCATCCTAGGTAAGAATCTAAGCAATCTATTTCTAGCAAAGCTCAAATCCCTAACATAAAGTAAAAACCTAAGATAATCACCGACACAAATTCGTAAAACAAGCTTTATACAACGCCAAAGGCGATAAATATACATTAGTTATGAGTAGATATACATACAAAACCCAACAAAAGAGATTACAAAGAGAAGAGAAGAAGAGGAACCAAACATTTCTTGGTTTGTCAACACCAATCGACGAGGGATTCGACTCCGGATCATCCAAATGCAAGCTCCAATGTTGTTTTCCAAGCAAATCTATCAAAAATATGAAGGTGATGGTGTTGGGACTCAAAAATACCCAATCCATAACCTAAAAATGTGTTTTGAGCCCCTTTTAAAGAATTTTGAAGTCGCAGGGCGCGCTAAGCGCGGTCTGTTATGTGCAGAATCTTATTTTTGCCATATCTTGAGAACCGTAACTCGGAATTGAGCCCGGTTTAAAGCGTTGGAAAGCTTATTCAATGCTCTATCCAACCATGAAGAAATATCAAGAAAATTGCTGATTTTTTATTCTTTGATTTGAGCCTTATTCAATGTTGAGTTGCTTAAATCGCGCGCTTGAAGCCTCGTCTTCGACACTTTATTACTCAATGCTCCAATTATGAATGAATACCTATAAAAGAGATGAAAAACTATCAAATGATACAATATTTACACAAAAACTCAATTATTCTATTATGTACACAAATATACTAAAAGTGGGGGATTTATTCGAAGAATATCAACAAAAGAACGGATAAGTGCCACAAAATTTATATACAAAATAACTACATTTTGGCACTTATCAAGTTGGTACCCAAGAGTTTTTCCATTGGCAGGATTGGTTTACCTCTCAGGAAGTGAAAGAAGTGCAGAATATGACTCATAATAATATGGTTTGGACTAAACCCCGGGTTGGGTGGCTCAAATGTAACATAGGTGCTGGTTTTAATAACCATCTTAAAAAAGCAAACAGAGGTTGGTGTGTGCGTGATAGTGGTGGAAATTTTATATCAGCGGTACGACTTGGGACAGTGCTCTTATGACTATTTTGGAAGCTGAAGCTATGACCTTAAAGGAGGTTATTCAATTTTCTATCGATAGGAATCTGAATTTCATAGTTTTTGAAAGTGATTCTCAAACGACGTTCAATGCTGTGCTTTCTCCTAATAAAGGTTGCTCTGAATTTACTTGTATTATTTCTTCCATTAAACATTTACTTTCTTTTATTCAAAACTTTGAGGTGAAGTTTATTAAACGCCAGGCGGATATGGTTTCTCACTCGTTAGTGAAGGTGGCTAATTCTTGGCTTAGGCGTAATGTTATTGATGTTATTCCTCCTTGTATCAATTATCTTTTGATTAATGAAAGAAGTTAAGTTTTTCCTTGTAAAAAAAAAACTTCATATATTATTTATAATGGCATGTTCAACTTCAAAATAACTAATCAGTTTTATTCAACAACATGACTTAGTTTTTAACAACAGATAAGAACAACAAGAGTTAATAACGTAAATGACATAAACTAAACATCCCCCCGAGTGTTACGTATCAGAGCAACTAAACCGACTTGGACTAACAGCAACTAAATTCTTCATTCTCGAATACCTGTATGTTACCAGTATAAAGGCAACGACGAAACAAAAGAAAATGGTGAGATATCTAACGATATGATTGAATGCATGATAAACAATATATTAGATCAGATTATATAGAATCACCACTTCACAACTTATAATAACAATTATATCACAACGACATTTCCAACAAAATATAACAACTATTTCACAACTTGTGAATAACAACAACTTAAATCAACCGACTCATCCACACAACAACTATAATTATGCGACTTCAAATGCAACTCAACTATGCACATGCATGTGGTACCATAGGAGTAAAACTCCCAACGTAATCATTTTCCAGTTTACCGAGGCATAAGGCATAAGCCTTCAACGTCATTATTTTTGCCAATCCAGGCCAACGTGGTGAGCATTCGCTCCAACAAAAAATTGTCAATCCAGGCCAACGTGGTGCCAATCCAGGCTAACGTGGTGCCAATTTAGGCCAACTTAATAATGCAATGTATGTCATACAACCTCAACCTCAATCAACAAAATCACGCAACGCAACAACAACACATGACAACGACAACATAACAACTAGTCAACCGCAATTCAACATTAGCCATAGGCCTACAACTCAGTACAATTCAACATTGGTTAAAAGCCTACAACATAATCAACATATCAATGTAATCCCAATTCAACACTGGCCTGAGGCCTACAACGTAATCCACATATCAACGTAATTAACAACAACTCATCACTGGCTAAAAAGCTTACAACTTAATATCAACATACACTACTTTCATCCACTTAATAACCCACTACTAGTTACAACCTTAATCTCTGAGTAACTTATTCTACAATTCAACTTACAATCATTCAGATTGTTTTTATCTAATTCTAGTTAACTGTTTATCGATTCTGCACTGCTATCAACAATCATTCCGCTACTGTTCATTCACTATCGAATTAGTATATTGATTATAGTCATTAAGTATACTACTAGTCCAAAACACTAAAACTAACCGACTTCTACTATTTCCATGCTACCACAATACCTCAGCTAACCAAAACACTATCTGTTATCCTCAACCATTTTGCTCTTGTCAGTATTCATAGAATCTACATAATCCAACTAAACCAACCTAATTTAATAGAACACCATACAACCATATTGTCACTTTATTAATAAAATTTCTATCAATTTCAATCGCTTATCTTAGTTGATTATAATGACACACTACTTAAATTCCTTCAAATTCCAGTTAATTGGCTATATCGCTTACAACTACCAACATACTAATCGGAACTATTTCCAATCGATTCCGGTATCATTCCTTATTAATTACTAGCATTATTTTACTCATGAAAGCCTACTGAAAGTTCCCTAATTCAAGTACTTAAATTGGGCAGAACTCACAAATCAGAAAATGTGTCCAAAACTACACAGTACGCGCTGCGAACCCACCTTCGTGGCATGACTTTAGCAGGGACTCAGTCTGCGCCGCATCAACCTGTTGGCACCGCGAACTAAACGGAACAGAAAGGGTTTTTCCTGCGCTGCCAGCATCTCTCCAACACCATTATCACCAATTTTTTGCATCCAATGCCATGGTAGACCAAAACGAATCGACACAGTATAATAGCAACAAAGAGGACTAAACCCAAGCAACATATACTAATTCATGCAACCAATTTCATGGATTATCAAGTAACAATTTGGAATCAAATTACAACAATCAAAACACCAACACAAGGGAAAATCGATAAACCTCATCCCACATATCATCCATCATGTATTCCTTATAGAGTTAGAACCTCACCCTTACCTCTTCGATGACAGCTCTAAACCTTAATCGGATTTCCGAAACCTTGGCTCTAGCACTTTCTTTTCTCTTGCCTCCTTCTCCAAAATCCTAATCCTCTTTCTCTTCTTTATGCTACTAGTAACCACTACTACTTCTTATTTATATAACTTACTAACCTATCTTAATGGACCTAACAAATAACAACCCCTATTTTGCTATTTCTCATTTACAACTTAGCCCAACTCAATTTAATAAAATAGTTCATTATTAATAATAATATTATTTCTAATATTATTTCTAATATTATTTCTTCAACGTAATCAACTTTATTAATTCTCCGATTAACCGAATAAAATCTGACTTCAACTTAATAATCAAAATACGTTTCCTAAAATAATACCGACAAATCCAATTGATTCTCGAACTTCGAGTAAATCCAATAGTCAAATCCTTAAATAATTCAATTAACCAATTAATTAAATTCGGGGCATTACACCATTGGTACCACATGCATGTGCATTGTAGCAAGTCGCATCTTTGGTTGCATTTTTAGTTGTTGTGATGATGAAATATTTGTTATATCGTGTTGATGATTTTGTTGTGATAAACGTTGTTTAAAAGTTGTGAAGCGGTGATTTTGCAAGAACTGATTCTAATATAGAATTTACCATACATTTGATTATATTATTTGATATCTCACCCTTTTATTTTAATGTTACCCTACGTTGGTAATGTGCAGGTAATCTAGAGTGAGAGTTGTTTACTTTCATTAGTTCGAGTCAGTGTCGTCGCTCTGATACGTAACACTCGGGGAGGAGGAGGATGAACGTTGTTGCTTTATTGTTGAATTTATTACTGTTGCTGAATTTTATGTTGATTCGAAGTTGTTTTAAGTTGGACGGAGATGTTATGTCATTTGAATTGAATATTGTGATTTCCGCTGCTTAGTTATAAAAGTTGAATATCAGTTCATCCAAGTTTTAAGTGTTATGTATCCGTTTTACATGCGATTAAATGAAGTTGTTCTTAAGTAGTAAATGTAGCATCCGATTTATATGTCAAAATTTTATAACTCTGATTTTAATAATATTTACCAAATAGAAATGGGGTGTTATACCATAGCATTGTTGTTTCCGCGTTTTATAATAGCATATTATAAGATTAAAATTTGGAGTTCTAAATGACTTCTTTCTTTATATAAAATGATCAATACATGGTTTTACGAGTAGAACGCTCTATCATAAGCAAACATATACTATCCAACACTACGCCCTAAAGTGACAACATTACATGAGACAAGAAATGAATTTACAATGAAAAAACATTGTGTAGTAGCAAATTTTTTACAATCATAAATATCTATTTCATCGATGGACATAAACTAATATTTTGTTTGATAGAGTAACTTGTCTAATTTGAATCAATTTGTAAGAGCTGAAAGAATTTAAAGATCAATATACATTAGCATTTGCATAAGTCAACAATCAAATAATTTCAAGATTATATAGGAAGCTCAATAGTTGTTACAATAACTAAATCAATAACATAATCAAAACTAATTTCTAACAAACTTGAAATAGATTATAACTAAATGAAAAATAATTACTTTGTGGAAAGATTATAAGAGCAAGTAAGGTTCAATATCAGGACCTTTGCTCATAAAAATTTTCAAAAACTCTTCAAATGTGATGGACTTGTAAATCGGAGGAGCATCTGAACATGTCAAAGACTTTGCAGGTTCTATAATATTTTCGGTTGTAGGACGAATGAAGTATGCGATAGTTGTTCTCGCAGTTTCTGAATTTGTCACAACTCGATGTTCAGCTCCTATAAGCCTTCCATTACTTATGACCTAGTGAATGCAAATTAATGTTAGCACAAATGACAAATAATCAAACAAACTAGTAAAAAAATGTTATGATATATATACCTGCAAAAGAAGTCCAATGTTAACCACAAAAGCATAGGGAATTGGCTCAACAAGAATCCATTCTCCATCCTTGAAGACTTGAAGAGCATTTACATCTTTGTCTTGAAAAAGAATGGTGACAAGGTTAGGATCACGATGCTTGGGTGTTCCTAAGGTTAAACTTGGCTCAGGACAAGGTGGATAGTGATGAGCTAGCAATAGTGGACTTTCACTAAATTCACCATGGCAATATTTAGGGTTAAGTCCTAACCCTTCACATAGCAGTTCCAAAATTTTGAGCCCTAAGACTCTCATTTCTTGTGTGTATCTCTCAACTACTTCCCTGAAAAAGTTTGTCATAACAAATAACATAATTAAAAGTTTAAGTTTTGTAGTGAAGAAAATTATATATGAATAGAAACAGAAACACATATTAACACTTTTTCTTTCTTTCTTTTGTATATCATCATTGTTTATTATTCAATTGTTAGATATACAACTATATATAAAAAATATAAAAAATGTACAAAGATATTAAATATTATCTTTACTAATTTTTCATTAAAATTATTTTGTAAAAAAATATAAATTAATTTCTTTTTATTTTGTACATTTCGACGCTTGTATGTCATCATTGTTTATTATTCAATTTTTAGATACACAATTATATAAAAAATGTATATATAATATTAAATATTATTTTTTGTAATTCATCATTAAATTATTATTTGTTTAAATATAAATCATTTTTTCATTTTGTACATTTTATTCCAAATCATATTTCAAATTAATTATTTATTTGTGCAAAGCCGTCCTATACCAACGGTAGTATTGTTATTCTCATTTTGTTTAGGAGAATACTTAAATGGAAACGTACATAAATCAATATTTAATAAGAAAGGAGAAAATTTTAAATTTATTTTCAATTTCATTTATTTTTTAATTGAAATTACGAAAATTTGTGATAAAGAAATCCAGAAAAAACTTATTTTATTTTTTAATTAATAAAAAAAAATTGATCGATTATTTTTATATTTATTTATTATATATGTGTTGGATGAGAAATATTACTGATTAATGCATGTTTTTGTAACACAAGTTCAATGGAAATGTCATTATCAACAATTTAATATTTCATTTATTAATAAAACGTAAAGTAGGGAAAAAATTAAAAAAAAATATTCCAGCTTACATGTAAATTCTTAGTATGATGATACTAAGAATGCGATGGACACAATGTTTTGATTGTGAAATATAACTTTTTAATCAACTTTAAGGATAACAAATATTCGATCTTTAGGAAAGAGGTTGTATTTATCAACTGGAACACATCAACTTCCACCATTAATGCCTATTAAAAAAACCTTCCACCATCAAGAGAGATTTTTAATGCCTATTAAAAATAACTTTTTAATAACAACTTTTGTGTTAATATTATGCAGGTACATATATATTTTTTTGTGCAGAGAAACTACTTTTTATATTTTTATTATATTTTTTATATTACAAATCATATTTCAACTTCTGCATGAAATAATAGCATAATTGATATTATCATAATATAAATTTATATGCATGAATTTTTCAGTGCATGTGACAGGTGCCACACTTGTTAAAATGAAAAGTGCATGCAAGTTAATATATAGGCACACTAAGATAATTCACAAGTCTTTGTAAGAAAATTATACGAAAATTTCATTACAACTTTCATATTTCATAAATTAACAAAAAAAAAAGTAGAGAAATTTAAAAATAATACTCTCTGATTCTATTTATAAAACTAAATTATTTTTTAAATTTATTGAATAAATATTTTTTCTGATCTATATATTGTATAAATATATTAGTCATTCAATCTATTTTAAAAAGTAAATATTCTAGCAAACTCTAGATGTAAATTTCTTGATATGAAGTTAAGAATGTGATGGACACAATGTTTGATTGTGACATGTAACTTTCTTTATCAACTTTAAGGATAACACACATTCGATGTTTAGGAAAGAGGTTGTATTTGTCAAAGAGAAACACATCAACTTCCACCCTCAAGAATCTCTTAATCCAATTGAAATTTTTTATGTTATCGTGATTGTTATCCAATAATTTTAATTTACTAATTTAATTAAAAGCTGACCTGAACATCAAAGATTAAGTTTTTTTTATCAGTTTGTGAACAAAAAGGAAAAATAAAAACAATTTTATCAACTTATCGTTCATATTCTATAAATGATAAATTAACACAAATTTTTATTATTTTTTTAAATAAGTAGAACATAAAAAGAACCTGCACTTATTTGTATTCTATTTACATTTAAAAAAATATTCTAGTGTTTTTGTAATGTCTTGGTCAAGTGGGATAACGTTGGTATAACTAAGTGTAAAAGGGGATAGGAGTTAGAGAAATGGAGATTGGTTATAGGTGTTTTAGGGTTTGGTGTGATATTTTTGTAGTTTGATATGGAGCCAGTTTGTTTGTGCTTTAAAAAAATGCATTTTTTCTTTATATTTTTTAAAATAGATTTTATAAAATAAGTTTTTAAAATATTATAAATTTTTTTATATTCGTTTTTTCTAGATTGTAACACTAATTTTATTATTGTGCAACATAAATATAAATTATTGAAGATCAAAATATAGTCAAAATCATAATTTTTTTAAAAAGTTGTATTTCAAAAATTACTTTTATGAAAATCTATTTGAAATAGCTTCAAAATTAAGTGATTTTTTAAAATTTTGATATCCAAATAAAGTTTCAATAAGAAGATGAAGTATCTAAAATAACATTTTAAGAATAATCATTCAATCCAATTTTTCATTTGAAGCTTTTATAAAAAATTTCTTTGTAAATTTTTTTTATCCAAAATTATGTTAAACTATAAAAATCATTTTTTAAAAAAGTCAAAACAAACAGGCCCATGATGTCTAAGTTGTTTCCTATTTTTAAGGGAGCATTTTTAATTTTGAATTTGTTTCTTATTAGTGGATAGGTGTGTATGTTTTTTTGTTTCAAAGAGGACGACCCTTCTAATTATTTGTAGATGGTATTTTTAGGAAATTGAGATCGGATTTCCAAACTTCATTTTAAGAGGATTCTTGGGTGTGAACGATTTCCCTAAAGATTAAGTTCCTCGACCTTTATTCATATTCTACTTAGTAGTAGGATGTGTTGGAACAAGAGATTGATCAGGAGAAAATGAGAATGTTGTTTGGAATCGTAAAAGAGAAAAAAAATCTTTGCGAGTTACTTGTGGTGTTGATGATCTTCTTTATGTGCTTCATAGTTCTACTTTCTTTTAGGACAGAGACAATTGGAAGTGTAATAATAAAAGAGATATTTGATACTCTATGTTGCCTCTCCTTATCATATTTAGTTGGACCTTCTTATTCCTAGTTAAAAACTCGAGCACCCTTATGGCCGCTTCTACTAGATAGACTCCCTACTAACGATAACCTCTTCAAATGTGGTGATTATTAGTTTAGTTAGGCATGACAACGAGATTGATTTAAGCATTGTCAATCATGTCCCACCTCCATCTAACACCCCTCCCCCAAATTCAATCGAAAGTAACAATTAACTACTCACTTCACTCTCATCAAAGAGCATATTTTCTTGCCTTGCCCCACTTCCACCCGCAAAAAATGTATTAAAAAAATACATATTTTTCTCATAGCAACAAAAATCAATAATTAAATTAAATATTTAATAATTCTAATAATAATTACAATGCTTAGTCTTTTTTATTTAATTAGTATTTTTTAATAAAATGAATATTAATTCTAATAAATTTGCTATAGTTAAATGAGCAATAAATTTATTAAAAATAAAGATAATAAAGTAGATTTAATAGGCTGAGGCAAGGTGAATATTAATTTATTTTTCCCCCGCCCCGTAACTAAAAACTCGGTTTTCCCGATACTCGCATCTATGTAATCAATTTTTCCACGTTAGAAACTGGGAGGGAGCGATCGGGTTAAAAAAAATTTGTCATATCTAATTCTAATGGGATTACTCTGCTCTTATGTGAGAGTTTGATTGAGTCGTTTCTCAGTCTAGTATAGTATCTTTAAGTGGTTAGGTTGACAAGTTGTTATTCCTAGAGATCATAAACTTCTATTTGACTATTTCCTTTCTTTGGGTGGTATGACTAAGTCTGGGGGTAATTTTGCTATGATTTGACATGATATATTTGGAGGGTTTCTAAAAATTATATCTTTAATGATGTCTCAAGAATTGTGAAAGAAGTGGAAGAAAAAATATATTTTTTGGCTTAAAAACGACTTCTAGGTAGAGTAGATGTGGGTTCATTCTCTTTCTCTGATTGACTTCAAAACCCTATCCAGATTGTGAAATTGGTTGTGGTTTGTGATTTTCGATTCTCTCGTGGTATCCTCTAATATGTTGATGGTGGTTTTGACGGTCTAAGATCTAACCTGAATCTTAGGGGTAAGATTTCTACCTGTCCAAGCATTTTTGTTGGTGAGATCCATTCGATTTTTTAGTTGTTATGTTGTTTTTCACTTTTTTGATGTTTCTTCTTATATCTTGAGTTTTTTTAGTTCGATTGTTTAGCTCTCCTTGTACTAATAGTTATCATTCTTTTAATATTTAGGTGGTTTTCCTCTCTTTATTAATATATTATTTTATCATAAAAAAATAATGTAAATTATATTTACCTTGGGATAATATTATTTAGCAAAAATAAAAAAAAAATGAATCAAAAGAAATGAGTTATGTATTTTACCTGTATCTTGAGGGCTTTTGTGGCCAAAACTCCATGAATTCCCCTGAAGGTGGACACAAATGTCTTAATGTATCCCTCCAATATTGAACACAATCCTTCTTCTTAATTTCACGACTTGTATAAAGCTTACAACTTCCATTAGGGTCCCTTGAACTTTCACTAATCTTTTCTACTTCAGACATGCCATGAAACTCCTTGAAAATATTCATTGCATCATCCATCAACTCCTTGGAAACCCCATGGTTGATAACCTTATAAATTCACAACCTTTTATATTATTAAAAGTGATACAAAAATAAATATTTTTCAAAATGATTTTATAGTATACAAACCTGGAAAAATCCATACTCCTCGGAAGCTCTCAAAATTTGCATTAGTATTTCAGCATGATCATGTTCCTCAAGATCCACCACCGGAATCGTCTTCCCGGAGATTACAGAAGCTGTGCCGGGTCTACTCTCCGGTGGTTGAACATAAGATAAAGGGACTGAGGAATGAAGATGAAACCAGCTTGAGACAAGCATGTTATCCATGTTCTATAATGCCTAGGTTCCTTGAATGTGAGTGTTTAAATGTGTTTTATATGTTTATATCATGTAAAGTCATAAAGTTTACCTTTATAGATTCCATATTCCATGAAATATTAAAATATCAATCTTGTCAATGAAGATTAAGACTCAATAAATTTAAAGGCATTACCTACTACTATATAATAAGGAAGGTAGATATGGAGAAAAGTTTACAATAACGTTTTGTTTGAGTGCGTAGGAAGTTTACAATAAACTTGTACAATTGACTTATGAAGTCTACCAAAATAAACATTGCCAACTCACCCATCATCATCAACTTTAATAAATTAATAAGTCTATAATTATCCTTATTTTATATCTATTAATTAAGGGGCTGTTTAGAGTGGTTGACATTTTTTCTTTTAATAAAAGGCTTGATTCTTAGAACAATAGGTTTAGGAGGTTAATTGGTTATTATCACTCTAAACCTCATTTTATATCAATTTCTTTTAATATAGTTTTAAAGATGTTTGTTAAGAGTTAGGTTAGTGAAATTTGAGAGAAAATTTCTTTAGGGTGGATTAAAAGGAGCCTCCAAAATTCATATTAGTGTTATTGCTCAGTTCTCAGATATTTGAAAGTCTAAAAGTCTGTGCGTATGTGTTCAGTTCTCAAATATTTATAAATTTAGAAGTGTGTATGTGCGTACGTGTGTGCAAGAGAAAGGGAATAATGTGGATAACATATAGTTATTTAATATAAATTTTTTTAGAGTACATTGACTTTAACGTTGAGAATAGAGAATCTCATGATAATTTTGTCGAGATAGCAAATATTATAGTGGTGTAGAAGAGAACTAAGATTAATGATGGTGTACCATCTTAGAAGCCTCCCAAAGTCATAAGAGCTACTCCAAATCAAGCTAAAAAACAAACATATCAACAAGCAAGTTCATCAATTATGAATTTTTTTATTATGAGTTCCTGAGACTCCTTCAACCTAAGCTCTCCTCCAAACGTTCATCAAAGAGCAAAGAAAGACCAACAAAAATACCAGCTTTGGCATGCCAGCTCTATCTGATGTCGCTACCATCAAAGAAGTTTAGTGATGAAGAGGACATATGAAGTAGTATTCATCTTTTTGTTTGTTTGCTTTTTTTTGCTTGTCGCTTTGTTTTTGTCTTTTTCTTGCACTTGTCTTTCCTTTTTTTATCCAAATTCTCTTTAAAATTCATGAATTATTTAGTATTTGGATTTTTTTAATCTTATGTTATTTTCTCCTTATTTGAAATTTTGATCTATGTGCTTGGATTTATTTTCATATTTGTTCATCTTTCCTCCTTTCATTACTACAAATAATATATTTCATGATAAAGTTTTTCACCTCAGTCAAAAACAAACGATGTATAACACAAAGGCGTGCCATATTTTATATTTTTTTAAATAAAAACAATATATTTCCTCAAATTTTATTATAACCGAGAGAGGAAAAAACTCAGGACACGCTTCGAATATCAGTTATTGCAATTTATGTTTTTATTTCTTTATAAGTGTAAATTTAATGATCTATCCTTTCGGTTTCTGTAATATCTGAGGGATAAAATAATCAGATTTTACTATAAAAATAATCATTAAAATTATTTTATCATAATCCTAACTTATATGTTTTCGCCCCAAACGTATGCGTCATTCTTTGGGATGAATTGCAAAACATAAAAACTCTTCAATATTCTTCTACTTTTGAAGAAAAAAAATGTGCCCTTACAGTTAATCTCACGTCATGGTGTTGTTGTTGTTGTTGTATTTTTAGAATAACGCTCAATTAAAGAATGTTGGAAAAATTTCCTATAAGATATTGCAAGTGCAAAAAAAAAATCTTGCTTAAGGTTAAGCAAAGAAGGTTGTTCAACTTTTGAAAAGGTATATGCAACAAAATCTGAAATTGTACTAACGATGATGAATCTGGATTTTTTTAATATTCTATGTAAATAATGTAATGTTTAAAAAATGATTATTCAGCTTGTTTTCTTCTAAAATCGAGGGGTAAACATATTTTACCTCGGTTCTTGTCAAAATTGTTCCACTATTTTGACGGAATTATTGAGGACAATATTAACCGTTCTTAGTCAGATATTTGTCGTCTATTTCAAGACTTTCAATGCTCAATACACTACCATTAGTGATCCACATCAAACATAAAACACTTTTATGACAAAAGCTTTCTAAATATCAAAAAGAGAATTTTGAATCCATTATAAAGCATCATGAAGCGCTTGAAACAATCTACATCCACCACTTTAAGGTTTTCCTTGAAAATATCTCTATGATGGGTTGCAAGAGTAGAAACTTATCTGGGTTTAAGATTTGTGTTCTTGTATATTTATTTGAGTAGAAAATAATTTATTTATCTAACACTTTTTTTATTTCATAAACAAACGCATACAAAAGCAATTGAAAATGTCTTGCACCTAGCATTTGATCTTCTCCAAAATTAGATGATTAGAAGATCTAAAATCTAAATCTTCGGGAAAATTAATTTTTTTTCTGTGTGAACAATGTAATAGCGGCATACTTGTTGAGTTATCCAAGTTTGAGCCCTAATTTCACTTGTGATGCAAAGGTCCATTATTCACATGTTTATGACTATATGATTGAGTATTCTCCCTAAAATGATGAAATGTCTCTTCTCTTATAATTAACCAACAAACAAATTTTTTATTTTTTTTAGAAGAACTACATGGTTATGATTTCATCATGGCACATTGGTAGTATGTAGGCACGAGGCGTTCGAAGTCTTGCCGAATCAAAATTGTAAAAACCATTTCTTTTCTTATCTCCAATTCTTTTTTGCAAACTACCATTTTAGCCAAATACACTTATTTTCAAAGAGGTTCCTACAGAGTACCATAGATGTTTAGGGTGCTAACACATTCCCTTTGCATAACCAACCCCCTTACCTAGATCTTTGTTTTATTAGTTTTTTCATTAAATAATTATTTGGATCTTATTCGCTCTTTTCCCATTTCCCTTGGAAACAATAAAGTGCAGTGAAGACTTTCACTTTGTGAGTTAAGTTAATCAATAGCTTAATCTCAATTTTTTACCGCTACACCTAGCTCACAAACGCTTCATTCACTTTGAAGTAACTTAGATTGAAGTCATGAATCACTTTTTCTCGCTAATCCCACTTATGCTTTAGGATTAGTGAGTCTAATTACTTAACCTTGAAGTTACTTAGCCATGAAGTATTCTTGTTCGCATGTGCTCGCTAAGCGTGTCTATGATGTTGGCTTGGTGAGTCTTGCTTGTTGGAAAGTGTCTTCGAAAGGTCTTAATATGTTGTCTCGTAGTTTTCTATCCTTTTTACTCGTGATTTCTTAATGTGCAGGTAAAAAGAACAAACAACTATTTTATCACTTTTCATTGATAAATCAGAATATTGTGTATAACTTTCATCCATTACATGTGTACAACAATTCTATCCATTACAATGAAACTTGGTGTATAACTTTCATAACATTGAAAAAGAGTTTCACTCAATTATTTTGAGCACTTAATTTTATATATATATATATATATATATATATATATATATATATATATATATATATATACACACACACACACATATATATATATATATATATATGTGTGTGTGTGTGTGTAATGTGTGTGTGTGTTTGAATTGTGATAAAGAGAAACAGAAGATCAAATTGATTATCTTGGAATTCAAGCCAAGTCAAATATTACTAAAAACTATATAGTAATTGTATTGTTTGTTCTCTAATGTTGTTTGGTGTGATCATCACAAGTTGTTGGTGATTGTTGTAAAAGGTTCTTTTATTCTGAGAGATTCAAAGTCCACCATGGTTTTGGTGATTGTGATAAAATAAAGTGGTGTTGCTTTCTTGTGTTTTTTTATGCTAGAAGATTGTAGGAGAGTCTTGGTGTAAGGATGTACAAATATCTAACATAGTGGAAATTTTTCACATGGTATTGAGGGACTAGACGTAGCCATGGTTGATAAGGAGAACTAGTATAATTGTGTTGTGTCTCTTTTAAATTTATAAGTTCATCACTTTATTTCACAAAAGTAAAAGAATAATAACATTTGCAAAATAATGAGAAATATTCTTCAAATCTAATTCACCCTCCTTTTATGTTGCACTCTGAACTTACACTAGATCTATAACACCGATAAAAATTATTTTCTATTAAAACCTTCACATTGTTAAAAATAACATACACTTCCCATATTGATTTGAAAACTCACAACCATTTGTTCTCTCATGCTTTCAACATATATATTGCTTGTACACCTGCAAACAAGTTCTTTAATTATCTACCTCATTCTTTCTCCATTGTTGCATGGATTTGAATCTCATCTTTTGAGATTTGTGATTGTTGAAAAGCTCTATAACACCTCGATTATTATTTTCTATTTAATTTTTATTATATTATGTGGTAATTAATTAAATTGTATGATTTGGTAAATATTTGAATTATTTGAATATATGTGTTATTTAAATAATTGAGTTTGTGAATATAAATAGTAATTAGTTAGTATTGGACCTTGTGTTATATTAAGATGGATAAGTTAATTAAGCTCAATAAAGGGAATTAGAGTTAGTAAGCGTTGTGAGACAAAGACTTAGTATTGTGAAGAGAAAATAGAAGAAGAGAAGAGAAGAAAATAGGAGAAAAAAGGAAAAGTGAAGGAAGATCAATCAAGACTCTACACTCAAGGTAATGGTGAGAATATATGTTATTATGGGAGTATATATGATTATAGGATGGTTAGCAACATGAAATAGGACTGGGGATGTGAACTTCTAGGTTTCAAATCACCCAACTTGATTTAGGGATTTGGAAATTAGGTTTTGAAAATCTGGTTTTTATGATGCAAATAGGTTCCCTATGATATATGCATGCTAGAATATGTTTATTTGGTGAAAAATGAGCATTAGAACATGGATTAATGGTGGAATTTGTGCATAGACAAAATATTGTTCGCATCAGATTTTTTTAGTTTTCGCAGAGGGCGCTTAGTGCGGGTGGAGGCGCTTAACATTGGTGGATGGGTAGTGAAAAATGATTTATGTATGAATGGTTAGGAATTTAGTATCTATATTATTTATCATGGACTTACATGTATTTTAATAATTTATTTGACTTATTTTGGATTGATTTCAGATGCATTTTGATGAGAAACATAACACTTGAATTGTGTATATAAGTGTTAGAATTTGATGTTGTTTGAATATAAAATTGTTTGTATCTAATTGCTACATGTTATAATGATGAGTTAATATTATTTATACTATGAGATTGTGTAAATGTGATTGATTGGCATGAAAGATGTATGTTGTGCAAGTTGTGTAGTTTAAAATGTGTTGAATTATGTGACGAGTTGATGAGATTGCACATGTACATGCATCATTTGTGTCAAGAGTCAAGATTTTGTAATTTTGTGGGAACTATTAACTTGTCCTAACCCTACGCTGAATGGGGTTTGAAAGCTTAATGATGAATGAGGATTTATTGGTGGTTATATGTCTTAGTGATGTGAACCCGGCAGGACCGGAAAGGATAACATTAGTACCACATGCATATTGCATAGATTTGCATTGGAGTCACATGTGTTGATGTGAAATGTATGTTTTAGTGTATTTTATGTTATATTGATGTGAATGTGACAATTATAATAATTGTGATAAAATTATATTTGAATCTTGAATGCTCGAGCAATGTCGTATATGTGATTATGTGAGATGAACTAATTGATGTTTTCTACTTGATTATACGAAGTGTGATGAATTCAATTGTTTCTTGTATGTGATACATTGCTTATGATTATATATTTTCATAATGATATGAATTTTCACCCTTCTGTTGGAATGATGTTTTATACGACATCGCTCAGGTACCGAAGTTAGTGACACTTCTAGCAAGGACTAGGCAGATGAGCTAGCTCTATTTTACCATTTTCTTAGGTAGTAAGTCATTTCTCTGGTCTATGTAACACGAGGGATATTTAGACTCGTGTTTTCTTGTGTTGAGATATATTTGTATTACTCTCTTTATTTGACATATGTATGGGATTATGTGATGATTGGTCGTGGTGCTTAATATTTTATGTTATGATTGTCATTATAAGATTTCAATCATGAATTATATTATGAAATAATAATATTTCCGCTGTGAGTTGCATATTATATAGGTATTTGGAACATGAATTTAAATACGTGTTATGATCATGACCAATATACATGTTTTAAATTGTTGTTTCGTGAAGTATATGTCACACTCTCTTGTATTATGCATTTTACTCTGATATATGTCGTGTTATATGTTTTGGGTTAGAGGGTGTTACAAGCTCAGTGTTTAAACTTAACATTTCTTTGAAGATTTGATAAATATTTCAAATTTTTTCAAAGTGTATAGTTTTGTGGACGGTTTTGACAATTCTAGTGGTAAAGAATGAGGTTTCTCCTTCCATGTTCATCTCTATAGTGTTGTGTGGAACTCAATAGACAAGGAGGGAGTTCTTAAAAATCTTCGAACAGTCCAATGCTCAAGATACCTTTAGGATTGAGTCAATATTGTTGCAGAATGAAGATTTATGAGAAAGTTGTTAGGGCTAGAAGATTAAAGTCAAATTCATGTGAATATTTTTCAAAGAGTTTCTTGTTGTACACTGTGTACAAGTCAAAGATCTAGAAAGAAGATTTTTATATTTTCAAAACTAACTTGGATATTCTGATTGTATTAAAATCGTGTAATTTTGCCACAAATATTATTGGAAGACCAACAAAATTTTAATGTACAACTATTGGAGAGTGGGTGAAGCTTAACGAGGAGAACATTTGAACCACTATAAATTTTGGCATACACTTCTCTCTCTCCGTCCTATATAATTTCCTAGGTATTTTCAGATTTGGTCGTTATTTATTGCTTTTCTTAATTGCGTCCCATTAGGATTTCTTATGGTAGAAATTTAATTGCAAAAGCGTAGGTTTTGTTAGAATTGAAAATTTGATTTTGACCAGTTCAAGATTACACTGAAAAAGGTGATTGTAGAATCCACATAGTGTTGGTGTTGCAAAATCACAATTCTCATGTAATTTGTCAATCATTCAATATAACTCATTAGTTTGTATACTTGATTTAATTTGTGTTCCAATCTTGATTTTGTTGTGAATTGATTAGGCCATTACGTTCTGTAACACAGTGGGAGAACTGACATGTTTGTTTTGGGTTTTATCGCAAATGTTGCAGATAGCAAGAGTCGCCACCGACTTTTCTTTTATCCAATAAAGGGAAGGTGAAAAGAACAAGAAAAGACCTTCGTTATATTCTGAGTACAGGAGGCAGTTATGAAAAGGGAAGGTATTAGCACCCTTTCCATCCGTAGTTATCTATGGGCTCTAAGTTGCTTAGCTCACTTTGAAAATATTTCTTTCTGTGTTTGTGTAGTTTGAAAAGTATTTTGAAAAGACATTTCGCTTTTACTTCGTAATGATTCTCGTTGGAATGTATACGAAGTGTTCGGAAATGTTTGTTTGGAAAAAAGGGACAATCGAAGGGTCATCGTATGGTCATAGAAGGCAACATGTAGGGATACCTTAGAAATTCGTAGGGACGATCATCACTTTTCGTAGGCAAAAATCGAGGGACAAGATCATATATTTGTAGGCAACATCGTGGGTCATCGAGGGACTGTGATCTTTGTATCATAGGGACTATGATGATGTTATTCGTAGGTAGCTTTGTTAATGGTA
This sequence comes from Vicia sativa, assembly GCA_021764765.1. Lineage (NCBI taxonomy): Eukaryota > Viridiplantae > Streptophyta > Magnoliopsida > Fabales > Fabaceae > Vicia > Vicia sativa. Next base: position 6,663,261 of record CM038793.1, read on the forward strand.
TCCTTACATTTGAGGGACATGACGAATGTATTCCGAAAGGCAACGAGAGAGGATACCCTAAGGGGGTGCAAGTGTGATGAGTGTGTTCGATTCAAATATTTATCTTGTGATTAGAAGTGATCTAAGGGTTAAGTTTATCTTTCCATACAAACCCTAGTTAGCTAGCAGTTAAATATATACAATAAAGTAAAGGTGCGGAAAGTAAAAGTGTGGAAATGTAAATCCTACGCTATTACATGGCTTTGGGGCAAATACATAATAGGAGGTGCGGAAAGTAAAACCCTAATTAATCTATTACATCCCATGAGCAGTTACATAATAGTAAAATGCGAGGAATTTAAACCCTAACTATTACAACTTGTAGGCAATTACAATAAATCGAAAAAGTATTGCGGGAAGGATCGAATTGTAAGTAAGAGAAAAATATTGTTAATAAAAAGTAGATTTTTATGTTAGGAAAATATTTTTAGGGTTAGTAAACCTAATTATATGAAGAAAACATTTTTGGGATTTTTGTGAATTAATTTTAATGTAGAAAAAATAATTAAAAGCTAATTTAATGGTTAATTAATAATTAATTAAAATAAAAGGAAGAAAATGATTTTTTTGTGTCAAAAATTAAATAAGTATTTTTCTGACCTAACTAAAAAAAGAAAATACTTTTGGTGATTTTTGTGATATTTTAAAAAAATATTTGAAGAAAATTAAATAGAAAAGAAAATAATTGAAAAATATGAAAATAAGAGAAAATTGAGTTAGTCAAAAAAATAGGTTAGGGATGTCAGGATTCGAACTGGGTACCCCATGGTGAGAAACCAAACACGCTTGTCATCTGTTAGTAAACTGGGAAGAAAATAATATATAATAAAATCAAATCTTAAAATATATTTTAAAACGCGTGCGAAGGGAGGTCGTCTTCCTCGTTTTTGAATTTCCCATGGCCTTACCCACGACTTTTCTGTGGGTAAACCTATACCAACGGATTCCGTCCGTAGCTACATCACCTGCAAATCAAACATCAAGAAATATGCAATATAAATGAGTTATGAAGACATGGATCAACTGGAAATCATGTTCTAAACACGATGATGCCCTTGGTTCTTTCCAATTTTTCCTAATTCGTAAAACCCCAATTCTGAGCTACGAACCCTAGCAATGGCAAGTTCTTGTACCTGCAGTGAAGTTTAAATTAAGCTATACAGAAAGCTTCGAAACTTCATTAGGAACACAAATATGCAATCAAAACATGTTAAATATGAGTGTATGCACGAAACCGATTTCAAGTTTCTTGAAGCAAACTGTGAATTGGATAGCGTGATTCTGGAGCTTTTGCTTGCTTGCAGGGGTCTGGAACGACTCAGAGGATCACCAGGAAGCGATTGGAATCCTTTGTTTGGCCTGGATCGATGCAAAAATAGGTCTGCCGATTTCTTGAATGTCACGGATTTTGTGAGTTTGAGTAGGGTTCTTGTGGCCAGAATTCGTGTACAAGAGAGGTTGGAATCATTGTATATATATAATAGAGTGAATTAGGTCAAGAATCATGAAGGAAATATATGCCAATAAATGAAAAAAGATTTGATTTGGAATTAAACCAAATATTTCCTTTTGGATCAAATCTCATTCAATCTCTTGTCAATCTCCATGATTTTCGAAATTATCAGCTTATGTGGCTTGCTTGGACCTCAAGAATGATAAAAATATCAATCTTACACTTAATGATTTGATCATTTGCATTTTATTTTAATTAAAATAGAACTAAATTGGATAAATTCAAAAATAAATAAAATAAAAGAGAACATGGCATCCTATCGGACTTGAGAGGTCCTTGGCAATGTTAGAAGCAAGTGTGAATCAAAGAAACTTGGGCCCATTTAGAAAAAAAATTGAATTTTCCAAGTATTTCTCTTCATGCACTTCTTCAAAAATGCCAAACTTGCATCAATTTTAAACATTTTTAAGTATCCTTGGACTTTTTAGAAAGCTCAAGATGTCCTCTAAACACTCCTTTTGGTTTCATTTTCATTGAAGTTTCCATGTTCATGTACATTTCTTTGCAAAAATATGACTTTTGTTGACTTTTAGAAGGACCTATAATATTTTGATCCATAACTCTCAAATGATGCATTTTTAGGCAAAGCTTGTGATACATGAAGTTGTATAGAATTTAATTCCCTTCAAAATGAGTTTTGATGGAAAAATTTCTGATGAAGTATCTGAAAGTTATGCCTGGTCAAAGTTCTATTGACTTTTTGTCCAAAAACCCTAATTTGGAAACTTTGACTTTTGATCAAATCTTGACTTTTCTTGATGAATCATGACCAACCATTGATCATATGATGAATGTGACATCAAAATATGATGTTGACCAAAAATGATGAAGTTTGGCTGTATGTTGCCCACAGTTGACATTCTGTCCAATACAACTGATTTTTAACCATCTGAGCAATTGATTTAGCAAACTTGAGCGGTGAGGCTTGAAACTTGACATGGTGATCCCTTGAGACATATGAGGAGGTATTATGATCACTTGAGGTACTAGAACTTGATTTTTCCTTGAGAGAAGCAAAACCCTAGTTGTGGGTTGATTGCTTAGGAGAGGGTTCATCTGGTCAACCCTTGAGAAATTCTTGAATATGGAGATGTGGATTGTCTTGAGAAATTGGAGGGAAAATTTTGGGTTATAACACGTTCCAATTCCAATATATAAGTGTAATACGGTGGAAGAACTGACTTAGTTGTTTTGTGTTTTATCGCAAATGTTGCGGTTAGCAAGAGTCGCCACTGACTTTTCTTTTATCCAATAAGGAAAGGTGAAAAGAACAGGAAATACCTTTTATCGATTATGAGTTCTGGGGGGTAAGTTATGAAAAGGGAAGGTGTTAGCACCCTTTTCATCTGTAGTTATCTACGGGCTCTTAATTACTTAACTCACTTTTGAAAACTTGCTTTTGTGTGTGTGATTTGTTTGAAAATATTTTATTTAACTTCGTAAAATGATTCTTGTATCAGTAGAAGGGACAAGCGTAGGTTCGTCGTATGGTCATTGAAGGCAACATTGTAAGGATACCTTAGCAACTTCGTAGGGACTATCATCATTTATTCGTAGGCAACAATCAAGGGACAAGATCATATATTCGTAGGCAACATCGAGGGTCATCAAGGTACTATGATCTTTATATTGAAGGGACTATGACGATGTTATTCGTAGGTAACTTTGCTAAGATATCCCTACGTTCGAGTGACATGACCATTTATAAGGAAACAAGAGAGGATACCCTAGAGGTGCAAGTGTGAAGAGTGTGTTGTTTTCAGTTATTTATCTTTAGAAATTAGGGTTTTTCTAGCGTTGCTTTTAGATCTTGCCATACAATCCTATTAGCATACATCTAGAAGTTTATATATATATATATATATATATATATATATATATATATATATAGAGAGAGAGAGAGAGACAAAAAAAATAAAGTGTGAGAATTTAAACCTGGGCTATTACATGGCTTTGGGGTCGTTACATAATAATAAAATACGAGAAAAATAAAGTCCTAAACTATTACATCCTGTAAGCATAATAAAAAATTAAAGCTACAAATTATACATAATACAAAAATAAAAATAATATTCTAATAAATGTTATTCTAATAAATGTAATAATATTCTAATAAAATATTAAATATTCTAATAGAATTAATTAATTAATTAGAATTTAAGTAAGAAAATAATTTTAAACCTAATAAAAATATTTTTGTGTCAAAAATTAAATAAATGTTTAATTACCCTAAAATTAAAAATAAAATAATTTTTATGATTTTAGAAATTAATTAAAAGAAATTAAAAGTAAATAGGAAAAAAAACAAGAAAACAAGTGTTAAAAAATTAGGTTTGGTGCCAAGGGGTGTTGAACTCTCAATGTCACAAATACAAAATTTTACCACTCAGTCATGCACCAATAGTGTTAACACGCTGCCTTCAAAATAATATATGTGAAACCTATAAAAAAAAAATCAGAAAATATGAAGAAAAAAAGTTGCAAACTCATAAAAGTGGATTTAACCATTGGGACGGTGATACATCCAATAATTATCACGCTTTCATTAATATATATATATATATATATATATATGCAATTTTATTTTCCAAAAATCAGATTAAAAATCAAAACGCAAAAATCATCCATCTGGGAAGATGGTAAACTCCTCTGTGGAACTCGAAACACGATGAATCAAGACAAATAAATACCACAGTTCCCCTAATTTGAGGTTTGCAAATCCAATAGTGTCATTCGTTTGGTCTGCAACGGCCTAGAATGTGTGATACGAAGCTTAACAAGCTCGGTGCCCTAACAATGGCAAGTCCTTGTTTCTACGCTAAACTTCAAAACCAATGCATCAAAGCTATTCTAAATGACACCGTGAACATATATGAATGCACAAAAACAATTTATATTGCGTGAATAAAAAGTTTGAAATTGAAGAAAAATACCAAACTGGTGAAGTTGAATGGGATAATTCTGGGATGCTTCGAGCTTACTTAAGGACAGGGATCGACTCCTGGGAACCTCGGGAGTATGATTCGAAGCTTGGTTTGGATTGAAACTGGCTGGAAATAGGTTTTGCAAGTTGCCCTAGACTTTGAAAATTATGAGAATTTTCCTTAGGGTTTTGAGAGCAACGATCTGTCCCTTTTGCTTCTGGCTTTGTTGTGTTTATATAGAAGAGAAAATTAGGTAAAGAATTGAAAGAAAAATATATTGCATTGATGTGAAAATATTTGATTGGAGATCAAAATCAAAATCTTCCAATCATGACCAATCTTCTTCCAATCACTCTTTGTGCGTTTTTTCCAGCTATCTTGGGCTTGTTTGGTCTTCAAGTAACTTAAATCCAAGGCCCTACACGCCTCATATATTAGTCTTATATTTATTAATTTAATTTTGAATTTAAATGAATAAAATCCAAAATAAAATAGAATAAACATTAAGATAATGCATGGATGGGCTTAGAGATTCTTGACAATGTTAGAAACATGTTTCAAACCTTAAAACATAGGCCAATTTGACAAAATTTCAAGATTGCTCAATATTCACTTCATGCATTTCTTCAAAATTGCCAAATTTGCACCAATCATATCTTGCTTAATTCTCAACATTTGAGGATGATCTTTGACTTTTTAGAAAGTTTAAGATGTCCTCTAAAACCTTTCTTTGGTTTCATTTCAATTGAAGCTTCCATGTTCATGTACACTTCTTTGAGAAAATATGACTTTTTGTTGACTTTTGAAAGGACCTATAATGTCTTGGCCCATATCTCTCAAATAAAACATTTTTTGAGAAAAATCTCTAAGAGGCAAAGTTGTAGAGAATTGAATTTCCTTCAAAATGAGTTTTGGTTGAGATATTTCTGATGAGGTATGTGAAAGTTATGCTTGGTCAAAGTTCAGTTGACTTCTCCTAAGAAAACTCTAATTTAATAACTTTTGACTTTTGATGAATCTTGAGTTCTCTTGATGAATCATGATCAACCCTTGATCAAATGATGAATATAACTTCAAAATCTTGATGTTGACCAAAAATGATGAAGTTTGACTATATGTTGACCATAGTTGACTTTTTGTCCAATACTTTTAATCATCTGAGCAATTGACTGAGCAAACTTGCAATTCACTAAAAATTATTTTCTCTATGCAAAATCAATTTTGTTTCAAAAATATGATAATAAAAATTTAAAATATTGTCAACAAAAATTTTAATTGAAAGGTCTATTCACCACCACCCCTCTATTCACCACCACCCCTCTAGACCGTTGAATATTATATATTATAACCCAATATGAAAATGGTTTCTAGATAATTTTGCATCTTCATTTAATGTTTTTGTTAAAGTTATTAATTTATAAATATCAACAACTTATTTACATTTTGAAATAATATAAAAATAAATGTCGCTGCCAAGAGTTGAACCCTAGACAAATAGCTTACACCCTTAACCCAATTAGCATTTTGAAAGCAAAGAGCTGAACCCTAGACAAATAGCTTACACCCTTAACCCAATTAGAATTTTAAAAGAAAATACAAATAAATTTATATCATCACTAAATTTATTTCTAATATTAAAAGAAAAAAATTACTCAAGAGTATAAAAAATATTCTATTCAAGACTAAGAGGAAACTTGCACATAAATGTTTGGCCATAAAATGACCATCATAAAAGTAAAATTGCATGCCAAATTATTCATAAGCTAGTAGTACACTCTATCAACTTATTCGTGATTACTTGCATATTAATCTCCTCAAGTAAAAGCAAAACATGTCTTGATGTTCACATTTTACAAGCGAAATTGTGCTTCAAAGTAAGGACCATTGTTCATAAATTTCTCCAACAATTCTCCAAATGGCATGGATGGGTAAATGGGTGGTGAAGTTGAACTTGTAACCTCCTTAGCAGGCCCTATAATCGCTTCTTTACTTGGATTAATAAAATAAGCTATAGTATGTCTACTAGGGCGTGAGTTTGTCACAACTCGATGTTCAGCACCGATTAGCCTTCCATTAGTAATTATCTATATCAATAAGAAAAAAAACTGTTAGCAAATATATTTTTTATAGATTTATTGAATAATTGATGTATCTGATTAGATAAAAGAATATGTACCTGAAGCATAAAGCCCATGTTAATAACAAAGGCATCTGGAATTGGTTCGACAGGAATCCAAGCACCGTCTTTCATAACATTAAGTGCAGTGATATTTGGTTCTTGGAAAAGAATGGTTAAAGTGTTTGGATCTTTGTGCTTTGAAGCTCCCAATGTTAAACCTGGTTCTGGGCAAGGAGGGTAATGGTGAGATAGAATTATTGGATTTTCACTTAAATCTCCAGAGAAGTAACCTGGGCTTAAACCCAATCCTTCAGAAATCAGTTCCAAAATTCTTAGCCCAAGTGCTCTTAGTTCTTGTGTGTATTTTCCAACAGTTTCACTGCAAAAATGGCACACAAAAATAAAATAAACTTAAAATTTGAAAAATAGAATACAATATTACATTATTGAAAATACAATACAATGTAAAAAATTTGGAAATATTTTCTTGCACCGTCTGAATTTTGAATTACAAATGTACCACATATTATAAGAGAACTCAAGTTTATCTAAAATAAATATACAAAATGCATAAATAATTATGTCCAAATTTTAAAATTCGAGCCCGTTCAAATTTTGTAAATTTTGACGTCTCACAAGAAAATTCAAATTTTCCATAAAAACATTCATTATATAAATAGTCTTTCGAATTTCAAACATAAAATATATAACGAAAATTCTGCTTGAAACACACCAAAAATCTTGAGCGTTAAACTCTAATTATATATTGAACGTATCTGAATTTTAAAATCTATAGAATACAATAAGGAGAATTTCAAAATTTTAAGAGTTTGAGAGTAATAATAATATGGTTCGAAAGATTAACACCCCTTTTAAATTATATAACATAAATTAATCTATTAAATCATCAAACATGAATAAAACATTATTGTAATCTTAAGTTGTTTTCATCTAGTATTGTTTAAACATGTCAATCATTAACAAAATTATTATCATAATCCAAACACGCAACACATGCACATCTCACTTCTTAAATAACCAAAACATCATCAATCAAATATAGCATTAGATCCAACACAACCTATTTTTCAACTATGTAATGTACGCAAAATCAAACAATATTTACTAAAGAGTTTAATAGTTATACTAACCATTTAAATAATTTTATATTATCGATCAATAAAAATAAGTTATTCATCTATATCATATCAGTAATTTAAAATTTATAGAAATATTTACCGGTATCCCTCCGGTTTATCAGGCCAATACTCAGAAAATTCTCCTGAAGGTGGACAAGGATGTTTCAATGAATCTTTCCAATACTTAGCAACATCAGCAACATTCCTTCCACTGCTTGTATAGAGCTTACAGCTTTGTTTAGGATCCTTAGAGCTTTCACTTTCTTTCACATCAGCAGGCAAAGCATGAAATTCTTTAAAAATCCTTAGTGTTTCATCCACCAACTCCTTGGCAACTCCATGATTCACAACCTACATATCAAATTTTGTTACATATATATCACACAAATTAACGTCCAAAAAATACTCGTGCGTACGCATGAATATTGACATGCAGAGAAATTATTATTAATGTAGAGATATCAACTACGTTGAGATTTCTACGTTAATATATTATATAAGTTGAGAAGAAAAATGAACATTTTTTACCTGAAAAAATCCGTATTCTTCGGAAGATTTGATGATGTTTTTCATGATCTCGTCGCGATCATTTCCGGAAAGATCAATCACTGGGATTGTCTTGTTAGTGGACATGACAGCATTGCAAGGTCTTCTGTCTAGAGGTTGAACATAAGATTCTGGAACTTTAGAATGAAGATTGTACCAACTAGACACATACTTACTCTCAGCCATATTCTTGAAACTATAATACAATGCACACTATGAATCTGAAATGTTAAGATATATTATACTATACTATAAGGGTATATATATAGATCAAGTAAATAATTTGATAAGATAAAATCATAATTTATAATATATATTTCTATAAACTTTTATTTTTTAAATGGAAAATTAATAAATATAGAGATTATAAATAAAATGTATTTTTTTACCTATTTATAAATATGTTACATATTATACAATGTATTGCAAGAAATTATGTTCGATGTATTCAACATTATGATAAATATTTAGTATACGTTGGTATATTTTAAATATTTTTGAAAAAATATATTTAGAAGGTTCAAACTAATAACCATATTCATATTATTAAAAAAATTTCTAAAAATATTATTAAAAAATAAATAACAATCTTTGCAATTATAATATAGGACCATCAATCACAATTAGTATATATACAATGGTTCTTTTCATTTATATTGACCAATTTAAAATGATAGTAATAAATAATTATTCTTTTCAATTACTTTGACCAATATATTGGGAAGGGGGATGTGAGTGAGAGAAGTATATTTGGTAGTTAACGTTAAATAATTATATTTTTTAAAAAACTAAAATTAATTAGGAGTATTTCTATTGCTATTTGAATTGTTTTTTAGAATTTAAAACATTATGTGATATGAAGACAAAATAAAAAATAATTTGGTTTAAATGATTCAAAAAAATTAATATTTAATTCTTTTAATCCAATTTAAGATATTTAATTGTAATATTAGTTTTTAGTTATTGACATTACAATTATTTAAAATTTTATTTTAATATATTAATTAAGGATATGGTAAAATATTAAGTCTCGTGAAAAATATAACATGAAATGTACTAGTATTTAATAAAAAAGAATAGCGATAATTTATTTTTGTAAGAAAATAGTTGAATGTGATTGGAAACATATAAATAGTTTTAAAAATAGTTAAATTATTTAATCAAATATTATTGAATAATTAAAAAATAATAATAGATTAATATAGTATATCATATTAATGGAAAAAATATTAAATTTATATATATTTACCTTATAAGTCATTAATTAACTATTACTAATGCAGCCCCCAAATTAAAAATCACATTAAGAAAATATCACTTACCATTTATCTTATTTTTCATCTTATCATTTATCTTTTATCACATTCACTTTTTTCATTTCACTAATAAATAAAATTAAATAAATTATCTTATAATTTCTTTTTTTATAAAATTAACTATATTTTTAATATGTGTGAAATGTGTAAAACATTGTATAACAGGTAGAATATTTTAGATTGATTATTCTGTATTTGTTTCAGCAATTATTTTAATATTTTCAAGTTCATCAGATTAACAATAATTTCTATATATATATATATATATATATATATATATATATATATATATATATATATATATATATATATATATATATATATATATATATATATATATATATATATATATATATATATATATATATATATATATATATATATATATATATATATATATATATATATATATATATATATATATATATATATATATATATATATATATATATATATATATATATATATATATATATATATATATATATATCTTTATATATTTATAATAATGAGATTAATTCATTTATATGTATATTTTTTATGGAGTGCTAATTTTATAGTTATTAATGCAGAATATTATTTTTATTTTTATTTTTTAATATGCAAAAGAATCAAATAACTAGAGCACAGGGGTACTAGTACAAACTTCCTTCACAAAAACAGCTTAAAGAAAGGAGAGAAGAGACATGGTATGTCAATAATAATAACTATCGACAGTAGATGAAATTATACCTAAATTAGAAGTGCACTCAGCAAGATTCGGTGTTTTATCTTTGAAAATCACTTCATTTATATGCAACCAAATTGTCCAAATAGCAGCGCCAAATGTTGAACACTGCTCTTGTTTCTCCCTTGTCCGTAACCATCTGACAATAGTTTGGGAAATCTGCAATTTCCTGCTCCAAGAGTGACACCGAGCTCCCCAACCATCTTTGCATTTCCTTCCAAATGTTCATGCTTAATTGACAATAATTAAATATATGGTCTCTTGATTCCTGGTGATCATTACAAAACATACAAGACACATTATTTTCAACCGTAAGCACCCCTCTAAAAATTAAATTAATATTCAAACAGATTTCAAAAAATATTTATATTTAAATATGAATATTGTAATAACAATATGTGAGAGAAAGAAATAAACCAGTGTGTAATTTGGATTACTATAAATTTGAAGAAGAAAAAAATAAAATAAAATAACTAAATGTATTTGTGAATGGAATAGGCCTAATCCGGTGACAAATAATTGTTCAATAATTGTTCATTTTTTATTTTATTGATATAACATCGCAAATAAATTTTTCTAAAATTTTAATGGAGTTATATATAATCGATATCAGATATTTAAAATTCTAAAATAATTTTAGGTAATGATGCGGAGAAACATATTATATGAATTTTTATACATATTAATTAAATTATGTTTTTCATACATATTAATTAAATTATATAACATAAAATGGAAGTAAGATGGAGTCATAAACATAAATCTTCCTCAAGCTTCAATCATTCTGCAGCTTTCTTACCTTTGTCCACTTGTCTATTTGAAAGTAAAAAATGTGGAATGAGACCTACTTGTCTCACTTAGTTTCTTATTAAACCCTTAAAGTTAGTAAAACTTGAATAAGATTTTTCAAACATTTGATCAACATTACAATAAGGATAATTCACATTCAATTGATCAGAATTACAATTAGGATAATTCATATAAAATACACGATGTATATATAGTGGATTCTATTACACCATTTCGAATACTAATAACAAAATTATCAAATTTAATCATGAAATTATTATGTTTCTTCCCTAAATTTATTGGGCAAAAATGCTGCAGTTTTTCAGCGGTGCAACATCAAATTAAAACAGATGTCCTGACATAATAACAAATCTCATTCTTATAAAATTAGTACTCAAAATGATGAGAAACGAGTCTTATTTTCAATTTCCAAATAAGAATCATAAACAAAGTTTCCAATTAAAAGTTATGCCTAATTTTATGGCTGGTATGTCATTTAAACTCTGAATTTTCAACATCATAATATTGAACAATAGCATTCTAATCAAATGCCAAACCACTCTTAAACTAATATTTTAGATTTTTCTAAATAACTGTCCTATTTTCTCTAATTAACCATCTAGCTAATTGCACTATTATTTCAACCACATAGTCCTAAAAACCTTACCCCTTATTCAAAGAGTTCCCAACACCCAATTTTCAACTTAAAATGTAGTGAAAAACGATGCTAAAAAGTAAAATGGATTTTTTAATTGGTAAGAAATCTACGGGGTAAAAAAAGAGAAAAGCAAGGAGAACACAATAAAATTGGTTATAAACTTAAATTTTTTACTTTCTCTTTGAAATAAGATTACAAGTGTATCAGAATAACAAATAACTCTCTCACCCTAATTAAGATTTGCAATGATAAGAGACTAGTTTGCTATTTATAAGAAAACTAACATACTAAACCAATGAGATTTTATACGCACACCCATTACAAGTTAACTTAGAGGACAACCTAACTTAAACAATTGGACATAACAAGCATGCCCAATTCTACATGCTAATAAAAACTAGCAAATATCGACTTATGCATGTTATAAAAACTTCAATTACAACACGCACTATTTCGACAGCAGCATGCGAACAAGTTTCGACCTCATGCTTAATTCCTGTTGGACCAGAAGCTGCCCCTTCGACCATACTAGAGTTCGATCCAACATCTCACAAATCTCCATCTTGGAACAAACTCTATAACAACAAGGAAATAAACTAGCTCTCTTCATGCTGCTTTATCAAATGCATACATTGAAAAAACTTAAAACTTGGCAAAGTCTTGGTGATCATATCAGCAACATTATGATCTGCGAAAACCTTAAACACTTGGACTTCTCCATGCTCGATTACCCCTCTAACGAAATGTTGTCACACATTGATGCGCTTGGTTCGCTCATCATATGTTGAATTCTTCTATAGGTATATTGCACCCTAAACCCTAAATGAGGGCAATATATTATGCTTCAGTGTTGGATAAGGAAACAATATTTTGAAATGTTGTTTTCCAACTAATTGATGTGCCAAACTTAGTGAACACATATCTAGAAATAGATTTTCTAAAATCTATACAACCTGCATAATCAGAGTCAACATATCCTTCGATTATTACTTTAATATCTTCACCATAGGTTCCACCATAAATTAGGACTCTGTTCAGAGACCAATTTATGTACCTTAGAATCCACTTCAATTCTTGTCAGTAAGCCTTTCTAGGATCCGCCATGTACCTGCTTACAAGACTTACTGCATATTCTATGTCGGGTCTAGTACATACCATAACATACATCCAAGAACCTACTATGTTAGCATATGGTATGTTATTCATAAAAGCTCTTTCAACCTCAGTATTGGACACTGATCTATACTCAGCTTAAATTGAGGGTTTGTCAGAGTCACAAAAGGCTTTGAATTCGACATACCAAATTTGTCGAGAATCTTTTGTTGGTATGCCTCTTGAGATAAGAATAATTTCAAATGTTATCTATCTCTTCGGATATTAATCCTAGGAATTCTGGATGCAGCTCCTAGATCCTTCATGGTAAACTCCTTATTAGGTTCAACCTTACCCTTCATTACATCCTCGATATTGTTATTTTCATTGAGAATATAATCTACATAAAGCAACAAAATTACAAATAAATTTTCAAGTCGAAATCAGAAGTAAACATAGTGGTTGAACTGATCTCTAATGAAACCTATGTGTGTCGTGAACTTGTTGAGTCTCTTATTCCATCGTCGAGGAGATTGTTTCAGATCATATATTGACCTTGTCCGCTTGCACACATAATCTTCCTTTCCCCTTTTTTCATACCCTTCAGGTTTCCTCATCAGAATTGTTTCATCTAGATCTCCATACAATAAAGAAGTATTCACATCCATTAGTTCCATTTGCTTCACAACAGGAGAGAACACGTTATTAAAGTCGAAGTCTTATTTTTTAGTGAAACCCATTGCAACTAATATTTCCTTGTATCTCTTTGAAGTCACTCCTTTGATTCATTCCTTAACTTTGAAAATCCACTTACAACTAAATAACATGGCTCCAACAGGTTTCTTGATCAGTTTCAAAGTTTCATTATCATGAAGAGATTTCATCTCATCATCCATGGCCTTCAGCCAATCAGTCTTATTTTTACTCCTCATAACTTCCTTATAGTCTCTAGGTTCTTCATCTAGAACCTCACATGCAGAGATTAAGACATAAGCTATGAGATCTACATACCCAAGTCTTTGAGGTGGATTGATGATACTTTTAGGCCTATCGCTTGCCAACAGGTGGTCAACAAAAGTTTCCTCAAATTCCTCAGTATCTTCAACATTTTATGCTTCTTCTTCAACTTGATTTGGGATACACAATCCAACATTGACATGATCTACCTCAACATAAAGTCTCTTCATATCCCAGTTCTTCAAATATCTCTACACTTCGACCATCATCATCAGTTTTCTTGAAAGTTATCTTAGCTTCATTGAAAAGTACATCTCGATTAGTGATACACCTCGTGTGACCTGGCTCTAGTCACCATAACCTATAAGCTTTTACTCCTTTAGGGTATCACATAAACATGCATATTAGAGCTCCTGGTTCAATATTTTCTTGCCTAATATGAACATAGGCTACGCAATCAAATACTCTAAGTTTGTTAAGATTTGGCGGATGTCCTGACCAAACTTATTTACGTGTCTCAATATTTAACACAAACGAATGACATCCTTTTTATCAAATATGTTGTTGTCGAAACAGCCTCTACCCCAAAACTCCCTATTTAATACAGGACTAGTCACATGCATCTAGCTCTTTCAAAAATTTAGTTTTTCGACTTTGTCTCCACAAGTAATTTTTTTTTCCATAGTTTAACCAGACCCTTTTCACTAACGTGGCCCAATCTCATGTACCGAACTGTTGTCGATGACAATGGTTCCATGGAAGCAACATCAAAAGAAACAGTGACAACTTAATCCGTAACGTTATACAATCCATGTTTCTTCACACCTCTAAAGACTTCCTTCGACGCCTTGATGAATCTTAGGATACTTCTATCTCCTTGGAAATTATATCCTTTCTAGTAGAATTCACCAAGAGAAATTAAATTTCTCTTCAAATCAGGTTGATACCTGAATTCAGTCAATAACCTTATTGAATCATCATGGAGCTTGAATCTCACAAATCTAACACTTGCAATCTTGCAAGCTTTATTATTTCCCAACAATATAGATCCACCATCTTGATTACATAGTTCATCAAATAAGTTTTGTTTGAAGTCATCTGCCAAGTGCAAACTGAATCCATAATCCACTCTTTAATTGAGTTGTTTATTGAAACAACAAGAACATCAGACGAGCCTTAACCATGTGATCTTTCAGACGTTCACGATACACTTTTCTTGTATGGTCCTCATTCTTATATGATAACATTGAATATAAGATGCATCGCCACTATAGGACTTATGTTGACTTTTACCCTTCTTCTTGTCGAACTTGCCATCTATCTTTGTGAATTTTTCCTTAACCGACATACCTATACTAGTTGAAAATGGATTGTGCTCCTTTCGTTCATTCAAATCCTTAGAATACAAGGCTGATTGAACTTTTTCAAATGTTTGAAAATCTTTTTCGTACAAGAGTGTTTCTTTGAAGTGAGCATGTATATATGGTTGAAAGGTTTAATCGAACCGTTTTGGAAAGAGTTAGATACATGTTGAGTAGTGCAGGATGAAAGAAGGTGTTTTTGGCATAGGCTGTTTCGAAAAAACATATTTGATAAGCACATGTCCTTTGATTGTGTTAGATATGAAGACACTTGCAGAAGTTTGATTGGGACATCCACCAGATCTCGACAAACTTAGAGTATTTAGTTGTGTAGCCTATACTCACATTAGGGAAGACAAGATTGAATCTAGATCTCTGAGATGCATGTTCATGGGATACCCTGAAGAAGTCATTGCTTATAGGGTATGGTTCCTAGAACCATGTCATAGAAGGTGTGTCACAAGCCGAGATATGGTTTTCAATGAATTTGAAATCACTTTCAAGAAAACTAATGATGTTGGTTGAAGTGCAGAGATATATGAAGTGGAGCTGGAACAATAATAAATTCATGTTTAGGTGGAGCACATCGTTGGGAAATTCATGTTTATGCTAAAGATACAAACAAAGTTGAGGAAATTATCAATGACTACCTGTTGGCAAGAGATGGGCTCAGAAGAGACATAAAGCCACCTTAGAGACTTGGGTATGTGGATATCATATCTTATGCCTTAATATCTACATGTGAGGTTTTAGATCAAGAACCTATAGACTATAAGGAAGTTATGAGGAGTCGAAATAAGACTGAATGACAGAAGGCCGTGCATGATAAGATGAAATCTCTTCATGATAACCACACTTAGGAATTGATCAAGAAATATTTTGGATTCAAGTTAGTCAGTAGTAAATGGACTTTCAAAGTTAAAGAAGGAAACAAAGGAGTGACGTCGAAGAGATAAAAGGCAAGATTGGTCACAAGGGGTTTCACTCAGAAAGAAGGTTTCGAATTTAATGATATATACTCTCTTGTTGTGAAGCACATGTTTATTCAAATGTTAGTTTCCATGGTGGCACAATTCAACCTAGAACTGGAACAAATGGATGTGAACACTACTTTCTTGTAGGGAGATCTAGATGAAACAATGATGCTGAGGAAATCTGAAGGGCATGTACAAAAAGGAAAGGAAGATTATGTGTGCAAGATGAATTATATTTATATGAACTCAAAAAGTCTCCTTGATAGTGGAATAGGAGATTCAAGAAGTTTATGGCACACATAGGTTTCATTAGAAGTCAGTTCGACCACTGCATATACTTTACATTACGATTTGGAAATTCATTTTTTTATTTTGTTTCTTTATATGGATGATATTCTTATAGCAAGAAACAATTTCAAAGATGTAATGAAGGTGAAGGTTGAATTCAATAAAGAGTTCGACATGGAGGATTTGGGAGTTGTATCCAGGATTCTTGGGATTGACATCCAGAGAGATAGAAAGTAGTTAAAATTAGGCGTATCCTGAGAGACATGCCTACAAAATACTCTATACAAATTTGGTATGTCTATTTCAAAGCCTGTTGTGACTTTGAAAATCCCTTAATTCAAGTTAATCATGGATCAGTGTCCCGATACTGAGGTCGAAAGAGCTTATATGAATAACATCTTATTTTCTAACATAAAAGGTTATTTAATGTATGATATGGTATGTACTAGACGGGACATAACATATGCAGTAAGTCTTGTAAGCACGTACATAGCGAATTTATGGAGGAGCCTGTGGTGAATATAGTAAAGCAGTAATAAAAGGGTATGTTAACTATGATTATGCAAGTTGTATGGATTCTAAGAAATCTGGATACGTGTTCACTATGTTTGGCACAAAAATCAGTTTTAAAGCGACACTTCATAAGGTTCTTTCTTTATCAACAACTTAAATGAAATATATCGCCCTCACTAAAGTTGTAAAAAAATCATTGTGGCATGAAGGTCTAGCTTAGGAGATAAAAATTCAAGGTTCAGTTATCTCTGTTAAATGAGATAGTCAAAATGTTATACACTTGTCAACGATACATGAGTGATAGACAAAGAACACAAACACTAAAAATCTAAAAGACTCCCAAAACCCTAAACTTTATGTTGCTTATACAGTTTCTTCTTTGTGAATGCTTGTTATTTTAGGTCATAACAAGTCCTTATATATAGACTTTTGCAGTATGGGCTTAGACTCTTCAAATAGAACCAATCTTCATGTTAAAAACAACGGCAAGATCTTCTCATAAAAATAGGAACAAATCTTTTTAAATCTTCCTAAAATGTGTCTAAGACCCTTTTAAGAAATCCAATTAAAATTCACACGATTTCTTATTACATGTCTCAATTCATCAGAATTACTCATGGTTTCATCATATAACAACAACCCATCATATCACACATATTATGCATCAATTCATTACGCAACAATATCACAATTTCATCAATTTTCCATCAAAACATCATAATAACACCATTAACCAAAACCCCAATACCAACCTACAATTATCTAAACCGTAAATCAATTATAATAACAATGAAAAACTCCTCTTACCTTATATTCTTCCTTGCAACTTATTCCTCTTCACATTCTACAAAAAAAAAAAAACCTTGTTCTCTTCTTGCCCTGGCTATCCACGGCGTTTTTATCTTTTCACGATTGCACATAATGACACATGATTCCCTTTATTCCTTGTTCAACCCATAGACCCTTTCAATAGTCTTCCCATCTTACCCTCACTTACATCACAATATTAGCACCTTGTCCTCATAGTCTCTACCCCTTATTATTATTTTATTTAACTAATTAAAATAATTCCAACTAATTATTCTAATTATCCAAATTATCCTAAAAATACCTAGTATTACCTTTGTTCTCACTACTCAATCCTACACCCCACAAAACATCAGATCAAGCATCAGGTTCATCACAATATCACATATACTCCAAAAATACGTCACAAATACTCATAAAAAATCAATTAGATAATTAAATAAATAATGTAATTAATTTAGGGTGTTACATGAAGATTTAAAATGAATTTAAGTACATTAGATATAGTTGGATAGAGTGTAACAAAGAAAAAGCTTGAGAATTAAAACATTCATCCACAATTTCCACGTGTCCACCACCAGTGATGTACAAGCCAGAGAGGGGAAATAAGAAGAGTAAAAAAAGTTAGGAGTTATATGCCCCATGATCCTTCACAGTGGGATTAGGCTGAGGGCTCGTAGGGAATTCATGCGACGAAGAGATCATGTACATAACCAACTCCAAGTCAACTGTATAGTCAGTCTTCAAGACATCTTTACTTATCTCCGTTTCCTACTTTCTTACATAACTACATTAATGGCATTTTTGAATGGAAAATCCTAGTCTTTGGTTCAAACACAGTTAGATGGGGAAGTATATCAAAATCCTTAATTGTATTCCAATGTGTTATATGACACGGTCTCTAATATTAGGAGTTCGTTGTGAGTAGCTAGCTTATAAGTTAAGAGTTGTGAAAAATGGAAAATGGTTTCTGATATGTGTTACTTTATTGCTTCTAGATACCGTGTCATATTAGTCTCATTGTCCAAGAACCTTAACATAACTTTTCTGACCATGAGTGGTATCTCCATTTATGTCTGCGAGTTAACATAAGCTTATAAAAGTTTATTTTGTTAACAGTCATTGGATCCGCATAAAGTTGAAACCTAATTGCCAATTGTCCCATCACTAATCGCTGGAGACATAAATCTAGTTAAGGTGCAAGAGCATGGGAAACATCATATGTGGGGATGTGTAAGGCTGACAAGAAGTTAGAAAGTCAACATAATTTATTTTGTGTCGATATTGCAGGGCATTATCCATTCTATGTATATACTTCATTGAGTTAGTTGTGACTGTATGGATACTTTTTATACAGTATGTTAATATTGTCATTCTGTTTTGTTAAAAATGTCAAAATCTTAATTTAAAAAACAAAACCACCTAAAAAAGTGCATTGACTACTAAATTTATAAAAGTTCGAAAAATTTGATATCCACCCGATTTTTCTATATATCTGATACTTAGTGTAGGTAAGCGGTTTTTCTTTAAAAATATAATAATAACGGATAAGATTTTGTAAAAATAATATTAAATTTTTAGAAAAATCTAAAATAAATGTATCAGATTTTTGAAAATTTCGATATTTCTTTTCCAGAAAAAAATGCATTTATACTGAATTGTTATGGAAATATCCCGTATTTTTTCATAGAAACTAAAACCGTAAAACTTTTAATAAAAGTAGGGTAAAAATTCATATAAAATCCCAAAATTAAAAAAGTCGGTATCATATAAAAAATCCTATAATAAACTACACTTTTTTAAAAACCAAAAATATTGAGTAAATACATAATGATAAAAAACAATTCTATGAGGTGCTAGATATTAGGGGGTGTAGTAGGAGGAATAACCTCCTATTAGTGTAGTAGACTTGCTCAAGCCTAATATGTTATGGATTCAATTCTTGCTTAGGACAATGGGCTGAAAGGACAAAACCTAGGAAATTTTTTAATACATCCCTTATGAGGTTTTAGGGATCTTATAATAAAGGATATTATTTAGGAAAATGAATGAAAAACTTTATTTATTATTAAGAAAATTTTATTTCGTATAATAATATTTATTTTCCTATCTCTATATTATAGGTTTTGACTAAAATACCCTTAAATAAAATTTCATTAAAAATTAAAAAAATCAAAAAACTTGACTATCAAAACTGTTTCGAAAAATTAAAAAAAATGACTTCCGTAACAATTTTGAAAAATCTTTTCAAAATATAATAAAAATGATGTAAAAAAATAATTTTCAAAAACACTTTTGAAAAAACTTCTGAAACACAATAAAAATTATGTAAAGAATTGATTTCCGAAATACATTTGAAAAATCTTCCATTACAAAAATAAAAATTAATGTAAAAATTGACTTCCGAAACATTTTTGTAAAATCTTTCAGTAAATAAAAATTAAATAATAATTTTCAGAACACTTTTGAAAAGTTTTTAGTACAAAAAACATTTAAAAATGACTTCCGAAACAGTTTTAAAAAATCTTTCAAAATACAAAATACAATAAAAATCGTATAAAAATTTAAATTTCGAAACACTTTTGCAAAGTCTTACTACATACAAAATAAAAATAATAAAAAGATATTAAATAATAACTTACTTAAAATATAAATAACAAAGTTGGTATTTTTTATAAAATGTACATCTCTGAAAGTTTTATATGCAATAAAAAAATTAAATTTATTAAATAATTGATATATGACACATTTATAAATAATAAAAAAAAATTAAATTTATTGAATAATTGATATATGTGGTATAAAATAATTACTAGACATATCATTTAGGAAAAAATTTAGGGGCAGCGGTAAGTGAAGTAAAAAATTTCAATACACAGTACCACCTTCTAGGCTCTAGCATTGACCAAAATGTAACTATTAGTCTGGTCCATAGCCAAGGAATATTTATTAAATATGGGCTATACCTCTGATACACTGACATGCTAGGCCAAGCAACATACTAATTCTACTAATCAATTTTCCAAAATATTTTTCACACCCCACAAAACAATATTAAATGCTGCTAAAAATATAGTTGAACTCTCTTAAATGTTGCAAAAAAAACAACACTAAGCTAGTACTAATTTCATTGATGATTTTCTAATTTGTTAGAACATTAATTAATTATATCATACAAAACAAAAACCTATGCTACTACTATGTGATGATATATTTTCTATACACAAAGTCTAGTTAATAAGATGAGACTCTTATGTGTAATCCATTTGGTGCCACAACTCTAGGAAATTTCATTAATTTATCTCCTCCTACTTCTTCCCATCTGCAATATCAAACTCAATATTATTACATATTGTCAGATAACATATAACATAATATATTTGTCTCAAATTATGTGTCATTTAATTTTAATAACACAGATGACAATAAAGATTAAATTCTCTCACCTGTATTTAGTTACAAAGTAGTGTAAGAAAGTGGAAATTTCAGCTATGCCCAATTCTTTGCCTGGACATTGTCTAGTGCCTCCTCCAAATATCAAGAAGTGACTTTGGGACTCTAGACTATTACCCTGCATTTTTCAAGTGACTTGTTAATTAAGATACCATTTCAAGATTTTGTGCATATAGAAATAAAAATATATAGCAAAAAGTTGTCACTAACCAGCCATCTCCATGGGTTAAATGTTAGTGGATCATGATATAGAAAAGGGTCATAGTTTATCTCTCTAGTATATACATATATTCTCCATCCTTTAGGTACCAAATAGCCTAAAAATATCATTTACAAAACACAAAATAACCAAAATTAGTTATTGATCGACGAAACACTGCAACAGACACAATCATCAGACACAATACTAAAAAGCACGTGTCAATAACAACAATTATGTGTTTATGTCATGTCAGATTACTACTTATACATGTCTAATACGTGACCGATACACTACACTGATGCATGTCGAATACCAGACACACAGTCGGGCATTGGTATGAAATGTTTTTTCAACTATGACTATATGATATTAAAATAATCTAAGTACTAACTAACTTGGAAAAGATGCATATTTTCTGCCAAACTTTTCACATTGTGAAAAGGGTCTAGTTGGTTTGTTGAAAGGGTGGTCAAATGGCATGTGAACAATTACACAATCCTAGGGATGAATTTCTGTTTGTGGTTACTGTTTAAAAAGCTTTATGATGCTGAAAAAGTTGATGAAAGAGACCTAAAAGGTCAAACACTTATCTTGAGCCCACAAATACATATAAACTATAGAATTCAAGAGTAGGCCAATCACAAAAACCCACCATTTAATTCCATGTCATGAGTTGTTTTTCTCAGAACTCCATTAACTATTGTAGCTAATCTTGATGTCTCAAAAATCACCTGCATAATCACAGTTTAACTTAATACTAGTCCACAAAGTTTATTCGGAAAAATCCCTTAAAAATTGTTTAAAACACCGATGACGATTGATATAAACCATCAAAAATAGAACTTCACGTTTTTGTTATTGTAACGTACTAACGTCTAAGACAATGATATGATCAATGCAACTTAGATCATTGGCTTAGTCGGTGAAGATTTATTTCTAGACAGTGAAATTAATCGTCGTTGGTTTTTTTACTTATAATAGAAGAAATATTACGAGTAACAATTCATACCGCGCGAGTAAACCTCATTGACTTGAGATCATTACAATCAATAGGATCTTCTGGCTTTTTCCTTTCTCTAATAGCAAAATGTTCTTTCTGCAAGATTTCAATAATCAATATTATCACAACCATAAAAAATTTCAAAAAAAGAACTTAATAGAAAAAGCAATTATAATGTTAAACTTTTGCACATACCCTCATTTCTTCAAGAACTTTAGGATGATCATGAAGGTACTTTACAGCCATCATTGAAGTGGTTGAAATAGTTTCATATCCAGAATACATAATTGTAATGATTAGATCAATAAGTTCTTCATCATTAAGTTTGCATCTATTATCATTATCTCCTCTCATCAAACAACTAAGCATGTCTTCATAGTTCTCTTTTGATTCTCTCCTTTCCTTTAGTAGCTTACTCAAAATGCTAATTATACTTTTCCTTGCCTATAAAAATCAATCAAATATAGAGATTAATCAAAATTAGTCCCATCACAGTTTTTAAAGACAGACTATCGCATAGGGTTTTAAAACTTTTACAGTTAAATTATGTACAGAGGGCCTCCAAAAAATTAAGACGGTTCTGAATGTTTTTACCTGTAATCCGCGGCGATAGTTTGTGCCTGGAAGGTTAAGAGGGAGGGAGAGAGTTCCTAAAACAAGCTTGAAGAACTCTGTCATGAAAGGGTGAGAAATTGAGCTTGTTTCCATACCAGCAATCTGCTTCAAGGATGAGAGAAATGCCATCTGTTCAAAAAAATTGAGAATTCGCAATTATAGTTAGAAAGTTTTCTAATAAACTTTCATTTTTTTATCATGAAACTTTATCTGAGAAATCATCATTATAATACATGAAAGACAAAGTACAACATGTTTGAAATGTGATTTGTCTGAAGTTAACTTATAAAACGTAGCTTCAGACAAATCACAATGCAACGCGGTTCTGTCAAATTCACTGTCAATCCAAACATGCGTAAAATTGTAAAACTATACAATAAGCATGTTTGAAATCAAGGTGAATTAGACGAAACTGCGATTATTTGACTGACAAACTCACTGTGAATCCAAACATGCGCACGGACGGAGTTGCGAACCTGTTTAGTTTTGTCTTGAATGTTGATAACTTTGTTTTCCCAATGACTCAAGTGAGTCCTCATGAATTGATCAATTTTAGGTAAAAGCTGATTTCTTATCAAGGTGGGGCTAATGATTGAAAGCAATGTCCCTCTCATGTACTTGTGAGTGGAGCCATGAACAGCTGCAATGTTACATTTTCCTAAGATATCTAACATGGATTGAGGGTATCCTGGAACAAACCCTTTTGCTTCATTCATCAATATGTATCTATTTAGCTCTGCATCCATTGATACAATTGTAGGACACCCTAATATATGTGATTTGAAAATATTTCCATACCTGCCATTCACATCAAAATAAAGTTAGTTCAATATATTCATCATCTTAACAAACTTCATCAAATATCACTGCACATCTATCAACTGAACTGACGTAACAAAATTTGACATAACAAAATTATTTTTTATATTTTTTAAAATAGCTACTTGAGCTAATTTAACAAAAAACCTACAAACCGTATTATTAACTGAGTTAGTTTAACGAAGCTTTTCTGTATTTTTTTTAACAGCGGTAAATTTGACAGAATCACGTGTATCAGAGTAATTTAATAAAAAATAAATTTATAAAAAGAAGTTTTCATTTCACTTAGAAAAACATGAACATAGGAAGACCAAACTATGATGATGATGATGATGATAAAACATGTGAAGTTGTAATGTTTTTTTTTACCTTGACCTTTGATTTTTCATGAAGTTAGGACCTTGTTTAAGAAACTCAGTAGTTTCTCCAAAAACAGGCCAGCCCATTGTTCCTTGAGGCAAACCTTTTCTTCTGTATCTAACATCATTCCATTTGAGAAGAGCAGAGAAAAAGCAGAAGACAAAGAGAAAAGCAAGAATAGGAATGAATATAGCCATTGGTAGTAATTGAGTTGGAAAGAATTGAACACAAGTGCTTATATATATAAGCACTTTGAGGTAGTAGTATTAGTATTTGTATAGCATTTGAATATGAGAGTGGACAAAAAGAGCCACCCTATGAGAGAAGTAGCATCCCCCTATGGTTTATGTTGGAGAATGAGAAAATAAATAAAAATGAAATGATGAGATTGTTGGAAGGAGAAAAAGTGATTATGAAAATGGAGAAAGAGAAGTATTGGTTGGTTATATAGAGAGAAAGAGAGAGGGAAATGGGGTGAAGAGTTGGTTGTATGGATGTTGATAGATGAAGTAGATATGGTAAGGTATTTACTGCTTATGTTGTTTTTGTACAAGGTGTTGGGCTTATCTATGATAACTATTGCACAATTTTATTCCATCTTTTTTGTACTCTCTCAATATTTTATATCCTCACGTTTTATAAAAATATTTCTACTACAAAACTCACACAAAATTTAATTTATATAAATATTTGTACTACAATAAACTCAAGTTTAACTAACTCATTTAATAAACTCCCTCCCAATTGTATCCTAGAATAAATAATTTATTTCAATTTTCAGTATATTTTTTTAATATTATTTTTTAATTAATTAAATTTTAATGTATGATTAAGAGTATTATAATAAAAAAATTATTTTTGTTGTGAATCAGATGCCTTAAAACAAATATATATAAGCTTGTAGGGAAAAAGAATGAAGAACACGATGAACACAAGGATTGGTTATTAACTGCTATTCTTTCCTTTATCTTCAAAACAAGATTACAAGTATACAAGAATAACAAATAACCTTCTCTCACCCTAAATTAGGATTTGCAATATGCAATGATGAGAGACTAGTATGCTATTTATAATAAACCTAACATACTAAACTAATGGGCTTTTATCACAAATACCCATTACAAGCTAACTTAGGGTACAAGCTAACTTAACCAATTGGACATAACAAACAGGCCCAATTCGATGCTAACAATTCTAGCATCCTTCGACACAATAGAGTTCGATCCAATATCTCACAATTTTCATTTTTATTTTTTCAATATATATAAAATGGTGAATTATGTCACTCATTATAGAACGGAGAGAATAAAAATGTTTTTAAAGAAGTCACTTTTTCAAATTAGAATGCAATATTAACTCTTTTTAATTCTTCATTCTAATTACTATTATTTTGTTCCTTTGAGGACATTCGATAAAATTGGAACGATATAGAAAAGATAAACATAGCCTCTATGAAAGGATGATACGCATATATCGAGAAATAGTCCAAATTAAAAAAGTGCTATTAATTTCATAATTTCTAATTCAATTTATTTTTTGAGATAAGAACATTTATATTTCATTAATTAATTAAAAGGTGCTCAATATACGCTGTGAAAATTTTACTCGTAAACTATTTAGATAAAGTGTGGCCGCCTTAACTAAATAATATGTAATTTTATTTATTTGTCTTTAAATGAAACTAACACTAGAGTTTTTATAATGAGTAGAAATCACTTATCTACAATGACATATAATACTTTCAAATTATGTGAATTTTTGAATATGTTCAAATTATAAAAGTATAGTGAGATCAAATGTTTCAAGGTTGTTGGCTTCTTTAATCGCGGTGACCTTAGGTTGCCAATTCCTAGTAAGACATCTCAAGACTTTATTAATAGCAATATAATTAGATATAGGATTGCCTAGTAAGTTCAAACGATTAAGAAGATGAGAGAATCTCTTTTGCATTTCCACAATGGTTTCACCATTTTTCATGCGAAATAGTTCAAACTCTTGAGTGATTGTATTTATCCGGGCTTGTTTGGCCTCATTAGTTCTCTCATGGAAAACTTTTAGAGTGTCCCACATAGCCTTAATGGTTTTACAATGGGAAATATGGTATAACTCATTGTCCCCTAATGCGGATATGATGGTGTTCTTAGTTTTCCAATCACAAGACCACTCACATATGCTTTCTTCATGTCATGTGAAGTGAGCATCCAGAGTTCACGTATTATGATTGGTGTCTTAACTCTGCTGCATAGGATATCTACAACATATACTATTTTATATTTTGGTACCCAGAGTCTTTTGGGTCCTTTTGAATTAGTTTTCCCAAAGTTTCTAATAAATTTGGGTTTATGTGCAGCATACAAATTTTGTGTCTGTGCTGGTGAGTAGTGATAAGAAAAGGAGATTCAGGTTTTTTTTATGGAAGTGGGTTTTGATCATCATTATCAGAAACATAACCAACTCCTTTTTTCCCTCTATGACTGACACTATAGATCGAAGCCATTTTGCTTATGCCAACGTTTTTGTTTAAGAATTTCTGAAATGCCTTATGATATTTGTATAAGAAGGTTTCAAAAGATGAAGGAGCTTTAGAAAGAGTTTCATCAAGTTTTAAATTTTTGTTTTCAAAAAAAGCATTTTGTTTTTCTAAAATAAAATTGTTTCCTTTTTGTTCAAGAAAATCTTTCTCTAGTTTACCATACTCTTCAATTTCATATTCATGAACCTTCATTAGATTCTTTAAATTTCTTTGAAGATTCTGATACCTATTCAAATATTCAGATACACATAATTCTAAATCAGAACGAGAAAGTTCATAAATACCTCTTCTGATTCAGACTCGATTTTTGTAGTATTTCCATCTGACAGAGGCATCCTATGTTGCTATGAGACCTTTCTTCTTTCCATTGAAACTATTTTTCTTGAAACTTTATCTTCTGGTGATTTCTTTATTGAGTGTTAGACATTAGTTTATGTAGTGTCCATAAACTAATTAGCACATTACTTCCTTGCTTTCTCTTCTTCTTATAGATGTTTCTGGATGATCTCCTATGTTTCTGGATCCTCAAAATTTGTTTTGTCTTTTCTTCCAGAGTTGAGTGACTCTTCTGGACAGAAGGGACAATTCATCTTCGTCATCAGAAACTTCATTGTCATAATCTTCTACTTCTTCAGCTTTGAATAATTTTTTCTTTTCTAACTTGGTTCTTTCTGATATGGATCTAAGAGTGACAAATTTGCCTCTTTTCTAGGGCTAATCTTCCTCTAAATCTATTTTATAACTTCTAATAGAACTAACCAACTCTTCAAGAGCTATGTTATTCAGAAATTTAGATAGCTTTAAGGCAGTTACCATAGGTCTCATCTTTTGGGAAGACTTCTAATGATTTTTTTGATATGATCAGATGTGGAGTAACCTTTTCCCCAGAACCTTAAGTCCTGCTACCAAGGTTTGAAACCTCGTGAAACACACTCTCAACAATTTCTTCTTCTTCCATCTTGAAAGCCTCATATTTCTGGATTAATGCTAGAACCTTAGTTTCCTTGACTTGCACATTTCTTTGATGTGTCATTCTCAAGGAGTCGAGAATATCATTTGTCGTTTCTCTATTAATAATCTTTTAATATTCATTGTAAGAAATAACATTGAGAATAACATTTATGGCTTTGAGGCGATTCTTCAAATTACGCTTTTGTTCATCATTCATTCTGTGTCAGGGAATAGGAATACTAATCCCATATACAGACGCCTCATATCCATTTATGGAAATATTCAAAAGATCTATATCATGGTCTAGAAAGAAACTTTCTATTTTATCTTTTAGTAGTCAAATTTCTCTCCATAAAAAACATGAGGCTTAGCATTGTAACTATCTCTTTCGTTTTTGTTAGAAACAACCATAGAAGTTTTATCACACTAGATCTCTCCACACAGTTAAGTGTTTGTTTGAAAAAAATCAATAACATATTCAGAGCTCTAATACCAATTGAAGGTTGAGAAAACCACAAGAAAAGGGGTTTGAATTGAGTTTTAAAAAAAATTGATTAGAAATACTATTCACACAAACAATGAAGATAGCCAAGCTAAGAAAGAAAATTGACACAATCAACTTATATAAGTTCACCTTAAACAAGGCTACTCTTGTCTACCTGCCAATGTGATTTCACCTTCAAAAAATTCTTAATCCACTAATCATAAAAGATTACAAACAAACGTCTAAAAGTTAGAAAACACCTTATTCATCTCAAGTATACAGACTAACACCTAGTCACTTAAGGAAAAACAAATCTCAAAAGATTACGAACTTCTAAGTGTTAGAAAATACCTTAGCCCTCTCAAGTATACATACTATCACTTAGTCACTTGAGAAAAAACAAATCTCAAAAGATTACAATAGAAGTGTTTACAATAGGCTTCTTGAAAAAGCAAATTTACACCAAAATTAAGAACAAATTGTTAACACAATTATGAGCAACAACTTTTTGTGTTTTTTATTTTCTCTTGGATGAATGTTTTCTCCTTGAATGTTTTTTCACTATAGGTATATATTTCAATCGCTATTCCAAAATTAGTTCAATCCATTTTTTTTCTTCTATGAAATAGTGATCCTTTATATAGGCCCAAAAAGTAGACGGTTGGGAAGGACAAAATGTCACTATCGTTTCCAACTGCATAATTGTAGCATGAGATCGTGGGAGACAAGAGAACAACAATTATTTTGGTCGTACATACATTTTCACCATTGTGGGATGGGTATTGCATTGGTGTATTATTTCTTCTAGTGCAAATTTCTTGATCTTAAATTCTAATGAAATACTTCTGATCTGAAGTAATGTTGACTACATAAGAGATCATGTTAGATGAGATTTCCAATAGTATTAGAGTCTTCAGAGTCATAACCTTGTATTTAAAGTAGGAAGCAAAAGCTTATCTAAGAAACAAATCTTGACTTCTGAGTTTGAAGCAAAAGCTTATCTGAGAAACACATGTTGACTTATGAGTTAGAAGCAAAAAATTATATGAGAAACACATATTGACTTCTAAGCTAGAAGAAAAATATAATCTGATAAGCACACAAAAATAATTTTCTAGCAACACTCGTGACTTCACAACTGGAAGCAAAATTTTATCTAGAAATTCATTTTCTGGAGACATTTAGCATTCATCTGAACTGTTGATGTTTCTTTAAAAGCGAATGTAATAGTTCTTCTGAGGCGAGCCAATAATGATTTTAATGATATTTCCATATAACTATCCAAAATCAAATAAAATATTATATGCACACTCAAGAAACTATTAGAGCACAAAATTATTAAATATAAAATATATGCATTGTTATCATCAAACTAAATATTATATGCGTAACCAGATCTCTTTCTAACAGTCAAAACTAGAATCGTGACTGTGTTCAATAGTTACAATTGATTGTGTGCGAAAGATATTTGGAGTTTGGAACCCAAAGAAGTAGTAATATTCGATAAATCAATTGGAAGCTATTATGTTTTCGTCTTGATCAAGATCAAAGGAATATAAGGGGTTTAATAAACAACAAAAGGTTAGGGTTTATAGGGTTGCTTATGGAACATGTCTCTTGTAATCAAATTTTTGCATAGTAAGAAATTATCATAATTCCAAAACTAAATTGAGGGGATACATAGACATAGAGAGGACGATTAGTGAACTTCCTAAACAAATCCTTGTGTTGTTCTCTCTTATCTCTTTAATTGCTTTATATTTCATTAAGTAATTGGTTGAATTTCATTGATTGAACGATCGAATCGTAATAATTTTTCTGTGGCTGTTTTGGTTTTAAGCTGGTTGTTGATTTACTTATAATCACTTTGATTATAAGTTCTTTTTGATATCAACAAAACTCTGGGAAAATTTCTAAAAATTCATTCGCATACCAAATGTTTGACAAATTTCATTGTTCATTATTTTTTCTTAATTTCATTGGAAATGTATTGCTAGTGAATTATTATAAATGAGTAATAAAATCTTGATTGTTTCAACTGTACAAATTCATATTATTGATTCATTTATTCCATAAGGCTTGTTGCATATCCGGGTTCCAATAACTAAGTTCGTATAGATTACTTTTATCAATGTATATCAAAAACCTTATGCGTGCACTCTTTTCAAGTATTGTTTAAGATTCTAGCTTTTAATTGGCATTTTTGGATTGGTGATATATTCACCCCACCCCTCTAAATAAGTCCTCGTCTAATAATTGGTATAAAGAGTTTGGATAATTTCGTGTTTCAAAACTCTTATTAAAAAATGGTGTACGAACCTAAAGGACTCCCAATCTTTACGGGAGAAAAATATAGTTATTGGAAAGCTTGTATGCAAATACATGTTAACTAATTTGACACGGTTGTATAGGAGGCTATTCAACAATGGTATAACTCCAGTTAAATATATTGTTAATGGTGTTGTCACACCTAAATTGAAAATACTATGAAATGAGGATGATTTTAAGAAGTGGGAACACGATTGGAAAGAGACAAATATTATCATATTCTATCTTGGAGTTGATTAGTTTTATTGCATTTCTCATTGTAAAAACACTAAGGCTATGTGGGTAACTAATGAGGTCAAACAAGCTAGAGTTAACACACTTAATCAAGAATTTGAACTCTTTGGCAGAAGGATGGTGAAACCATTGCTCAAATGCAAAAGCAGTCCTCACATCTTATTAATTGTTTAAAATTGTTAGGTAATCTTATTTCTAATGCAATTTCTAATAACAAGGTTTTGAGATGTCTTACTAAGAACTGGAAACCAAAGGTTACGACAATCAAGGAAGCCAATAATCTTGTAACACTTGATCTTACCACCTTATTTGGAAAGTTATAAGAACACGAATAAGAACTTGCTTGGACAAACATGAATAGAAACTTGAGAAAAAGAAGGAAAATGAGAAAAAAACACAAATAAGGAGGAAATAACAAAGTCTAAAGCTCTCAGGGCTTCGAGTTCAAGTTACTCAAAAGGTGAGCAAATTTAGGATAGTGATTCTTGGGATGAAGAAGATCCGGATGATGAACAAATGTGATTGTATGTGAGGAGATACAATTGATACATTCAAAAGAATGGTGTCAAACACTCAAATAAAAATCTTGTTAAATTTAAAAGGCAATCCATATCCTCTAAATATGAATAAAACAAAAAGGGTAATCCAAGAGGTATATGCCATAAATATGGAAAACTGGATCATTATAAACTGGAATGTCTATCTCTTGAAAATGAAAAGGGAAATGGCCAACAAAACAAGTCTAGGAAAGCTAGAAAATCCTATGTTGCTTGGGATAGAGATAATGATGTCTCAATCAAGGTAAGCTCAAGTGATAGTGATGAAGAGGAAAATGATTGTTTCATGGCTAATCAATATCAATTCAAGAAATAAAATATAAGTCATTCTAAATACTCTAACATTGATAAGTTGTCTTTTTTTGAATTGAAAAATGCTTTTGAAAATCTAGAAAAAGATGCATTACATGGTTATAAGAAGTTAACTTTCAATGAAAAAAATTACATACTTGGAAGCAAAGGTTGAAGAAACCAATAAGCGATTTGAAGCATTAAAGCGATCTATTTTAGATAGTCAAAATCATAAAAAGGAGGATCAGGGACTGTGTCGATTCGGATGTGAAACTTGTCAAATTTGGCAGCAAGAGGTGAGTACTCTTAAAACCAAAGTGGACAAAGCATCACAACCGTATTTTACTCTTTCTATTAATTATTCAAAGGTTTCAAAGCCTTATAAAAAATTATATTTTGATCAAGAAGGATTCAAATATGAAAAGTAAACCTCATCATAGGTTGCTTTGTCACTATTGTTGCAAGGAACTCCATATTATTGAAAAATGCAAATGTTGGTGCTTCTTAAATCCTAAGGGTACGTTTCAATGATTGCCCAAATGCAACAAATCTATCATTCACTCCCAAGGACCCAATGAAAATTGGGTACCTACCACCTTTGTTTAACTTTGTGTCTAGACTCTAAGATGGGTACATGGATTCTCAATAGTGGACGTTCAAGACACATGGCAGGAAACATCTCTCTATTATCCGACTTTGTCGCGAAGAAGAAAGGTTATGTATCCTACAGTGATCAAAACAAAAGTGTCATACTTGGAAAAGGCAGTATAGGTAATCCCTCAACCATTATTATCTCAAATGTTATGTTAGTCGGAGGTCTTAGGCATAGTCTTATTAGTATTAGTCAATTGTGCAACAATGGTTATAAGGTAACTTTTATCAAAGACAGATGCATGATAATACATAATGAGAAGAAGTATTGTATGTTTAATAGCGTGATAGTAAACAATATCTATATGCTAAACTTAAGAAATGTATCCTTGAGAAATGTCAAATGACTTGTTACCATGAGTAAAGATTCATGGTTATGGCATAAACATTTGGCACATGTCAATTTTGATCTACTTATCAAGATATTTGCAAAAGATTTAATAATTGGTCTACCTAAAATAAAGTTTTTAAAAGATCACCTATGTGATGCATGTCAAAAGTGAAAACAAACAAGAGTCTCTTTTAAATCGAAAAATCTTGTTTCAACTTCAAGATATCTTGAGCTCCTTCACATGGATTTATTTAGACTTTCACGAACCAAAATCATATGTGGCAACTACTATGGCTTTTTAATTTTAGACGATTACTCAATATTTTGTTGGACTATCTTTTTACGTAGCAAAGATGAAACATTCACTACTTTCACACGTTTCGCCAAGTTATCCCAAAATAAATTGAATTCTACAATTGTTGTCATCCGAAGCCATGGAGATAAATTTGAAAACCACCTGTTTGAAGAATATTGTGATAGGTTTTGTATTGAACATAACTTTTCAGCTCATTGAACTCCACAACAAAGTGGTGTTGTGGAGCTCAAACACCGGGTTTTAGAGGAGTTAGGAAGAACAATGCTCAATGATTGTGTTCTAACAACATATTTGTGTGCCGACGGTATTAGCATGGCATGTTATGTTTTGAATATGATACATTCGTCTCATTCTTTGCAAAAACTCCTTATAAACTTTTAAAAGTTAGAAAACCAAATTTATTGCATCTTCATGTATTTTGATGTAAATGTGTTGTTTTAATTAATGGAAAGGATATTCCTGTCATTCTTAACATTGTGATAAATCTACCATTTTTGTCAATCAACGTATAAAAACCATTATCAATCTACATGTTGTAACCTTTCTGACAGTTGTCTCATACTCAATAGATTATAATGAAGACTAGAAGCATAGAAAACATCACCAATATAGTTTTGTGATCCATCGTTCAACCATATAGAAATTATTCCTTTCCCCAAAATTGGAATATTGATTTGTGTACAAAATTTACCTTTGATTTTTTGTTTCCTCCAGAGAAGAAAATGAATCCCTTTTCGACACGTATAATTACTACATTTAGTGTCCAAATACCAAATATTTCTTCTTTTGGAAATGAATTACTTGCCAAAAATAAGTTTTGTGGATTTTCAAAGAATCACTAATATTTGATATGAACTTTCCGCCACATTTGTCTGGTATTTATATATGCAGTCAACTACTTTGTGTTTAAACTTTCCATAATAAAAACAATAATAATTTATTCTTTCTTTATTGTGCTACCTATTTCTTGACCATGTTTATTAAATCTAAAATTATTTCCACCTCTTTCTTGATTGGATAGGATTCCAACCGTGGTAAAAAGTGATTTTTTTTTTTTTATATTAAAAGTAAAATACATTCTAAGATATATAATACTCCATGTCCATTCACTTTTGTCCTAGATGAGCTTCATCTTCTACCTCCAAATTTTATCTTCCATTTACAAAATTTTATTTCTCCACTAAACCAAATTCAAAAACATCATTTCTTCCATGAACAAAACTAGAAAACATCATTTCTTTCATTAACAAGTTTCATAACTCCATCATAAATTCTCCATCTTGAACTAAGCAAGGAAAACATCCTTTCAAGTTAGAAATGTTAGTTGTTGTTCTTAAGTAAAGCAAAATGTTTAAAATTGTTATTTTTGAGGTTTAACATTTAACAAACTTTATTGATTTTGTTTTGTTGTTGTTGTTTTTCTCTTGTTGTTGTTGTTGAGATTAAATATATAATTATTTTATTGATTTTGTTTTATTATTGATATTGTTATTATTGTCGTCCTTGTTCTTTTTCTTGTTATTGTTCTTGTTGTTGTTGTTGTTGTTGTTGTTGTTCTTGGTGTTGTTATAGTTGTGTTAGAAATATTTAATATTTTATACTGTGATGGAAATTCTCAATGTAGTTAGTCAAAGCATGTGACAAAAATGAAAATTGGGTCGACTGACCTATCACCACAGTTGGAAATGTCAACCATGGTAAAAAGTGGACTAACTATATTTCACTACGGTTGTAATTTCTAATGATGGTGAAATATAGCACACAATCTAGTTTTTTTTTACTACGGTCCTTACCCCGTTGTGAAAAGTAGCACACCTACTACCACATTCTTTGTTTTCATGGGACACCATCCGTGATAAAATCATTTGTCCAAATTGGTGATATTTTTTTTGTAGTAATGCATTTTGTTATTCATAATATCTTCTCCACATACTCACATCTTATCGACAAAATTTATAACACAAGAAAAATATTGTTTTATCGTTTATAAATTAGACATTGTGTACCTTTCGTCTTCTCTAAGTAGCTATTGTAATTTGAACTTCTAAACCTTCTCTACTCCTTTATGTGACAACTTCAATATATCTTATGCTTCTTTAACCGTCTTGATATTTGTTATTTTGCCAAATATTGAGTAATCAATTCTTTGATGAATTTGAAAATGTGTCAAATGGTCATTTCTACGAGCGACTTCAGCAACTTCTTATTGTAAACCGAGATCCACAAAACTCTGAACAATGTGAACTTTTAGATGTGTTGTCATCAAAAGTTTCTGATAACTAAAAATTTAATCTTACATTTAATTTTGGACAACAGACTAAATTATAATTATTTACCATATGTCTCTCACAAAAGTACTCATATCACAATAACTTTTTTACACATTAAAAACTCTTTTGTTTACCACACACTCATAACTCACTAGCAAGACTTAATCAACTCTGATACCAGTTTGATATCAAAGATAACTTATAATCAAAATAAAAGCCATACACACATTAATGAAAAGAGAGGAAGAGTAATATGTAATAACTCACAAATTCATTTAAACTTAATATCATTATCTCATGGATGAGATACATTTATATAGGCTTGAAAGTACACGAAATTTATAATTTAAGGAACTATATGGTGGTGCTAAATAATTGATAGTTAGACTCTAACTCAATTCTTACTAATTAAGTATACGAAATTCATCTTATCTATTTAGGAAAGTAACTAAAACACCTCCTCTATATTTTAAAAGTCTAATGGTTGTTTTTCTTAATCTTAATTAATAGTATCATGTATTTTCTATAGTTTTCTAGACTATATTTAATTATCCAATAGGACTCAACATAGCTCGTCCTGATTTTTAAGTCTTTCAACAAAAAAAGATCGTGATAGTTTAATTTTATGAAGCAAATCAAGCAGGCCAAGTAATTCACACAAACATAGCCTTCAAGACATATTAATAATAGTCATAAATAGTTAATCTCAAACATTAAAATCGAAGACTTTGATTCCCATTAATTGTTCTCACAAAGACATAGGGCATATGTCTTAAGGGCCGACCATCTTATAAATTCAGTCTAATGAATTTAGAACATTTAAGATCATATATATACTATTAATTGGGCTTGAAATTCGAATTATCTATACTTAGTTGTTATCAATCCGTGTAATTTATCTCTACTAAAATTGTTACTAAAATTGTTAAAAAATTGTATCAAGTGTGGTTCTTGAGTCCAACCAGGGTGGACACATGCACAGGCTCGAGCCTAATAATTTTAAGTATTTATATGTCGAAAAAAGAAAAAACATTTATAAAAAAAAGAAAGAAAAAATATTGGACAAAACGAAAACATGAAAGAGTAAAAATGGAAAACAAAATTAGGAAAGAGTAAAATGATAACGAACTTTCCACCGCCACTGCAACTTTGTCTCTCCTCGTCTTCTCCTAGCCCTTCTCTCTCTCTCTCTCTCTCTCTCTCTCTCTCTCTCTCTCTCTCTCTCTCTCTCTCTCTCTCTCTCTCTCTCTATATATATATATATATATATATATATATATATATATATATATATATATATATATATATATCTTCCCACCACCTCCATAATTACTCGTTCCTCCTCCGTGTGTCTCTTCCACTTCCGCCACTTTAGGCTCAGCTCCGCCAGCCAGGTAACTTGTGTACTCTTGTTTTATGAAATTTTTATCAACCTGATTTATGAATTATTGGAATGGATTTGTGAATTTGATTTATGAACTTGTTGGTGGTTTTAGACTTATGTTTGTGAACTTGATTTATGAATAGGTGGTTATGATTTATGAATTTGATTTATGAACTTGTTGGTGGTTTTAGAGCTTGAAATGAAATAATAGGGAAAGTTGAAAGCAAAAGGTGTCAAAGAAATAATATTTTGCTTATGAACTTGTTTGAAAGAAAGTTGAGATAAATATTGATGTTGATTGTTCAAAGAGATTTGTTGAAAGCAAAAGGTGTCAAAGAAATAGGTTTAACTTATGGTTGGGAATGTGGTACTTAGAAATAGGTTTGCTCAATGTATTTAAATTAAGAGCATTTCAATCCTCTTCAACATGTTAATGATGGAATTGAATATGATTAATTATTTACAATTTTCATGTGAATTTTTTGTATAAATTTGGATTCGTGTTGGATCCTTAAATTGTTGAACTGTTGTTGACTTGCTTTTTTCAAAGATGAGAAGATTTTTGGTTGAATCAGAATCAGAACTAGAACCATCCCCTAATATGGTTAGTGAGTTTAACCCAAATGAGATTGTGCGTGATTATGGTCGTAGGAAACAAATTAATGAGTATGCTCTGCATATTCATGATCAGGTGAGGTGGGCATATAAATTGAAGGGCCCAATACAACCAGGTATGTCAAGCTTCCCTCGTACTCCATTTGGAAGTGTTAAAAGTACATTTAGTAAACCGTGGTATAAAAATTATACATGGTTAGAATACATTAATATCAAGGATGCACCTTATTAATTTTATTCATTTCTCTTTAATTTGATGCTCAATGCGATTCAAATTTACTTTTGATCATTCTACAATGTCCCAAAATTTGTTTTGGAGGAATTAATTGGAATTCAAACGGAATTCCTTTGGTGTGGTGGGGATGTACAAGAGGCGTATATCGTGGGTAAGTTGAGAGGAAGTGTGCAAGAGAAAGAGGAGTGAAGGGCTATGAATCAGAATTATAGAGGCTTTTTATAACTCTCTTTTGACCAAGTGGAGGTGGAGATTTTTAGTATATATGGAAGAATTATGGAGCCCTTGTTGTTCCATAGATAAGGCCCTTTGGAGGCAAGTGTTTTAGAAGGTAAGGTGATTGTTGCAGCTATAATAACTTCATTGTGATGGAGAGATATTAAAGCTTTTAGAGTAGGTAGAGTAGGCTCGGTGGACAGATTTTCAGAAGGAATATCATGTAGATTAGGGAAATTTAATGTTATTATTTTCTAAAAAAACAAGATGGTATGGGGGGACTATCAAAAATAGTTTTCCTTTTTTGTTCGATAAATCCCAACAGAAGGACACAACAGTTAAGGATATGTGATCGCCCATTTAGGTCCAAGTGAGGTGGAAGATAATTTCATATGGTTTATAAATAATGCATGAAGATGTCAAGTGTATGAAGGTTACAAAGAATTTGTTAAGATGTTGAACCCTACGGTACTCGATCCTAACTTATTGGATGCATTGGCTTGCTTGTGGTTATCCAGGGTTCCTTCGAAAATTCTTATTTTCAAGTGAAGGTGCTTAAAGGGCAGGTTAGCTACCAAGGATCAATCAGAAAAAAGGGGAATGCTTTTGAATATAAATGATACATTGTTTATATTTTGTTCTTCCGAGACAAATTCTAAGGCTCATCTTCTTTTATTATGTCCTTTCTCACAAGTTGTTTGGAGGTTGGTGGTGAGTTGGTTGGGGTTGTCCCAAGGTATGGAGGAGACAATTTTAGACCATTTGTTGTGGATAAGAGAGTCTCTTTGGGGGTAAAGTCTTTCTGACGAAGAAGTTGATGGTTTGGTTAGTAACTTGTAGGCGTTGTGGTCCTCGAGAAATTTGGCAATTTTTAAGAACAAGTTGCCAAAAGGGGTTGAGGTGGTTGAGAGTGTATAACTTTTGTCTTGGTTTTGACATGTCATAGGCCTAAAATCTAGAGGATGTTGTGATTACTACCTATGGTGTAAATGTTCATGGGACTTCTTGTAATTGATCCATAATATATATTTGAGAGGGTACTCGTTTTAATTGAGAATTTCATGGTCTATAAAAAAAAACTGGGAGGGCCGAGCAATTTGGTTTTGAAGTCTTCATTAAAAGCGGATATAAAGAATGGTTGGGATAATTTATTTGCTGATGTTGAGAATTTTGTGTTGCTAAAGGTATTTCAATGTCAAATATGGATGACAAAATTCCGGTTTAGGGTCGTCCAAGGGTAGAAGGGAGGACTATCACTAATCTTCATCATTATCATGCAGAGATTATTTATGTTGCTATTGACAAAATATGCGTGGAGATGGATCATCGTTTTAGTGAAGGAAGGAACATTATCCTTAAGTGTATCTCGTGCCTTGACTCCAAAAACTCGTTGTCCAAGTTTGATGTTGAAAAGCATGCTCGTCTTACTGATATCTATCGTAAAGACTTTTCTAATGATAACTATTAAATAATAACGAATCAACTTGACACTTATGTTCTTCAAGTGAAAAGAAATGCTTCATTTTTCAATTGTAAGATGTTCAAAGGTTGGGTACGAAGATGATTCAAACTAAAAAATATTTGTTATTTCCATCGGTGTACAAATTTATTGAATTAACTTTTATATTTTCAATATCGACAACATCCGTTGAAATAGTTTTTCAGTAATGAAGACTATCAAGTCTTAATTGCACAATAAGATCAACGATGTGTGATTCAATGACTTGATGATATGGTACACTAAGCGAGAGATATTCAAATCATTTGATGATATTAATATTATTCGAATATTCATCGTAAAGAAGTCTCGAAATAAATATTTACCTCGTAATTTTATTTAACACGCTATTGTAAAATTATATTTCATCTATTTTATTTTGTTTGATGATTATTTATGTGTTGTATCCAATAAATTTAGTGTCTTTAAATTTGTATCAGATTTTATAACCACTTAATTGTATC
Source organism: Vicia sativa (assembly GCA_021764765.1). Taxonomy (NCBI): domain Eukaryota; kingdom Viridiplantae; phylum Streptophyta; class Magnoliopsida; order Fabales; family Fabaceae; genus Vicia; species Vicia sativa. The sequence continues at coordinate 6,702,830 of CM038793.1, forward strand.
ATGTGCATTTTTAACATATGATGTGTAGAGATGTTATTTTTAAGGTTTCAGATCTGCTGTTCATGAGAACTGCAAAGGTTCATTAATCCATTTCCTATTGAAATTATTTTAATGATAATAAATAAAAGCATAGAAAAGCATATTCATATTTTAATTTTATCCTTTGAATCTATGGTGAAAAAAGGGCAACAATTTTTAAGAAAAGGCACATGCATAGCACCCAATTACACCTAAAATAAAATGTATAGTTATAGCTAGCTTCAGTTCTTCACATGTCTGTCAACAAAACTTGGTCAAACGACAGTAGTTTCCTTCTGTTACCATGTGGATCCTCTATGTTTGTGAGATTGGAAAAATTTGGTTCCATTTTAAAATTCCAAATACAAGTTTCAAATTTTGTGAGACTGTAATTCCTAGAGAATCATTAATTCAACTGTGTTATTGACTTTCTAGACTGTTGAGTCTAGTGGCATTTTGGAATGGGTGAATCAACAACATGTACTGCAAGAAATGTCTCAATCATGTCCATGCAAAAGGGTAAAAAGGAAACATAAAATATTATATTAATGCATGCATATTTGTACCACAAGTCACAACATTTACATTTGTTCTTTTAATATTTCATTTCATTTGTTCTTCAATAAATTTTGTGAATTTCTCAACAATTTATTGTATTGAGTTAAATAGGTTTAAAGTTTTACTAAAAATTTGTTAAAAAATCGTTCTTCTAAACTTTTTTTATTTTAATTTATAGTCTCTCCTACTAAATTTGTCTTTAAAATCATCACTAATTTAATCGATAAATAATAAATTGTTGTTAAAAATCGTTGCTAATTCAGTCATTAAGTTATAAAAATTATCGTTAAATTGTTGGAGAGATCAAAAATTAAAACTCATAGTTTTAGAGGGATATTTTTTAACGAAATTTTTTAAAAAGACAAAAAATAAATATCTAACTTTAAAAACACTTTAAATATATTTAACCTTTGTATTTTATTAGTATTATATATAAAATAAAATAAAAAAAACTTCAATCATCAAATCTAAATCTAAGACCATTCTACCAAAAAGAGGGGTGTATAATTCAACCGTATTGCGGAGTCTCACGTCTAATACATGTTAGAAACGTTGGATATCATCTAAATATTTTTTTTATTTTAAATTCTGAAATTTGTAATACTTTAACGAACATTTAGAATTATAACGTCTCACGTGAAATAAAATGTATAATTCTAATTATAACACATTTTATATTTCTTAAATTTATTGTTTGATTTACTTAAATATTAAAGTGATAATCTTAAAAAGGTCATCTCCAATCGTAAGTTTAATTCACCATTTTAAAACTTTACCTCTTTATCTCATCAATCATTTCTAGTTCTCAAATAGAACCAGCCATTATGATTTGTTATATTTTTTAAAAACTTCCTTGAATTACTATATATTTATTATAAATCCACTTTTATATGAAAGCTATTGATATCAACTTAATCCATACTCCATAAATTGACAAACTAGTAAAATGTAAAAAGATTCAAAGATATATTAAATTCATATATTTATATTATCAAACAATATCAATAAATTTCGTATAAAATCGCACTAAATATATATATTTAATAGTGTAATAAACATGTATAATAGAAAAATGACTTAAGTATATAATAGATTATCTTTGACAATATTAAGTACTATGATAAAATAACTTATTATCTCAAAATTGTACTAGTAATTATTAAAAGAAAAATAATGCAAATAATGATGGAAAGAAGAAGAAAAAGAAGTACACAGAATTTGAAGCAATATGAAAAGTGCAAGAAAACAAAAAAGAGGGTCTCGTGCAAACTGTATGCTTCAGTGTACATCACAAACTTTGGTTTTTTTTAATAAATTAATAAAAATAAAAAGAGAAGAAAGGCACAATAAATTTCATTCGTGTGTTTGTGTGGGTAAGACATTCCTCCTCTTCTCTTCAAACCTTTGGTTGGGCCCCTCTCTCTTTCTCTACCAAACCAATTATTGATTATCTTGCTTCCACTCTAACGTGCTTCTATATGAGTATATCAATAATTCACTTCTTAGAATCTCTTTTGTGATTCACTTATGTCTTATCATAATGATCAAACGTAACTTGTTCAGTCCTTACAATATGCATAAGTAGAAAAATATTTTCTACTGCAGCTATACCATGCAACAACTGTGAGGAATTTATCACTAGATTATAATATTATTTATTTAATATATATAACTAAATAGATATTTTTACTTCTTAATCTCACCCACAATAGACATCTTTCTTAAATCAACCATTTAGATTCAGGATTTCTTATTATACTAGAAAGAAACTTTTTTATCCAAATTCATAGTCCAAAATTTCTTACTCAATCATATTTAAAAGAGATTTCATTTTCTAAACTAACAGTTCATGACTTCTTTGCTCAAACACTCGGTCAAAGACTTTCTTACTCAAACACAGTTTGAGAGTTTTACAAATACTAAATAAACTGTTTAGGATTTACAACGAGATGTATTTGATATACAACCAGAGGTACAATCAAACCAGCACACACAAAGACATTTCTTGATATTTCTAAGATATACAAGTGAAAGTAACTCTCAAGTCTATGTACAATACAACAACTATATACAATAGCTTAGAGAACATTAAGTTTCTGGTTCAGATATGTTATACTTTGATTTTCTTGTTATTCTTGTCGCTTATTTTGAATATACATATCCTTATATAGAAGGAACAAAAAGAGATGTTGGAAGTTACTTGCACAAGTGTCGTTTTAGAGAGAGAGAGAGAGAGGGAGGATCATGTTCTTCTGAAAAATCTCTTTATTCTTTGTGTCTTTCTCAAATAAGGTGTCGATAAGCATTGAGTGGTAGACTGAAGAAATCATATCATTCAACCTTGAGCCTTGTGCTAAAACATCTACTTGAATTTCTTCATAATTTTAGTCATTGGCAAGATGGATGTTGCTTTTCCATAGAGTATAGATATAAGACCTTTGTATTATGTTTTCAGCGGAGTGCTTGAAATTATGTTTGAATTATTAGAGGCAAATTTAATGTTGGAACTGAGTTTCTATTTGATCATCAAAATCTGAAAACATACGACTCTTGAGGTTCTATTAGAAATTATTATTCTGATTCTTTGGAATCTAAATTTCATGGTTCTTCTTTACAAGCTAATTAATTGGATCAGAACTAAGTTAACAACTAGCTTTAATGAACCTGCACAATTAATCAAAATTTTGTTTTTTAAGTACTTTTGTTATCGCCAAAATCCAAGGAGTATGAGCATGAACAATTTTTGTTCCAACAATATCCTCTCTTTTTTATAATGAAAAACATAATTACTTAAGGATAATTGGTTGGTCACTTTCAATAATTTGACAACATCAGAGTCTGAGGTTTGTAAGCTCCTTCTGAGTCTAACAATTCATAGGTTGAGGTTTGTAAGCTCCACCTAAGTCCAATACAAATTATTTAAACCAGTTTTAGTATCTTGACAACATCAGAGCCTGAGGTTTGTAAGCTTTCTTTGAGTCTAACAGTTCATATGTATCCTACAATGAATTGTGTGTTCCCCAAATGTATTCAAACATGCCTTATGACAAACGAGACAAACCTCATTAATATGAAATAAAGTAATCATAAGGCGGTACCGTAAGATAGTACGATACTCCACCGGTGACATATGTTGGCCTAGCCCATCAATAAGATTAGCAAGGAGAAAGTCTTGAGCATTAGCAGCTTGCAAACAACCAAAAACTGTCTTCTGCCTAGTGGTTATGTCAAACTTCACATTCATCTCCTTAACAATTTTATTAAAAAGGGCACTCGCCAGAATATTTTGTGCTTTAGGAGGACGGTGTCCTTATTAATAAAATTGCTAAGGTCAAAATCTGGAATCGCAACACTAAGACCCTCTAAAGCTCTGTCGAAATCTGAGGCCATACCATACACCCTCCACTGTGTCTCAATATATGATCCTGTAACACTCAAGATTGGGCTCTAGAAGCCAAAAAGGCGTATGAGGAAGCCTCTACCGTCGAGTACAAATCCAAACCCCCAACTCTAATGGATAATGAAGTCACTCTCCATTGAAGATCTCCGAAAAAAGGACTTCCACCAACCACTATGTCTTCAACTGCCTCCAACAACTCTTTACCAAATCAAATAGCTTTCCTCTGTATAAATAAATTGACTTGTTCTCAAACCAAAAAATAATTTGATAATACTAATACAAATCCAAAGAGAAGAAGCTCACTCTTTTTATTTATAGTCATTTTTATATTTTCAAAAAGCATTTAAAACCATTGAGACATAAACTTGATGTGATTATGTGCATATTGGTAGTAGGCAGAATGTCAAATAAGATGATTTTATCTAAATAAAGGCATTGCAAACCATTTTCATCACGGCTCTATATTTGGCTGATTCTATCGATTAGCACTTTATTAGAAATTTCAAATTTTCAGCTCTTCGTATTTTTGTAATCTTTTTGCTTTAAAATCCGCACGATTGCATGTATTTTGTTTTGATGTGATCATTCATGTACCGTCCCATTCCACTATTATAGATTCATTTTAATCAAATCCTTAGTTAATCATATGTCCCTTTCAAATTACTATTAAAGAAGTTAATGAATTCTTTGCAGACCTAAATCTAGCACTAGCATCTAGTGTCTAGTCTCAGTTCTTCTCATGAGATCAATGTCAAATATCAATGCTAGCTTGTTTTCTAGTACTACTATTGGAACAACTACTTGTAGACAATTCAATTCACAATAGTGATGTTAAGTCAGTATTTGTCTTATAGGCATTATGGCCAAATAGGTTACTCACACGACCTAATTTTCAATCTCATTACAAAAATTGACTTTAAATTATATTTAAACATAATTTTATTAATATGAAATTTCTTTTTTCTTTATTTAGTGATTTTCTCTCACACTCCTGAAAAATCCAAAATATTTTTCACAATTTAACTTACGAATTCACTTTATTAGGTGAATTCGCAAGTTAACTTGTGAATTGACCTTTTTGGATGAATTTGCATGTTAACTTACGAATTCACCTTATTTTGTACGTTTTATTATTTTAAATGTTGACATTTGAAGAAAAAAAACTTAATTATTAAGTTAACTTACGAAATATCTCTTTGTATTCTGCATGGTCACCTTTTTTCCTATTTCATTCATTTTCTACAACATAACACAAAAATCCTTCAACCCAAACACAAAATCAATACAATTTTTTTATTCAAATCAAGTTTCAAGTGTGTGATCCTAGCAAAGTGAGCATTGAAAACTACAATTTGAGGTAAACTTTCATCCCCTCAACCTACATTTACTACATTGTTACTGTTAAAGTGTTGCATGAAACTGCGTCGCTTCGCAAGTTAACTTGCAAAGTTCACCAGGAAAAATTGCTAGTTAACTTGCGAAATGTTCTCTGATGCATCAAACCAGAATTTTGTTTTACCATAATTTGCCTAGTGTTAACATAGTTTTATATATTTTAGGTATGGCGCACCCCGACAACATTGTCAAGGCTATTGTGAAGGTTTCGATTTCGAATAAAATAAGCATAGACAATAAGTCGATTGTGGTCAAAGAACTAGATAACATGATTGTTGTTGTGATCAATAATGAAAAGTCAACTTGCAAGTGACAAAACTTTCGATACTGGTCAACAAATGGTTGATTATGTTAGAATGGAAGCAAACAAACTTGGTTTTGGCGTTGTGATTGCGAGGTCCGAAAATGGGAGTAGTAATCAGCAACCATTTGTTATTTTGACATGCGAGAGAAATGGAGCATACGTTCCAAAAATCCGCAAGTTACAACACGAAGACACAGGTTCAAAAAAATGTGGGTGTCCTTTCAAGTTGCGCGGTTATTGTAGGGTGGATAATTTATGGCAGTTGACTATGATGTCCGGAATGCATAATCATGAGTTGGAGACCAAGTTACAAGGGTATCCTATTATTTGTCGACTTAAGGCGGAAGAGAAGAAATATGTCTCCGAATTGTCATTGATCGTCATTGATCAAAGTTGCACCTAGAAACATACTTTCCGGTTTGAAACGGAATAGAGCGGGATGTGTGTCAAATATAAAATCGGTTTACAATTACCAGTACAAACAACATGTTTCTCAAAGGGTTCTGAGGTCCGAAGTGCAACATTTATTGAAATTTTTGGACGATAACAACTATGTTTCAAGACATAGAGTTTATGATGACAATGTAAGTGTCCGTGATATATTTTGGACGCATCCGTCGAGTATCGAATTGTTCAATACATTTCCAACCGTTCTAATGATTGATTCGACATACAAGACAAATAAATATAGGCTTCCTCTTCTTGAAATTGTTGGTGTCACCTCTACCGACAAAACATTTTCGGTTGGTTTTTGTTTCATGGAATGTGAGAAGGAAGACAACGTCACTTGGGCGTTGGGTATTTGCAAGACTTTGTTGAAAGATGAAAAAAACATGCCTTTGGTTATCGTCACTGATCGAGATAACGCTCTTATGAATGCGGTTGCCACCGTGTTTCCATCGTCAACCGCTTTACTATGTCGATATCACATCACAAAAAATGTGAGAGCAAGGCTATGAGTGCATGGAAGGATATTCTTAATTCTTCTACTGAATAGATGTATACCGCTAATGTGATCCACTTTAGAAACTTGTGTGTGGAATATCTAAAAAATTTGAAATATGTTGAATCCACTATTCTTGATCAAGTGAAAGAGAAAGTGGTGTGTGCATGGACGACCGTGTCTGACATTTGGGGAACACAACCACTAATAGAGTGAAATCCGCACATGCAGCTTTGAAGAAGTGGTTGGGTGATAGTAAGGGCGACTTATGTAGAGATTGGGATGTTGTGAATCAAATGCTCTTAAACTAACACAATGAAATTCAAACAACATTTGGAAGGAACAAAGTTATATTGGAATACTGGTTCAAAGACAAAATTCTTTATGCACTATTGGTTCACAATATATCTCAGGCGGGATTGGATTTTATTTTTTACGAAGCAAAACAAGCGGAAACAACGGGTCCCGATAGTGTGAAATATGGGTGTACGATGCGGGTAACTTATGGACTCCCATGTGCTTGTATTATTTCCAAAAAAAATGAAACTCAATTTCCCTATTCGGATGGATGAGATATGCACTCATTGGAAAAGGCTTCGTTTTGATGGTTACGAGCCGGCAAAGTAGGTAGTTCCAACATTACCATCACAACCAAGTTAGAAATCATACTAGATCGTTTTTCAAAGGCGAAAGATGCTACTAAGTTGCACATTAAAGAACAATTGAGAAAAATGGCATTTCCGGAAACAACCGATTTGAAGCCTCCAGCCCACCGGTGAAAACTAAAGGTGCCACAAAAAAGATGAAAATCTCACAAGCTGACAGTACAACCAAACATTCTCCTTCTTATCACGAAGTTGTCGATGAATTCTTTCTAGATTCTCTAACCCCGCAATCCAAGACAAGTGCTAAAAAAGGAGCGTGAATTTCAAAACCACCTCGAACACCGCCACCACCACCACCACAACAACATTAACAATCGATAATATACATTGATGAGATGCCATTATTTATGCAGAAACACATTGAAAAAATCGTGGATGTGGGAAGCGATGGTAATTGTGGGTATCTGGCCATATCCGCTTTGCTTGGCCAAGGGGAGGAGCAACACATTCTTGCTTGAGAAAAACTTATCTCGGAATTGACCTCGCATAGTGAACTTTATACACGTCTACATGTGACAAACGAAAACTTTAATAAAGTTCACCATGCTCTAGCTCCGAGTGTTACCATACACGCACTGGTTGAAAAATGGATGTGCTTCCTAGGAATGGGACATCTAATAGCAAGCGCTTATAACGTGGTGTGCATTGACTTGACAAGATATGGTTTTTTGGAGAAAAAAATTCCCCTCCAAGTAAGCCCTATGTTTCTGTTCTTCTTTACATTTTTTATCATGTTTCCTCGGTGTCTTCATAGGTTTAGGCATGGTTTTTCCCCTTTTCGCGTTTTCTGCCACAAATATTCATACCTTTGCTTGATTTTTGCGGGGAGAATCGTTTTCTCCTTGCCATATTCATGTTTCTGGACGGGAGTTCTAGTTTCTCATCGCCATCTTCATGTTTCTGGACGGGGGATTCATACCCACCTCTCCAGATTCGTAGAGATGGGCGAGTTATTCATCTCCTCGACAAATTTATGAATATGGCTGAGACGGGTGTAACACGGTGGTAGAACTGACTTGTCTGTTTTGCGTTTGATTGCAAATGTTGCGGATAGCAAGAGTCGCCATCGAATTTTCTTTTATCCAATTAAGGGAAGGCGAAAAGAACAGGAAAATACCTTCGTTAGATTTTGAGTACTGGAGGCGGTTATGAAAAGGAAAGGTGTTAGCACCCTTTCCATCCGTAGTTATCTACGGGCTCTTAATTGTTTAGCTCACTTTAATTGTTTTTGTGTGTGTGTTTGAAAAGATTTTTGAAAAGGCTTTTCGCTTTGACTTCGTAATGATTCACGCTGGATTGTATACGAAGTGTTTGGAAATGTTTTGTTTTGGAAAAAGACTTTGCAATGATTCACGCTGGAATGTATACAAAGTGTTTGAACAGTTTTTGAAAATAGTGTAAGGTGTAAAAATGATTTTTGATTAAGCAAGCAATAAAAGACTTATTACCCACTCAGAACGGTCGTTTCCGTGTTATTTTGCTTTCCTTTAGAATAAGGCTATCCATACCATTGGTTGATAGGTAACCTTATTCGTTGAATGTAAAAGGGACATTCGAAGGGCCATCGAATGGTCATAAAAAGCAACTTGTGAGGATATCTTAGCATATCCGTAGGGACTGTAACACCCCTTCTAAAATACCCCGCAATTATATTAATTAAATTAGAGTTAACACGTATGCAAGGGATGTCACAATTAAAATTAAATACAAAAGGCTCAAACTTCAACAGTAATCATGCTTAACTGAAGGAAATTATTAGAATAGAATATTCAAATCAATATCATGTCCTACACAGCGGAAAATATCACAAAACCGGAATAACTTCAATTCATAAGTATTCCCAACATAAATTAAAACAATGGAGTATAAACAAAACTCATCATCCAAACGTTTTCCCCCAGTGTTACAACTATCAGAGCATGACACTGACACACGCGGATAAAATACGACACAGCTCTATAAGCCATCCTCACCGACTCCTGAGCTGCTAACTTTAATCTGAAATCATTAAAGTAAGGGTGAGATCTCTATTCAGTATAGAATGCATTATACGTTTTTAAATACAACGAAACAATTCAATATATTAGTTCACTATCATTAACATAATCATAATCCAGTTCACAAATGCATTTCACACACAATCATTATGCAAATATAATCAATCGATGAAAATTGTAACACTGGAAACCATCCTAGCATGTTACAACTCCATATGCAATGCAGACTCTATGCATGTGGTACCAAACGTGAACCAAGTCTACACCCTATTCCGTTACACCTCGAAAAACAGCGTCAATCAATGATTCGCCCATATCCACTGGGTCAAGAATCTAGCCTCACCACCACTATCCATTGGGTACGGTTATTGGCTCTGCAAGTCCAATTCCACACAATGGGAATGAACCATCACCTGAATGCTTATGCATGCACCATAAAAGCATGCAACATCAAATTAACGGAATATGATCACAACATAATTCCACACAATGCCAACACCAATATATCACATGTTAACAACTCAATCATAATGGATAGCAGGCACAACACATAAGTATTAGTGCTCTCCACTAAATCAGAACAATTTACAACTAATTCTCCACCGTCCCTAAACTACCAAGTTTTCAAAAATCGGGAATTCGGCTCTTTTTAAAATAATTTTCATAAAATAATCTTTTTCTCGTTTTATAAGATAGTATATTTAATTTAAGAAATACTACCGAAAACGGCACTCAAATCGGAGTTACGGTTTGGAAAATATGAATTTTTAAAGTTTTAAGTATTTTGAAGTTCAACACAGTGGTAACCGGTTCCTCCCTGGGAGAACCCGGTTCCCACATTTTTCAAAAACATGTCCCCTGGAATTTTGTATGGGAAACCCGGATCACCCATATTGGGAACCGGTTCCCACGAAGAAAAATGGTTTTCTTTGAAAATTTTGAACTGGGAACCCGGTTCCTCCCCAGGAGTAACCGGTTCCCAGGAACCCAGAATTCCATAACCCTAGTTTTTATGCCAGGAACCCGGTTCCTCCCACATGGAAACCGGTTCCTGCGACCTGCAGAACCAAAAACTGCTATTTTGACAGCACCATGTATCCCAATTCATTCCTTCTCATTCCCTTATGAATTAATGCATCAAAACACCAAAATCCAACCAATACAACAACACATATCATAATTTCATCATCCCCAATAATTCCATATCATTACTAATGGTTCCAATTCATATAATTCGACGCATTTAGGGATATTCCTACAAACCTAGATTCTCTAATTCAAGTTTCCTAACATACTCAACCATTCAATTGAATCCAAAAATCCATAAGGCATCATAACTGAATGAAATCACCCCTACCTCGCGATGATTCTTCAAATTTCCCGGCGTTTGGCTTTTCCTCTTTTCTCTTCCCTTCTCCAATCTCACGTATGATGAATTTCCAAATAACTCTCTTTTTCCTTCTTTTCCTTTTAATATTTCTTTTATTATTCCAACAAAATAAATAAAATAGTAATCAGTAAGAGTAGAGTATTTTACTCCTCACACCCTCTAATTACTCCTCACACCACCAACTCTTCTTTCCTTAATTAATTAATTAATTCCAATAATTCCAAATATTAATAATTAAACTCTTAATTAAATTAATAATTAAAAATTCTAATTATTTTAAATATTGAATTATTTGGGGTGTCACAGGGACGATCATCACTTTTCGTAGGCAACAATCGAGGGACTAGATCATGTATTCGTAGACAACATCGAGGGTCATCAAGGGACTATGATCTTTATATCAAAGGGACTATGATGATATGTTTGTAGGCAACTGTGCTAAGATATCCCCACGTTCGAGGGACATGACCATTGTTCGTAAGGCAACAAGAGAAGATACCCTAAGGGGGTGCATGTGTGAAGAAAGTGTATTATATTCAGATATTTATCTTATGATTAGTGATCTATGTTGATTTTTATCTTGCCATGCACGCCTAGTTACTAGCAGTTTAATAGGTGCGAAAAATAAATTGCGGAAATGTAAAGTGCGGAAAAGTAAATCCTACGCTATTACATGGCTTTGGGGCAGATACATAATAGGCGGTGCGGGAAGTAAAAGCAGAAATATAAACCTACGCTATTACAGAATAAAACTTTGCGACCTATACATCCTTTCTAGAATTTAAATGCAAAAGAAATAAATAGAAGAAAAATAGTCTAAGTGAATACCTAAATCCTAATTGCAAAAGGAAAATATTTTTGGTATTTTTGAAGGTTGATTTTAATGTAAAAATCCTAATTCTAATTGATTTTAATTAAAAAAACTTAATTTAAATAAAATAATTAACCTAAATTAAACTAATTAAATTAATTAATTAAGAAAAATATGGAGAGAATTATTTGTGAAATTAGTCCTAATTAAGCTAATTGTTTAACCTAATTACTAATTAATTAATTAATTGAAATAATTAAAATAAAAAAGGAAAATAAGAAAATAAACAGCAGAAGAAAAAAAAAAGATGAGGGTTTCCGTCAGAGGCTCTGACAGAAATTGGCACAGAAGCTAGTGCTTATGTGAGTGGCGCGCCTTGGACATCTAGAAGCTGGAGCTTCTGGAAGAGAAACTTCTGAAAGGGTCCGGCGGAGCTTCGGAGATGAAACTGAAAGGGTCCAAGCTAGAGCTGGAGATTCTTGGGGTCCGAGTTGGAGCTTTTGGAGATTCTGCTGCTAGGGACATCTAGAAGCTGGAGCTTCTGGAGGTGTTCCTTCTGGAAACTCTGAGACTTGTGTTAAAAAATTGGAAAAGCAGTAAAAGGTGGGGTTCGAACCCACGACCTGAGGCAAAGAGAGACATAGCGCGCACAAGGTAGACCATTGAGACGGTGATAGATCCATTCATATTGCTGGAATCATAAGTATGTATGTATTACTTGTTCCTGAGTCAAAAGCGTCGGAGCAAGGCTCCAGTCGTCTTCTCCGGCCATCTGGAATTTAGATCCTGCAAAATAATCAAGATAAATAAAAATAAAGGACCCTACCCCCTAATTCGAACTCCAGGAATCCAATGATGGTGTTTTTACAGCCTGAAAGTCCCTGTATTGGTGGGTTCAAAGCTCACAGCTTCTTATGCCCTAACAATGGCATCTCTTCTTGCACGAAATTGACAGCTCTTTTGGGCTTCCTTGGTCCTCAAGACATGTACAAATCAAGCCCACCTTGTATTAATAATCATTCTTGTATTTTATTTAATTAAATTTGAATTTAAGCCATTTAATTCAAAAATAAATAAATAAAAAAGATAGGAGGCGTGGCATGAGGTAAAGAAGTCATGGATAATCTTATAATCAAGTTTGGATCATAATATTTTAAGCCCATTTGAAAAATATTTGCTTTTGCTAGGTATTTTTCTTTATGCACCTCCTCAAAAATGCTCAACTTGCACAACTTGTATCTTGCTCAATTTTTAACATTTTTGGGTGTTCTTAGACTTTTTAGAAAGCTCAAGATGTCTTCTAAACATCCCTTTTGGTTTCATCTTCATTGAAGTTTCCATGCTCATGAACACTTCTTTGCAAAAAGATGACTTTTTGTTGACTTTTTAAAAGGACCTGTAATGTTTTGATCCATAACTTCCAAATGAAGCATTTCCAGCCCAAGCTTTTGAGACATGAAGTTGTAGAGAATTGAATTATCTTCAAAATGAGATTTAGTGGAACAATTTTTGATAAAGTATGTGAAAGTTATGTCTGGTCAAAGTTTTGTTGACTTTTTATTTAAAAACCCTAATTTAGAAACTTTGACTTTTGATCAAATCTTGGTTTTTCTTGATGAATCATAATCAACCCTGGATCAAATGCTGAATATTACTTCGAAATATTGATGTTGACCAAAAATTATGAAATTTGACTGCATGTTGACCACAGTTGACTTTTTGTCCAATATAGCTGATTTTCAACAATCTGAGCAACTGGATGAGCAAATTTGACTTGTAAGGCTTGAAATTTGACATGGTGATCCCTTGAAGCATATGATGAGTTATGATGACTACTTGAAGTATTAGAAATCCATCTTGACTTGAGGGGAGCAAAATCCTAGTTTGGATTGATTGTTTAGGAGAGGGTTTGTCTGGTCCACCCTTGTGAAATCCTCAAGTATGGAGTTGGGGATTGTCTTGAGAAGTAGGAGGGAAAATTTTGGGGTATAACAACAGGATTTATCTTAATTTTCCTATAATGGATCCTCGGATATGCTCGTGCCTCGACGAATTTCCTCTTCGTTGGTTTGAGGACGTGCCCGATCTCGCCCTCCCCTCTTTCGCTTGTTCTGCGGTGGAAGGGTGGATTTGATTTGCCTATTAAATTCACTAGTTTTCCCTGCTTATAGGTGAAATAGTCGAGCAAGATGAAGTGATCCACACCGACGAGGTAATCTCTATCGAGGATACTGGGGCTCAGCGGGGATTGTGGGGATATTGGAAAGAAATATATTCTCGACTGCGGGCTCATTGAGAAAGGGGGTGATCTGGATGGATTTAAGAGAACTTTTAAGATATATGATCGTCCTCCTGAGGCTAGGATCTGCTCTGTCTTCGCGGAGGACTACATGCATATATATGAGATCTTCTTTAAGGACCTGGGGCTTCGCATTCCATTCAATGATTTTCAAATGGGCGTCTTCACTCATCTCTCTTTAGCTCCCTCCCAATTGCACCCAAATGCCATCGCCTTTATCCGAGCATTTGAGATCGTCTTCCGGTACTTGCGGATAGGGGCGACGATCCCGCTGTTCTTCAAAATCTTTCACCTGCAAAGTTAGTCGAGGGGTGGAAAGCACTGTTGGGTCTCGTTCAAGCAATCCAACAGGCTGTTTAGAATGTACATGGACTCTGTTTGGGACTTCAAGGACAAGTGGTACCTCGTGCAGCCCACGTCCCAAGAAACTTTGGATTCCCTGATCGAGGGAGCGATCATAGTTGATGAGGAAGGGGAAGTCTTCCATGACGCGAAAGATAATCTGGAGATTGGGGTGATTCCCAAACTTCCCCTCTAGTGGACTAAGGTACATTACGACCATAGTCCCGGGCTCTATCACACCGCGAATGGTGGGTTGAATAGGGACGATGCAAACTCCCTGAATATTTTAAACTAAATTATCAACAACTTCTTCCCTGCCCGCTATGTGGACCGTAAAGGGAATGATATCCTTGACACAAAGGGGGAAGTTCAGTACTAAAATCACGCGATCAACACCAAAGCCCTAGTCGAGTGCAAGACCTACCGAGATAGTACGTCCATGTTAGGTGTGTTCAATTGCGTTTGCTCATTTGTGTGTCGTTATGTTGTTTCTCTACTGACCTATGTTTCTTTGTGTGTTTTGTAGGAAAAATGGTTGATCGCTAGGAGCGTTTGTTGAAGCTGAGCCACGACATCAAGAATACCAGGATTTTGGTCAAGGGTCCTCAGTCGAGCCGCATGGCCCCGACTCCTTCCGATCAGGGAAAAGATGGTTCTAGTTCTTAGGGATCCCCATAAGTTGTGATGCCTGAATCCCTCTTGGGGAAGAAGCGGGGGCGTGAAGTTGAGATTCCCGTGGATTTGACAAGGGACAACTCATGTGCCCAAGCTTTTCTCCTCCCTTTGTGCTTCCAGGAACAAAATTTCTTCGATGGGTTCCCTTCGACTATGTCTAATGCGGAAGCCTCGATTATCAAGGGTCTCGACGGGGATAGTAGGCGCAAACAGCAGACCTTGAGCATCGTAGGGATGATGAAAGTGGCTGAAATGGCCTGGGTGTTGTCTGAGGAGGGATCTGGTCCATCTGGAGTGGTGAGCCGGTTGGAGGTGGAGAAATCTAACCTCCAGGGGAAAGTTAAGAAGCTCAAGACCTCCCTGGATCGTGGTGAGTAAAAATTCAATAAGCAGGCCGAGGAGTTGAAGGGGGATAAAGCGAAGGTGGCCCAGTACCTCGAGGATCGTGACGCTTTGTCTGTCGGGAAGAAGAACTTGGAAGACGAGGTAGAAAAGATGAAGGCCTCCATGCAACCTACTGAGGACGAAACCGAGGGGACATCGAGCCTACTGAGTTAGGCAGAGCTAGTCTCGCGAATTCGTCTCTTGGATTTGGATTGCGTGGATGCACTGTCCGAAGGATTTGAGACTGGAATGGCGCAACTAACCTTGCTGAATCCAGGGCTGAATACCGAGGGTGCTGGGATCCTTTTCAGATTGTTGATGATTGCATGGTTCCTCCTCCTACTAGTCCAGAGCCTGAGAATGAAGATTGATCAAGTTATTTTTGGTCGGGTCTGCGTGCCCATAAAAGTTTTTGTAATATTTGAATAAGGGCTCTGCCATATTTAATTTGGTTGTTCGGGCCTGCATGCATTAGTTTTTGTGGTTTGTAATTCCCAGATAATGTCGGTTTAAATGGCCAACCCCATTTAATTTTTAGATGTTGTAATCATATATTTGTATGTTTAACTGTCTAAGTTTCATAATTTGCTCGACATTGTATATTACTGAGCATTCAAGGAGAAACTTCGAGGTTGCGAGCGTTGTCATTGCAGGATGAAACCGAGGGTCGAGGTTAGAGCCTAGATCCCATGGCGTGAACTGCCTATCGCGAGATGGGTATTCTGCCGAGGTGGTACTTCTTCGACGAAGAAGCTCGTTCGATATGTTCTTGTAGGAAGGATCATCGTTTTGTATTGGAACAAAGGGTCTCGTCTTATAGCTCGAAGACTTGCTCGTACCTCCGCGATCTCCGAGGGCCTGCTTGGTATCGTGAGTTGTTGGTCGTTTTGCACCGGGGATATCCCAGGGCTTAACTGTAGTATTGTTTTAATTTTGATGCATTCTAAGGTAGATGGAGTTTTTCTCCATTCAAATTTTTGAGGTAATAGACCCCATTGCCCGTCTTATTACGGACATGGTACGGGCCCTCCCAATTGGCGGCCAATTTGCCCTCTTTAGTGTCCTTTTGGTTTCTCCAGAGGACTGGGTTTCCGTTTTCGAATTCTCGCTTAATGACCTTGGTGTCATGATGTAGAGTGATGTATTGCTTGAGCATAGCCTCTCATAGAGCAACTCCCGAGCAGATCTCTTCGACTAGGTCAAGTTCCTCATGCATAGCCTCATCGTTCAACTCTTCACCGAGGGGAAACTCGGTTCTCTTGGTGGGTTCCCTAATTTCCACCAGAATGACTGCTTTTATTTCGTAAGTGAGATGAAAAGGTGTTTCCCGGGTAGTGGAATATGGGGTCATCCGATAGGCCTAGTGTACGCAGTGGAGCTCCTCGACCCATTATTTCTATACTTCGTCGAGCCGCCGTTTCAGGCCACGCAAGATGACCCGGTTGGTGGCCTTAGCTTGACAATTGGTCTGAGGATGCTCGACTGACGTGAAGTGGTGTTTGGTGCCGCATTTTGTGACGAACCTCCAAAAATTATGGTCGATGAACTGCGTGCCATTGCCGGTGACTAGAGCCTGAGGTATGCTGAATATGGAGAGGACGTTTCTTTTATAGAAATGGAGGATATTAAGGGATGTTATTTTGGCGAGGGGTTACACCTAGATCCACTTCGTGAAGTAATCTACGACGATGATTAGATACTTGTTTTGTTATGATCCTTGGATGATTGGCCCGAGGATGTCCATGCCCCACCAACTGAACAACCAAGGAGACGTCAATGATTTGAGCTCGTGAGGGGGAGCCAGGTGCATGTCACCGTGACGTTGGGACTTATTGCATCGTTTGACGTGGGCTTTGGCTTCCTGCTACATGGTGGGCCAATAATACCATGCCAGTAACGCCTTCCGAGCCAGCGATTTCTCGCCCAAATGTCAGGCGTTGACTCCCTCGTGGATCTCGTGTAGGACGTCGACAACTTAGGCTTTGTCGACGCATTTAAGGAGAGGAATAGAGAACCCTCGTTGATATAGTTTATGTTCGAGCACAACGTACAATGGTGTTGACCTCGGGTGGGGGTCGCGGTTTTTCGATGCTTGGTCGTGCCAAGGATTCCTATACCACAGATTTGTTCTCACCATTCTTCTTGGTGTTGGTGATCTTTGAGAGTAAATATGCTCGAGTGTTCTTCTCACGAGGTACATGTTTGATTTCGGCTTGATCGAACTTTTTCGTCTTTTCTATGACAAGGTTGAGGTATTCGATGAGTTGAACATTCTTGGCTTGGTACTCTCCTCGGCCCTACGAAGCGATAATTTCGGAGTTTGTGAATATCTGAATCTCACGTGCTCCTAGGTCGTCGGTCAGGCGGAGTCCGACAAGTAGGTCCTCGTACTTGGCTTGATGGTTCAACACCGGGAAGGAAAGGGTGAGGGATTGTTCGACTAAAGCATCTTCCTCGTTCTCGAGGAGGATTCGACTCCATTTTCCATCGAGCTGGAGGCTCCGTCCATGAAGATGGTCCACTTATTTTCTCGACCTGGCGGGAGGTTGTGGGCGGTCATCTCGATGATGAAATCGGCCAGCGCTTGTGCTTTAAGGGCTTTCTTGCCTTCGTATTTTA
Source organism: Vicia sativa (assembly GCA_021764765.1). Lineage (NCBI taxonomy): Eukaryota > Viridiplantae > Streptophyta > Magnoliopsida > Fabales > Fabaceae > Vicia > Vicia sativa. Next base: position 6,720,630 of record CM038793.1, read on the forward strand.
TGTCGAACTCTGAGAGCTAGAGAGACGACTTGAGCATGCGCCCTGCCATATCCGGTCGACCTAGAAGCTGTTTTATACGATGCTCAGTCCTGACAATGGTTGTGTGCGCAAGAAAGTAGTATCAGAGTCTCCATGCGGTAAGGACGAACACCAAGGTGACCTTCTTGATTTGTTGGTACCTCGTCTCAGGACCTTGCAGTGCTTTACTGGTAAAGTAAACAGGTTTCTGCCCGTCAGGGGTCTCCCGGATGAGGGCCACGTTGACTGCTTCGTTGGACACAACGAGGTAAAAGAATAAGAATTCCCCGCTCGCGGGCCGTGACAAGTCGGGTGGTTGAGAAAGGGGTTGCTTGAGGTGGATGAGAGCTCGCTCTCATTCGTCTGTCCACTCAAAAATGGCCTTTTCGTGGAGGAGTTTGAAGAAAGGGACTGCGTGTTGCACCGATCCAGCCACGAAGCAGGAAAGCAACGTAAGCATACTGTTCAGGACTTGTATGGATTTTTTTGAATTGGGTGTGGGCAACTCAGAAAAATATCAACACTTATCGGGATTAGCTTCAATTCCTTGGTAGAACCAGGGATTTTCCTTTACCGAATGCACTGCATTTCATTGCATTGTCGTTTTCGAACACTTTCAGATGTGCGGCGTGATTGACCTCCTCGTGGGACTTGACGATCATATCGTCCATATACACCTCGAGCATGCTGTCGATTTCACCTCAAAAGACTTTGTTCATCATCCACTGATAGGTGGCCTCGATATTATTTAGTCTGAAAGGCATGACGTTATAGTAGTAGTTTCCCGAGACCTTCATGAAGGTCGTGCACTTCTTATTGCTCCTCGCCACAGGGATCTGGTTATAACTTGAGTAAGCGTCCATAAAAGACAAGATCTTATAGTCGGCCGAGTTATCGACCAACATATCGATATTAAGCAAGGGAAAAACATCTTTGGGACATGCCCGATTGAGATCAGTATAGTCAACACACATCCTTCATTTTCCATTAGATTTTTTCACTAGTACGTTGGAGAGCCAAGTTAAATACTTGGCCTCAGAAATAAAATTTTCCCCTAGGAGGTGTTTTAAATCTTTTTCAGCAGCCTCCACTTTTTCGGGAAACTTCCTATGCCTATGTTGAACTACTGCCCTAACGGCAGGGTCTACAACGAGCTAGTGATAGGCGACCTCGGGGTTGAGTCCAAGAATATCCGCGACACTCCAGGCGAACAGGTGTGTTGTCTCTAAGGCAGGGTTTGAGCTATTTTTTTGCGAGGTCCGAGAGATCAGCTCGGATCTTCACGCACTTACTCGAGTTACTGTTGAGGGGAATCAACTCGAACTCTCCATCTGGGATGGGGCGGAAAGGGTCATGTTCTCCATTCTGTTCTTCGACTACAGTCTTCACGAACCTGGTGTCGAGGTGGATGGAGTCCACCTTAGCAGCTTGTTGGTATTCATTCCAGGGAGGTTCTGTAGGAGGCAACGCAGGTCTGTTGTCTTGTTGAACTCCCGTGTCCACCAGAGTATGCCCCCTGGATGCAACATTGTAACACCTTCTGGCCGCGACGATGTCACCATGGATCGTGGTACCCGACCTCGTCTGGTGTAAAACTTCATCTTGAGATGCACCGTTGATGGGACCGCGGTTAGCTGGCCATTGTGGATCTTCCAAAGATGTCGTTGTACAGGGAGTGAGCATCGACCACCAGGAAGCGCACCTTTATTTTCCTGGCGGCTACGCCTGCCCCAAAGGTGACCATGAGCTCGACATAGCCCCATGGTTTAGAGGTCGAACCATTGAAGCCTTGCAGGTCGGGTCCCACGTATGGAGACAGGTAGGAGTTGTCCAACTGAAGGGTGCGGAACATGTGTGTGTACATGATATCGACAGAACTCCCTTCGTCGACCAGAATGCGGTGCACCTCGAATTTTTCCATCCTTGCTTGGATGATCAAGGGGATGTTGGAGTGAGGGGAACCTGAAGTCTTTAGGCCTAGTAAGTGAAGAGGATTTTGAAGGCTGTGAGTTCTGCTTCGTCTTCCACTGTGCGTTATTTTTTTTGGAGTCTTTGATCAAGGTTTCTATAGCGTCCTTCAGATGGACTCAGTCAGGTGAACGTGGCTCCGGTGATACTGGCAGTACTTTGTTTTGTCTACCCCGGGGTTGAGAGGAGTTGGTTTAGGGCACCTAACCCGCCCTCTATGAACTTTATCGCTGCGCATTCTGGTAGAATGCGCTCGCGGGATATGGTGAGCGGGGTATAGTCGATGAACCTCCCGATTAGCCCGCACTAGTCGTGAGATTCCCGCGGTTTGTCGTCTTGTCTCTTCTCAGGGCGTCGAGACGGGCCAACATCGCTCTATCGCGCGTCATAATAGCGTGGGGCTGTGACTGCCCTACAGTTTCTAATCTATTGTTAGCAGCTTCTTTCTCCTCATAGGTTATGTAAGCGCGAGCCTTGTCAAAGAGAGCATCAAAACTTTTAGGAGGCTCAATCCCAACGACTTTCCTGAAATTTGTGCCTGGGAGGAGGCCCCTCTCGAGCAGGTATCACTTCATCTGGTCGTCATAGGGAACCTGGATGGCCACTTTATTGAAGTGCTCTATATATTCATGGAGTGTCTCGTCGCTCCGTTGGATGATGGCCTCGAGGGAAGCCTCAATCTTTGGGTGTCAGCGAGATACCGTGAAGGTGATGGAGAACTAGTTCTTCAGGTCCCTCCAAGAATGGATGAAGTTGGGAGGTAGACTCTTGTACCAGTCCATGGCTTCTTTTTGCAACATCGTGGGGAATAGCCGACATTTAATAGGGCCCCAACATTAAGGTACTGAAGCATAACCTCAAAATCGTCGATATGATCGATTGGGTCGACGATCCCGTCATAGCTAGTTAGTTGCAGAGGTTTCTCCATGCCCCTGGGGATGGGCACCTCCGTGATGGCCGGGGATAATGGACCGAGGGGGTCCTCCTCATCGCTGCGTTCGGGGAGTGTGTTGGAGATCGACGGTGGCGACGATTCTACAAGGAGCGCTTCTCTTGATGAGGTTTTCCTCCACCGCCGCCTCAGTTCTTTTAGGGCTCTTCACCCTCTGCATCCCTGGCGTGGTGGGGAGCGTGCCCGCTTCTTGGAGGGATTCTCGTTCTAGACGCTTTCTAACTCGGGTCTCCGACTAGTATGTTTGCAATGGGGACTTTGGGAATCCTCCCTTCTGTTTCTCCACGGAGGAGTTCGGGAGCGATATCGCCTCAGAGAGGAAGATCGCGAGTCCGGTCTCATGTGCTTCCTTGGGGAGCGGAGACCTCCTTCCAGCATGTTGAGGCACTCCCCTTGCGTGAACAGCATGAGGTTCGTTTGATTTAAGGTCGCGAATAGCGCGACTGTTGTAGGGTCCGCGTTCGTGGGGACGAGGATCTCTTGGAAAACAGTAGGTTCGGGCACAGTTTGGCGTGGTTCCTCGATTCGTAGGGGGTCGGTCGAGGAGGAAGCAGTTTATCCGTCGCAGGGATCGATCTGAAAGTTATCATTGTTGTTGTCGTTGTCCATGTCAGCAAAGTGGACGAGTTGGTCGTTGTTGTTGACTGGTTCGGGCATGACGGTGTGAAGTTGATAGACTTTTTTTGTTTTGGTATTATGTGATGGAAAGACGGGGAAAACAATGATCCCCACAGTCGGTGCCACTAATCATACCTGATCAGAAGGATCGATTGGCCCACGGACGTGTTGGTCAGCAACAGTTGGTTGGAGAAGATGGGGGATACCTGCAAGGTACTCCGATGCCAAAGTTAGATTTCTATGGGATCAAAGTGCAAGTAAGAGAGTAAGATGTTCAATACATGAACCTCTTGAATGAGAGAGTATTTATATCCCTGGCTCTGGGCCAAGGTCCCCTTAATGGGCTGGAGTAGTAGGCCCAAAAGAGGACTGTCAGGATTCCCGAGTGTGTGGGGAACAACACATGGTCCCGCTCCTGAAGGAACTGCTCCGAAGTATCAAGACGTAGTGGCAACGGTCTGGTTGACTCCGTGATATTTGGAATGAGAGACTTCTGCCCTATGAGGTGATGTCACCTCCTCGATGCACGTGCAGAGTGTCCTCGGGGATAGAAGCCTTAGGCTTAGCAGTCTTGCTCAGCTCAACGATCCTCGCGGGGAGGTATGTATTCGAACAAGAGTGGATGAGCATGCGTGATCATCAGTCGGGCAGAAGAACGATGGGGAACCGATCCATAAATACATCTGGATTGAGCCTATGTAATATATGGGCCTAGCACTAAATAGCTCGGATCCATCCCGAAACAATTTATACTAAAAATAAACTAATAAAACTATAAAATAATATTTATCGTAATATTAAAATAGAAAAATTAAAAATAAATAATGTGTAAATTCCTTTTTTGATAATAAATAATGTGTAACTTTAATGATTAAAATGATAAGAACTTCGTGTGAAATGCTCTTAACTGTAGAGAAAATATAGTAAAATAAGAAATTGTTATTAACTAAAAAGAAAAGAAAAAGTGATTCACATGATGATTGAGTACACGTGTGGTAGGTCGTATCCACGTGCATCTGTTTGTATTCATTAAATTGATGTATTTGTCGTTTATTTATTTCATCCATATCTTTTTCCTATGGTGGTGCATGTATTACTTTAATATTTTCTAGAGGCCTTGATTGGTTATAGAGAAATACAGTGGGCTTAAATATAGGTTTGGTGCAATATGATTGGTGCAATGTGGCTTAAAAGTTTATAAAAATCATGAGAGTGTCACAAATTCACAATTAGTGAAAAATAAATGGATGATAACTTAACATTAATGTTCTATTATTAAAATTTTCCAAAGGCACATTATTAAAAGTGAGCACATTAATAATTTGTGTATGCACTTTTATCATGATAAAAGTCTATGTATGATCAACCAACAATCAACTTCAATTTCAAAAAAGTTAGGTCTTCAAAGATCTAATGATCCACCATAAATTGATTATAAATAACCAATGGTAATTACCATGTTTTTAATTATACAATCTACTCGACATTCAGTTGACCATTCTGATAGATTAATATTATTTCTCATGTCTTCTTAACATAAAAACTTTCATTATGATGTTAACGAAGATTTCAATTATTACTATTATAAATAATATTTTATAATAGAACTTATATCTCACGTAAAAATATTAAAATATAAGTCATAAACGCGTCACATATATTTTATTTTAAAAATTATATATTCTTTTGATTTTATTGAAAATAAATGATAAAGTGTTTAGAGGACACGCCTTCGAATCTCAACAATTATATTTTAAAATCTTTTAATTTTTTAAATTTATTTATGACTTATACCTCGGTTTAATTAAAAACCGAAAGATAACGTATTTAAATGACACGTCTTCAAATCTCAACAACTATATTTTATCACCTTTTAAGTTTAAAAAAATCATGACATATTACTTTAGTTTTGCTAAAAGCCGAGAGGTAAAGTAGCTGGAGGGACACATCTTCGAATCTTAACAACTATATTTTATCACATTTTATTTATTTATTTTTATGACTCATTCGATGAAAAAATTAATTAACGAATCTATGCCTCCATTTATAAAGTAATAATGGTCAAGATGTTGCCAACTCATCAGCCCACATGAAATATTCGTGATCCGTGTGAAACTCTCACCATCCAATTAAAATGTGAGTGTCACAACTATTCATCTTAGATGCAAAGTGCTGAAATTTAAACATAATATATTGAAAATAATGGCAATGAAAGCAAGAGAAGAAAAATATTTCGAGGTTGATCTTTTAATATTTAATCTTTTCTCTAGTTAGGAAAGCTTAAAAGTAACTTATTAATGTCGTTGATGTTGTTGTAGTAGTAATTGTTGTTGTTATTGTTGACATTTAGTATTTAACAATTTTATTGATTTTGTTTTGTTGTTGTTGAGATTTAATGTTTAAAGAATTCATGGACTGCAAGTGCACAGTCGTATCGCATAGTTATAAAGATTATCGAACACAAATGACCAAAAATAAAACTTATCGTTATCTAATGTCACTATGTTAATCTAATACTAATGATTTGTCTTGGGTTTGAGGGAAAATGAGAAATAAATTTAAATGGTAGCTGAAACTTGAATATAAATATTCAATAACGGGGCACCGGTATGTAATTCATCATACTTCAGGGATTCGATAAAATATGGGCGTAAAAAAATGTCAAAACACTTTTCAGTAGAAAATATTGATTTAAAAGACTTTATCTCACACTGACGTGCTATTGACTTTGACTATACTCTTAAATCAGAATGATATGTTGTTGCTTGACTGTAACATTTATTTGCTTTTTACTCTCGTACAAAAATATTTTAATTTTAGAATTAAAAACTACAACCAAAAATATAGTTTATGAAAATTAACGTCAATTATTATCGAATCTCGTCCGAACGAGTGTTTTCACATACCAGTATCATACAATTTAGCCAGACATGATTTTGAACTTAAACAAGGTATTACAATTATAAAACATGAGACAAAACATGATTAAAAGCAATAACAAATTAAGATACGCAATTAAAATAGAATCTGGAATTAAAACAAATATTGGAATAACTTCTAAAATAATCTTTGCATACAATAACATGAGCTCAATTCAAATTATGTTGGTAGGCTTGATATTCCAAGTACATAATAAAATTAAAAACACCTAAAACTACAGTTGTGATAGTTCCCCAATGTGGAAGAGCTATCACTTTTCCTTATTTTCTCCACGTTTTTAACTGAGTCTAGGTAACTGGCAGTTTTTGAGGGGACTATAAAAAAAGGGAGTTCACTTTCAATATGTTATTGTTTATAATTTGGTAATTTATACCAGATTTATGGTAGGGAAAGAAAAAAATGTCGCTATTGCTTAGGTTTTAGAATCCATGGCTCAAGCTCTGCGAAACCAACAAGACCGACAAAATCAAAATGAAGGAAATGATGATGAGGTTCGTGCATGGGGAAGGTTTCTGAGGAATAACCCACCGATCTTCAGGGGCAGGCACGATCCCAATGGTGCTCGTATATGGTTAAGGGAGTTGAAAAGATTTTTCAAGTGGTGATTTGTTCGGAAGGGAAGAAGGTGCAACTTGGTGCTCATGTATTGGAAGAGGGGGCTGGAGAATGGTGGGGGAATGCACTCTAGAGGATGAATATTATGGGTATAGAGATCACTTGGGATGTATTCAGAACTTCTTTTATGGAGAAGAACTTTCTTGAGGACGTATGTGGTACGAAGGATTTTGAATTCCTTGAACTGAAACAGGGGAGTTCAATTGTTATTGAGTATGCTTCTAGATTTGAGGAACTAATGAAGTTTTGTCCGCATTATAACAATCCAACCGCTAAAGTGTCTAAGTGCATCAAGTTTAAAAACAGATTGGGACCCGAGATTAAGCAGGGAATTAATTATCTTGATATTCTCTAGTTTCCTATGCTAGTGAACAAGTGCAGCATCTTCGATCAATATAGTATAGGAAAATCTTCTTATTTCAGAGTTTTAGTAATAAGAAAGGAAATAATCAAGATCATGGGAAGCCATATAATTCTCTAGTTGATAAAGGGAAGTAGAAAGTTTTTGATGAGAATAAGCCAAGTGGGGGAGGATCTCCCATTCCTGTCAAATGCTTTAAATATGGAGAGTAGGGACACCGTGCTAATGATTGGAACAATAAGGTTCTGAGATGTTATAAATGTGGTAAGATAAGTCATCGTGTTTCTGATTTCCAGAATGATGGTCCTACTTGTTTCAACTATGGTGAACAAGGTCACATCAGTACACAGTGTCAGAGGATTTCCTCAGCTGAAGTTCTCTTTAGATGCTCTTTGTTAAGCATGTCAGAAAGATTAGTTTTCTAAAACTTCTTTCAAACCAAAGAATTTTGTGTCTACATTGACCTCTTTGGACCACTGAAAACTTCTTCTATAATGGTAAGAAATATTGTTTAATCATTGTTGATGACTACATCAGATGGACATGGGTTAAGTTTCAAAGACACAAGGATGAGTCGCATTATGTGTTCTCTACCTTATACTTGTAAGTTCAAACAAGATGGATTTTAAAATTGTTAAAACTAGAAGTGATCATTGTGATGAATTTGAAAATAAAATTTTAAAAACATTTTTTCTGAAAAATGGAATTTCCCATGATTTCTCCTGCCCTAGAACTCCAAAAAAAGGATTTGTATAGAGAAAGAATATGACTTTGTAAGTAATGTCTAGAACAATATCGATGAACTAACATGGAAATAACTTTTGGGCTAAGGCAGTTACACATCATGTTATTTTCAAAACATGGCTTCTATTAGACCAATTATGAATAAGACTTCATATGAAATGTGTGAGAACAAAAAAAACCCAACATTTCATATTTTCATCTTTTTGGATGTAATTGTTTTATTCTGAAGACTAAGGAAAATCTTAAAAAGTTTGATTCTAAAGCACAAAAGTGTCTAATGTTAGGATACTTTGAACGCTCAAAAGGTTATAGAGTGTATAACACAAAAACACATATTGTTGAAGAATCAATTCATGTTTGATCTCATGATAAGCTTGACCCTGAGCAGTCAAAGCTAGTTGAAAAGTTTGCATATTTTGAAATCACCTATTCAGGCTCTAAAGGTGAAGAAGATATTGCAAAATAAGATGAGAAGAAGGATTCTAATGATGCTTAACCAGAAACTATTGAAGGTCAGACACCTCTAAGGAAGAACAAACAAAGATCTTCACATTCTGAAAGACTAAGCAATTTTGTTTTAGAAAATGATTTTACCATAGGAAAGTTGGATACTACTTTATTTTGTAAAGCATTAAAAAATGATATTATATTAGTTCAAATATATGTTGATTATAATATATTTGGTTCTACTAATGCTACCTTGTTCAAGGAGTTTGCTAAGTCTATACAGGCTGAATTTGAGATGAGTCTAATGGAGGAACTCAAGTTCTTTCTGGGTATCCACATCAACCAAAGTCTAAAAGAGACTTTTATCAATCAGAGCTAGTACACCAAATAACTTCTAAAGAAGTTTAACATACCATAATCAAAGATATCCAAGACTCAAATGCATCATATGTGTATTTTGAAGAAGGATGAAATAAGTAGTAAGATATATCAGAAGTTGTACAAAGGTATGTTAGTTTATCTATTATATTTGACTGCTTCTAGACCTGATATTTTACTAAGTGTCTATTTATATGCTCGCTTCCAATTTGATCCTAGAGAATAAAAGTTAACATTTGTTAAGAGAATTTTTAGGTATCTGAAAGGTACTACTAACCTTAGTTTGTGTTATAGGAAATCAAGTGAATTCAAGTTAGTAGGTTATTGGGATGATGATTATGCTAGAGACAGACTAGAGAGGAAAAGCACTTATGGAAGCTGTTTCTGGGAGACAACTTCATCTCATGGTCCAGCAAGTGGCAATAAACAATTATATTATCAACTAAAGAAGTAGAATATTGTATCATTTTGAAAAACTTAAAAAATGGTACTTTGTCCAAAATGAGATAAATGGAAATCTAAAAATGGTTATCTTTCAGAAAGTCATAATGAGATTATCAGATTATGTGTGTTTATGATATGTGAGTCTTTAGAATTTAGAAGATCTCATGTATCAGAAGAGTCCTAGGTCAGAAGCTTTCCTTTTGGAAAAGATTATGTCTTCTGGATATTGGAGAGTTTACTTAATTAACAGTTGTCAAGCATGCGAAATTTTTGTGATTCAAATTAAGAGAGTTTCCTTTTCATGAAACATGCTAAACGTCTTCTTTGACATATTAGGAGAATTTATTTGTGTTGGGATTAGGTAAAATATTTTCACTTTACCTCTTGTAAGAATATTTTAATCATTACAAAAATGGTATTTAGAAAACAACTCACCCTGACTTCACACACTTTCGTAGCTACTATCCTACACTTTCTCTCTTTCAAGCCCTAATTCTCTTTGCAACCCAAACCATTTTGTGTTCTTCGAAATGTCTCAAAAACAAAAAAATTCTGATCAATAACAACAAAAATCTTCAAATATTCAACTTCAACAACACATTTAAGAGCAAGAAGGTTTTGCTGATTTGAGTTTGTTGTCTCATATTTCACAGTTGGGAGTTTTATGTGAACTGCATATGGACTTTGAAAATTTCATGGTGAATGGATTTGATTTTATTGAGGATTTAGTTTTTCAAATTTGGGATTCTTTCTTCATCTCAAAGGACCAATTTAACCTGAATTGGCAAAGCAATTTTGGATTACTGCAAAGGAATCCTCTCTACAAGTCTCTGCAAGTGTTGTTGGAATGAACATTGTCATTACTGAAAGCCTCATTGCCAAAGTGTTTAATCTTGATGGAGAAGGTAAAAGATGTTGCAATCTTGATGGTAGCATTAAAAGAATGAAACAAATTAATGCTAAGATTTTCGGACTAAGAAGAGTTCTAAGTTCGTCAAGGATTTTCATCCTTCTCTCATAATTTGGGCTCAGATAATTCTAGGATGTATTCATCATAAACCATCTAAAGATTTATATGTCTTCATTAATATTGATGAGAAATACATGTTGTATTATCTGACTTCAGATACTAAAATCAATCTTCTTTCAATAATTTTCAAGTATCTGAGGGATATGATTAGAGAACCCATAATTGATGCTCCTAACAACAAGAGATGGATACCTCTAGGAAGACTTATATCAAACATTCTTATTGAAAGCAGATTGGTGAAATAAGTTTGTCAGCTAAATATGGATGAGCATCTTGTCAGGATCTTTGGAAGACTGTTTGAGGGGAGAAATTTAAAGCATGTATTTAATTTCTACTATTATTGATCCTCCAGAATCTCATAATCCATAAGCACCACGTTTTACAAGTACAGCTTAAAGAGATCGCCCCCTATTTGAATCAATTGACCCTCAAGAAGTTGGGGTTTTCTATCTGGAAATGTGTTTTGATCAACACGAAACTCCAAGTGTATCTTATGAGGCAAAAGTTGTTGTACGTATTTTCTACCACAAGTATTTTAAGTTATCGTTTTCCACAGGGTTTGGTGTGATATCATCTCTGTTCTATAGTTCAAGTGTATTTAAGATTTAGTTATAAAAGGGTTTTGGTTCTTAGTCACAAAAATCATAAATTTCATGCAAATAAGTTTAGTGTTCTTATCAAAGAATGTTGTTTGGATTAAAGAGAGTTTTGGTTGGTTTTCAAATGGTAAAACCATATCAAGATTAATTTCATTAACCTAATTTCATATATTTTCGATTAACCAAGCGGCTGAACTAGTTGATGATCGATATGTTCACGTATCCTCTCAATATTATTTTATGTCTAACCAATATTGTGAGTATTTTTATGTTAATCTTTAAATGATGTCTCACTCTAACTATTAACATGATAATCTTTAATCTTGATACTAGTGAATACTAACTCACAAATCTATGTCTAGCATGTGTTCCTTAGTAGCTGAATATCTTAGGTCAAATTTGAAATATATTTCTCAATTATGATCTAAACCATAAAAAGAGCAAATAAAGCAAAAATATTCAACATATATTATTTATCAACCAAGTTCATGGACAAAAAGATCAAAAGATATACATAAAAGCTAGGCTAACTACCTCTAATTGTGACACAAAAGAGTTTATCTATCCATTCTCATGGTAGCTTGATGATCAAGAAATATAGAGATGATGATGAACATGGGTGAAAATAAACAAACAAAGATTCAAGATGAAAATCCTTGCTTTTGAGTTACAATGGAGGAACTTAATGTTTTAGACCTAGAAAATCTGATTTGGAGTGGAATTGTGAGAGTTGTTGAGAAAAATATCTAACAATGGTACTTAAACAAGTAATCCAAAAAGGTAATCCCGCTCAGCGGCCTGACCGCGCTAAGCGGGATCAGCGAAATAAACATTCCACGTTCAGTGGACCGCGCTGAACGGGACGACGTCGCTGAGCGGCCTCCAAAATGACATTTTGTCCAACTTCAAAAGGGCGAAGCGTGCTTTGCTTTGCACTCAGCGACCTTGCCTGAACAAAACTTCAAAAAATAACTTTTCAGCACCTCACATTCGGTCCAAGCTTTCCCATAACTTCAATGCATCAAGTATCAACATCAACAACCTACAAAATGAACATAAAACTAAGTAAACTAATTTATTTAAAAAAAAACTACATCAAAGCATATATTTATATATATATATATATATATCAACATCTTAAATACTACTAATTTACAAAAGATATAGTAAAGAGCCACAAAATTATATACAAGTATATCAATACTTTGGTCCTTAACAACTCTCCCTAATTTGGCATTTTGCTTGTCCCTACACAAAAATTCTACAAACTCAAAGAAAACCAAAACAAACCACAAGAATGAGGAAACAACAAGATTTAACACAAGACAATTTCATGGTTCAAATTAAATAACACACAAGACAATGCTTACCACCATACTACAATAAATCATAACTAAGAAACAATGGTTAAGTGCATAAAACATATTAAAACTTCACACACAATACAACTCAAAATATGAATATCACCTAACACACACTCATCAATGGATGAGAAACAACATGAGGGCTTTTTCACTCATCCAACAATTATGCAACAAACGGATTAAATCATGCATTCATCATACACAAAGCATCAAACATGTCAAGTAAGAATCACAAGGCAATGAAAATGTTATAATTTGGATTAGTTACAAGGAAGAGATATATCTTAAGGTAATTGAAACTAACCTGTCTAATTGCATGAGAGCATTCAATGTTTTTCACCTTACACTAATGAAATTTTTTCTTCCATGAAGTTTTCTTTGATTACAAGCATAAAAAATTGAGCTCTTTTGCCGACACAATTTATGCCAAGGCTTTTCTTTTCTTTTTCATTGTTGTGGATCACAATTTCAATTGATTCTCTTTATTTATTTTTTCTTTCTTAAACCACATTTAATTATTCAAAAACAACTTCCTTTTCTCCCCAACTTTGAACACACCCTAACATAGCGACAAAAATGCTCCCACACAACTAAGGCAAGGGAAAATGCAAGACCCCCTTTCAAAAGTTAGCAATAAAATTGATATTCATGTACAATATTTACACAATTCAGAATTCACAAGGATCTTGATTGAAAGGCTCAATTGGGGTTACAAATTATCACTCACTCTCCAAGAAGGTTGATTATTATTTGGTTTAAGTGGTTTTTCTCTACAATGTTTTTTTTTCCTTTGATCACTTTCAAACTTCAACACATCAACACACATGCATGATTAAACATCATAAGATCGATTTAACACAATTGTTGGTCTCCTACATTTCAGTGAACAATGAACAGCTACCGCACACAAGGCTAGGTTCTAAAGTGATTCACATTTGAAAAGTATTGTACACGAATTAGAAGTATTAATTTATGCACATAGCACAAGTTTCATATTTATGCTAAGTTTTAGAAAACAAAAAACATGTACCTTAAATTTGTTATATTTGTTTAATTCATATCATCATTACTAAATTGCAAGTTGAACTCACCTTGACAAAGTTCACATGGTTTCTTAAAGTTGTAGAAACTTAGGAACAAAATATTCAATTTTCTATTTTTCTAAAAATAAAATTAAAACAATCCAACACTATACACACAACTAAACTTAAAAACATAATGCAATACTTATAAAATAAAGACACCCCAAATCGGTATTCCAAAAGGTACCAAGGCATAATGCCTACAAAATAACCCCAATACCATTCATTTCAAAATACCACAATTTCAACCTCTCTACTCCAAATCCTTGCAATTTCTACCACTTCAAAGCCACTCAATTCAAGTACAACTCATCCCAACTCATTTCAACTCCTCCAAAATCAACTCCAAGCTCAAATTTGTGTAAGTTTTCTTCAATTTTTTCTATTCAAAATCTAAACATTTATTAGATTTTAGGTTAGTTTATAGAAATTAATTAGTATACGAAGCAATAGTAGGTAAATGTAGTAGAAAAAAATAGAAATTAGGGTGGTTGAGGACTAAGTTTTAGGATTTGGGAATTTTTGGACGAATGGGGGTTTCACAAGTGTATTTGCGAAGTGACTCAGGAGAGACTTCGCAAGTGCACTTGCGAATTTACCCAGAATGGGAGAATTCGTAAGTGAACTTGCGAATTTACCCAGGATGGGTGAGTTTTCAAGTGCACTTTCGAATTGTTACCTGATTTGTTTTTAAATTAGTAAGTTGGAAATTATAATGGTTTATTTCAAGAATATGCCAGAGAACGACAACCAGATGACACGTTCTAGACATGGAAGGCAAAGTCAGACTGCGTCGGCTCGTCGAGAGCGAGAACTACGGGCAACGACAGAAAGGGCACAATTAGATATAGCATCACATTTCGCATTGTCACGAAGGAGTCGTCTCCATGAGGGGTCTACCTCGGGTGTACATGAGGAGCAGGTGCCAAATGTAGAGGTACCGGATGAGGAGGGCCAGGATGCCCAGGATGCCGAGAACGCTAAGGTCTTCGAAACGATGTTGAGGAACCTGCAGATGCGGAAGATAATGGCTATCTAGGAGGGCCATATAACACATCCCTCCTGATTTATTATCAAGACCATGCTTCCCATTTTGTCTAGGGTGGACATGTATTATAATTTTTATCGTTATATTTCATATTATAATTTTTATTCAAAAATACGGTTCTTTTTTATTTATTTTGTTTGTTTCTTATGTTTCAGGAAAGGAATGCCTTGAAACATGTTAATCACTCATGCAAAATATTTTATCTATATGTTCCACCGACTCAGTGGTTCCACAGTGTTATCATCGCATCCATGCTGCTCCCGACACCATGACACGGAGGGCTATAGATGACGTCTTCCAGGATTGGGAGAATCATCTCGTGCCAGAGGAGTATCGGATGATGTGGGCATCCCAGATGTGGCACTGTGTGGAGGGGTACGCGACATGGTTCTTTAGAGTGTTGCACCCTTTCATTACACCAGATGATGAAGGACGTCCATCGAAGCCAACACATGAGGAGCTCTTGGAGAACGAGCAGGCCGAGGATGATCATGCCATTGATCTAGTGCCCATCTGTTAGCGTATCAGCCAACTTGGACGGGAGGCGTTGGATGACGGGATTGTGCATGAGGGCGAACCCAATGCGGTTACCGTGGTGGAGATGATGGTTGCCGAGTCAGAGCGTGCAACGCATTATCGCAGGAAGAGGAAGGCGCAGCGGGTCAGGATTAAGCATAAACATCAGCCTTTATGTTTTGTTATTTGATTTTGTTTGATCGCATTTTTACGGAACAATTTATGTAATATGATATTTCTGAAAAAAATTTCTCATTAACATTTATCACATAGTAATATTTACATGATTTGCGTATACAAAATGCTCCTTAATTGAATTTCTGAAAACGAAAATGTAATTCGACTTATAGTCAAAAATCATAGTAGTTTCAAACATGGTTTAACACATTCAAGAAAGATTTCGTAAGTGCACTTACGAATTCACCCAGAAAGGTCAATGCATAAGTGCACTTAAGAAACCTTTCCTGAATGTGCTAAACCATGTTTAAATGAATAAAACGTACAAAATAAGGTGAATTCGTAAATGCACTTACGAATTCATCTAGAAATGTCAATTCGTAAGTGCATTTTTACGAATTTAACCTACAGGATAAATTCGTACCAAATATATTTTTAATTTTTCAGAGATGTGTGAGAAACTTATTAAGTGGACGAAGAAATTTTCAAAATATAATCTTTCAAAACTTTATTTTAGTGAGTTTTTTAGACTATTTTTTAATCATATCTTTGAAGCTTAAGAATATTCGTTGAGCTTTCTAGTTTCTTTCTTTAAGAATACACCAAATAAGAAAATAAACAATCAATGTTACAAAGTGATGGAAGATTACTTCACGTGTGGTGGTGGGTGGACCATACTCCAAAGGTACCTGAATTTGTGCAGAGCCTACAGTTCTGAGTATTATGGAGCCTCTACCCCTTTGCAATTTATTCTATTGACCAATAACACATCTTACTCAATTCAATTCTATGGACATTAACATCCATTCAGATGCACCTGCACAAACACTGCAACCTTGCAGCACTTTAGGGAGACACACTACTGAACAAACACATCTTAAGAGTAGTTAACTCACAATTAAACCAATTTCATTATATTAAATTAATAATTATTCTCTTAGTTTCATAATGACTATCATTTATTAAATAAAATTTATTTTTAAATGACGGTCATTCTTATTAATGATTGTTACATTTTTAATTATATTTTTTAATTATTATTCTTTATACTATTTTTATTATATTAATGAAATTAATTTAGTGAATTCAATTTTTTTAAATTATAGGCATTTTAAAATAGAGGTAATACTTTGTCAATATCAAAATATCTTAGTTTTTCTAAAGTTTTCCAACTCCCTTCTTTCTTCTTTCCATCAAGTGCAATAAAATTCGGGTTAGGTTCTTGTATGTGTTCATTGGTGAAAATTTTGAAGCTCTTGTGCCAATTGGAAATTTAGTGCATGTTTTTGTTAAGTTTGATTAGATTTTGGATTTTCCCGTGATAAAGAAGAGACTTTGCAATATAATTTTAAATTACGGTAGATTAATGTGATTTTTCACTACAATATTTTTGTCCAATGAGTATAAAAGAAAATTGGTGTGTAATATAAACGATTTTTAAACTCTATATAAATAAGGTGTCATCTTAGTTTTTAGAACGATTTTCAAATCTCCAACAACAATAATTTTCTGTGTTCTTATCTTAAATTCAATATTAACTTTTATTTTATCAAAATATTTTTTACTAGTGTCAAGAAAGTTTTTCCCACTTAAAATATAAGAATTTTTTTTAGATTAAATATAAATAAGAGTATTGAATAAGACTAATATTTTTTATAAAAAAAGTTTAAATAATTCAATTTCTCATTGATATAAATTCGTTGAATATTTGAATCAATTTCTTATCAACTGATGTAAAATATGTTATGTTATTTTAAGTTCCACACTTGTTTTTAGGGGTATATTTTTCTTTTACAACAATTATCCCTACTATTCAAATGGATTCATCATTGGATATATAATGTTCCTCATCCAATATATAAAACTAAAACATTAGAAAAGATATTATTCTTAGCTTTATTGTGTGTGGCTCCACTACATTATAAGAAAACATCTCACTCCCACCCCCCCATGTGTTGAAGGCCCCCTATTCATTTGTTTGATACTCGAAGAGTTGCTTTTGTCTTTCTTCTTGTTTCTTTCATTCCACACTAATTAAAATCTTTCATTCCTTTGCTTTCATCCCACATTAGGTAACCTTATGTTACAAAAAGTGTACCAAAACCCATGTGAACCGTTGTTTGTTTGGTCACATTGAGAGTGAACCTCAAAAAAATTTGTGGGGCTTTTCTCTTTTGTGTTATAAGATAACAATGGAAAATGATGTTTGATTCCATGTTACCCCCTCGTGGGAATATCGTACCCTTGGTACCAAAACAAACCCATTGACAAATACTACTCACTTTGTTTGTGAGCTATATTAACACTTTTTCTTCTAATTTAATATTGAGTTTATACACTTTCTTACAAAAAAATTTCACTTCAATCTACTCAATTAGTTAAACTTTAAAACCTTGAGAGGTTGACATCTCCATCAATGTAGCCCTACTTAATTGATGGTCATTTATCATCATCCTATATGTCTATGTAGAAAATGTCCTATTAATGAAATAGTCCATGTCATCTCAATTGTAAAAGTTTGATCATTTAATTATTTCATTTTAAGAGATGAAGTTTAAATCATTTTCAAGCCTTGTAAAATTAACATTAGAAAATTTTTAATTAACAATAATTATTCTTTTCTTAAATATAATTTGTTTTAGCATACATGTTGTGCTAGGTGTTGATATCACTATTTATCTTTTATATCAGAAATATATTCAAATCAATTAGTTTTATTGAGCATGAGTCTTATTGAAAGTCGTTCAATTTATATTAAAATCTAATGCGTGATTTTTTAAATTAATAATATTTTTATGATAATGAATGAAATACATAGATTGAAGTTTTTTTTTTAATTTGGTTAAAAGAATTATCTTTATTAATGATTGTTTACTAAATTAAAGACATCGACTAAGAAAAACTTTAAACATATATTACTTCAAAGTATTTAAAAATATGAAGCCTAAATATATAGCCAAAAATAGTCATTTAAGGCCAAAGCCCATGTCTTTCTAGATTGGGCCAGCCCAAGTAGTAATTCTAGGAAGAAGAATATTTAATACATCTGATGTAATATTTAATACATCTGATGTATTTTTTTCAAAATCATATGAAAATTTAAAAATGTTCATTTGTCAAGTATGAAAGTTATATTCTAGATTTACTCTGAAATTTTTTGTAATAAATTCTACAAGTTTTGATAGTAATTATTTTTTTTGGCTAATAATAGTATCAAAAGTTTAAAAGACAACAGAGTACATTTAAAAATGAATTTTAAATATTAGAATTTCTTGCAGAATATTATTTCGCAACAAATTTCAAAGAAATACAATAAATTTATCATTTTCTATTTATTAACATGTGTTCTTTTCTAATGTAATAGTATTTGAATTTTAAGATCTCTATATATTCCTTTAGTTATTTTTTCAAATTGAATCACATGAATATGAATAAAGTTACCTTTCAAAAAGAATATTTTGGTTTGAATAGTTAAATATTTATTAAAAAATTACAAATAACTCAATATAAAAAGTCTCTTAATTTTTTAATCATACTCATGAGTACCTTTTTTCTGTCTTTATTTTGTTGAGTAAATTACAATAATTTAAACACCAATAACATGAAGGCCACTATTTTTTGCACAAAGCAACCGAATCATCACTTAAAAAAGCAAACATTAGGTTAATAATCAAATTCTATATTTTAAATTATAAAAAATTCATTCTCCGAACACTATTATAAACAACTTTTATTATTTATATATATTAGATCATTAATGTATCTAGTATATATATAATATATAAGATACATTAATGCGTAAATAAGTAATGGACAAATAAACTTAAAAAATAAAAATTATTTATAACAGTGTCGAAGGTATTATTTTTGTGAATTGTTAACTCTTATGTTATTGTAGCATGTAAGGTACTTTCTAAATCTACCTTTTTTGTGAATTGTTAACTTTTATGTTATTGTAGTATGTAAGGTACTTTCTAAATCTACCTAATCACATGCTTCATGACAAAATACATAGGGAGAGTAACTGACTAACTGCTGAGGCCTGAGGTTAATGGACATTATAAAATTAATTAATAGAGGGAATCATTTTCCTAGGGATGAGTAACATTGATTAAGAAAGAAATCAAAGTCATTAACATTGAAATTTGTGTTTGAATGAGTGCTATGCCCTAGTTTAGAGTTGACTAATGCTACATTTTTTTTCTTCTGAAATTCTCATTGGTTCTCTTTGACTATGATTCACTGAATTTGTGTTGGTGGATACATTATTTTCCATGCTAACCCTAGTATAGGGCTGGGAAATGACTATTCCAAGGTATCAAATGTCCAAGTTAAAATGTTTTATAGGGGTTGGCCAAATTAGGTTTATTCTCAATTGCAAATCACATTTTGATGAGTATAATATAAAAATAAAACTTTCTATATCAATTATATTTTAAAATAAATTTAAAATTTGAGTTAATTTTATCTTGTGGATAAATATGAAAGGTTGAGTCGAACTAGATTTAGAGAGATTTAAATTTAATTTAATAAAAAAATTAATTTAACACATAAATTTGATCTAATGTAGCATATTTTAGACTTAGTTTTAGATATAATTCTAACTTTTAAAAAATGTGAATTGACATATTTTCTTTTTTAAAAATCTATTTTATAAAAATATCCTTGAGTAAACAATTCAGTCCATATTTAAATAAGATGATTAATGAATACATTAATTAGATTAAACTCTATTTTAATATTTGATATAAAATTTTAAAAATATTATATTTTAATTCTAATTTATAACAATGAGTTTTAATTAATAAGCAAAAAAATAATGTAGGTTAACAAGCATAAATTAGTGAAAGCTTGACCAATTTATAAATATCATAATTGTAAAATTTAATATAGTTATGATAATAATACAAAAAATTTATTTTTATCTATTTAAGTAGACTTACCAAATAAATAAAAGTATTATATAAGACACATAATGTTAATTTGAATAAACAATTTATTTGTAGTTTATAGCACAAATATTTATCAAAATATATGTTTCCGAATAAACTCTACAAGTTATTTTTATAGATAAAATAAAATAAGAGTTTAAAGATAATTAATTATCATTGTAAAATATTTTACACAGTCGTTGCATCACAAATTTTAAAAAGAAATATTTTATACGTGATTTAAAGAAAAACTCAAACTTCTACAAAAATTAACAGTTATGATTTCAGTGACAATGTAAAATCATTTCCATTAAATCTATAAAATAAATTTAAATAGTTTTTATAAATTGCTATAATTTATTTTCGTAATCTATCCTAAAGAGTTTATAAAAATACTACCTCCGTTCCTATATATAAGAGACAATTCAATTTTTAGATTCATTGAATAATCAATGTACCTAGTCTATAAATTGACCAAATACATTGATTATTCAATAAATTTAAAAAATGAATTGTCTCTTATATATAGGAACAGAGGTAGTAATATTTTTTATAGAAGATGTTATAAGTTGTATTAACAAGACCTACTCCTTAACATATTCTTTTCCCCTTGCTTATGGTACCATTTTTTCTCTTATAATTGAAATGTGCATCACACTATCAAACCTTTTAATCCTTCTATCAAATGATCATGCATATCTCACTAATCATGCTCTATTGATCCAAGGTAATAAAATGATTCCTCAATGAAATATTTCACATGCAAATAATATAGCCTATTCAATTTTGCTTTTGGAGAGGATCAAACGGTTTCAACCAAAGATGTAACATATACTCTAGTTGTTTTGTTACAATGTAACTACTTTGATCATAATGATGCCTACTTTCTTTTTTTAGAAATATTATTTTATAAAAGAAAAATACACTAAAAAAAGGATAACTCTAAACCAATTGGAGAGCAACTAAAAACCTTAGATTTGGATTGTGAAATACAACTAACTTGTAATCAATTTAAGCCACAAAAAGCATATCCATTGATAGTTTTTTATTTTAAAAAATTATTAAACTTATTTGTAGGGTCATAGAATAATAAAATTAGTGTCCAATGCCAGCAAATAGTGTTGGGATTGAAATGGATATATGTATATAAACTTTTGCTTTAAATCAATATTCTTAAGTTGCAACCCATTATTCATACAAGAAAACATGGGAGAATAATAACGATCTATATCTTAAGCTATAATTGATATCACCATCAAAATATTATCATAATTAACATAAATAATTAAGATTCCAAATATTTTTCAATTCATCTCTTTATATGTACTTTCCCATCAAGTTCATATGCATGTGACACTTTATTTGATATCATCAAAACCATCATTTTCTTAACTTTTTGTTTTCCTTTTTATGGGGAGTCTTATTTCTAATTTGTATTTTTTAAGATTATAAATCTTTTTGATATGAAATAATTATATTCTAATATTAAATATGATCGTGATAATCTCTTCTCATTAACTATTCAGATTTTATAATCTATCAATCATTGTATTGTTTTAAAATATTTTTTGTTATCTGTGAAACACATGTATTTTATTTTATAAAAAGTATTGACACCGGATACCGTTACTCCTATAAATATACACTGAAGTCATATCAATTTTTTAAAGTTGATATATCAACCAAACACATTTGATATCACGTATCCAACTTTTAAATAAAAAAATCGGATGGGTGAAACTTTAAACCAAAGGAATGATGGATAATTTATAGATGTTCAAATCCTAAACTCCAATCTATTGAATTGAAGCTTCTTTCACAATTAAGTTTTTCATTTGTTAAGAGAAATTGGAGCACATATATATTTATTTACTTATTGAAAGAAAAAAAAGACTCAATCTAAAGAATGCTAAGATTTAGTTTTTATTCATACAAATATGTATCTTCTCTCGAGAAATAGTGAAGTTTATAATAAAGGAGCAACAAAAATGTGAGATATTGGTGAAGATGAATGAGAGCTATTTGATGAATCTGATATTTTAGAGATAGTCTATTTCTCGATAAACTTGAATTAGGATCCGTTCTTTTTAATGATATTGAAGAAGAAAATATTAATAGTCAACCATAAATTTATGATATATTGATACTTTTAAGTTTGATTTGTTTATACTATTGCGCAAATATTATTTTTTTAAAAGTAATTTTTTAAAAATTTTTAATATTTTGTTAAATAATAAAATTTCTTTGCTATTTTTTTAATTATATTTTAACAAAGTTATAATATCGTATATGTACCTAGTTACTCAAAGAACTCTTGAATGTAAAATACATTTTTTAATGTGAAATCTCATAAATCTATGTGAATTCTAAAATTTATCATAAACGAACATGATAGAAAATAAAAGAAAGAGAAAAGAAGGGATATATGGGTCGAACACTAAAAAAATATACGCTTTAGATTTTAATATTTAAAGAGTAATTTTGAAATTTCAATAAACTTTTAAAAAGAGTAGGGGTTGGAAAATATCCTAATTTTAGATTCAAATTCTTTTATTATTTGAAATTTTGAGTTTTCAATTATTAAAGAAACCTTTCAATAATGTATTTAACAGATTTAAACATATAAGTAATATATTAAAACATAACTAGAGAAATTTAACATATAAAATATATTTTTAAACTCTAAGAAATATAATAATAAACACTATAAGAAGATTCCTCTACTAAATAAACCCCATTTTTAAAGGGATTGAAAGTATAAGGTTCAGAACATAATTAGAATAAGGCCAATAATTCTTGTTTTTTCCCTAAAACTAAAAGGTAATAGTATAACTTATGGACCAATATCTATAAAAGCAGAAAAATCTACTTCGGACACCCCTATATAATTTTACTTCTACCCTCCATTTTATACATACTGAATTACACATTGTTTGGATGATTAATTAAAATTAATTTATGTGATTGCATAATGGGTCTTAAAATGTGTATTGTTTAATTGAATTTATTTTACTTTTTTGTAATAATTTAAATTTTTATTATATTTTTAAATATTCTTTTTAGTTTCCCACACACTTCATATATAATTAACTTTGGTAAAAGAAATCTATAAGGAGAACAAAATAGCATAATATTGATACTTAGATGAGTGGTAAGAACCTAAGTCATCAACAAAAAAATTTATAAAATTAACAAAATAAAAAATTA
Source organism: Vicia sativa (assembly GCA_021764765.1). NCBI lineage: Eukaryota > Viridiplantae > Streptophyta > Magnoliopsida > Fabales > Fabaceae > Vicia > Vicia sativa. Next base: position 6,744,069 of record CM038793.1, read on the forward strand.
GATCAATTAAGTCAAACATTTATAAAATATTTCATCGCACAAATTGAGACAGAACACCTTTTAATCTAGCATTGAATATAAAAATATATTTGTGACAGAACTTAATATTTTTCCTCGATTTTTCCCAAAACTGACATCAAAGTTGCTCAAGGTTTGAGCTTCGATTCTCAGCTCCCGCAATTTTATATTTTATTTAGAATCAAATTCTCCATTAATATTGTTGTTTGTTGTTGTTGTTTTTTTTCTCTTCATTGATCTTGTTGTCGTCATCATTGTTATTATTATTATTATTATTATTATCATCGTTTTTGAGGTTTATTATATTATTGTTATTCAGGTATTTTTAGTTGTTGTTTGTTGTTATTGTTGTTTTATTGAGATTATATATTCTTTTTTGTTGAATGTGTACTATTTATAATTTATTTTCAGAAGCTTTATGTGATTATGGATCTTAGTTGGATGAAAGCTAATAGATTAAGTAAACGGTATGAGAACAGAGTGATACAATTTTTTTTTATTTCGCGGAAAAAACCTTCCTAACAAGAAGGGAATTTTTTGGCATCATTGTAAAATTTGCTGAAATATGAAAAAACATCCAAGGTGTGATATATTCAATCATTTAGGTTGTGATGAAATTATTTAGCATAAAGTTGAAGATGATGAATTTATGAATGATATTATATAAGACATGATTCATGATATTGAAATAGATGTTTTCAAGAAAGTTAATGTGGTAGATACTTTGCAAAGAGACATGGAAGAGTCGTTGTATCAGAGATGTGAATTTTTTACAAGATTGTCATTTGTGTTAAGACTTTTTAAGCTTATGGCAAGAGGTGGTGGATGTATAGAAGTTTCACTGAATTGCTTGAATTGTTAAAAAAAATGCTCCAAGAAAACATGTTGTCAAACCGTAGTTATGAAGCCAAGAAGTTATTATGTCCAATGGGTTTGGACTATGTCAAAATATATGCATTTTGCAATTATTGTGTATTATATAGAAAAGCGTATGAAAACTTGAAGGAGTGTCCGAGGTGTGGAGTGTAATGCCCTAATTTAATTATTTGATTATTTTAATTGACTTATGTGATTATGTGTGTTATTTGACAATTTGATGTGTTTGTGGGTCCTTTGATGTGGGATGATAACCATTAGAATAAGAGAATTAGAGGTGTTGGAGGTGTGTGAGTAATTGTGTAGAACTTGAGATGGTGAGAGTAGTTAGTTACTAACATTATTTAATTAAAATTAGAGGAATTAAATAATATTAGTAATAGTTAAATAATTATTTAGTTATTTTAATTATTTACTTGTTTTATTTTATTATTAGAGAATAATAATAATAATAATAATAATAATAATAATAACAATAACAACAACAATAATAATAATAATAATAATAATAATAATAATAATAATAATAATAATAATAATAATAATAATAATAATAATAATAATAATAATAATAATAATAATAATAATAATAATAATAATAATAATAATAATAATAATAAGGAATTAGAGGTTAGAAAACTTCATTATATTTTGATCGTTAAAAGAGAAAGAAAGAGAGAAGACAAAAGCTACATTTTGGGAAAGATTGTCATTGTAGAGGGGAAGAAAGCTCAATCTAGGAATTTCAACTTAAGGGTGGGGTTCTAATTTTTTAAAGGGTTGCATAATAAATTGTAGGTTGAGAATTATTAATTGTCATGTTTTTTGTGACTTTTTTGTTTGTAAATTGCCCTTTTATGTGACCTTGTCGATTAGATGAATGTTCGGTTGTTAAACTTGTATAATCAATTAATTTGCATGTTTGTCCAACGATTGGAATGTCATTGTTGTCGAGTTTGGAATGTTTGTGTGTTCTTTTGATGTACTTGGTGTTTGAATGAATTGTCGATGGTAATGCTCCTAGGTTGTAAAGATTTGATGAATTTGTGTTGATGAATTGGTGAAATATGTTGTATGTATTTGGTATTGAATCTGTAAAATAGGAAAAATGATTTTGGGGTGAAATTTTGGGTTTTGGAAAGGTTTAGGAATTGATTTTCGTACTTTAAACAGAAGAAAAATGCTTATGGGTAGTGGAAATTAATTACCACTTTTGGGAAATCGATTTTCAGTTCAAAAAGTTGGAAAACTGCCTCTTGGAGTGGAGGAAATTGATTTCCTGAAAAGGGATAGTCGATTTCCATAAGTTCTTTTCAGTATTTTTGTAAAACTTCAAAAAATCATAACTTGAGCTTCGGGTATCCGTTCGACGCGTCGATTGAACATGTGGAAAGCTAATACAGTGTAATTTCTTGTAAAAATAATTTCAAGTTTTTGAAACTAAATTTAATTAGTGTATGTTGCGGTATGTTGTCAGTGTTTGCATTTTCTGAAAAACTTTAAAAAACTTATATCTTGAGTTCTGGGTGTCCGTTTGATGCGTCGGTTGAACCTATGGAAAGCTAAAACAATGTAATTTCTTATAAAAATAATTTTGGGTTTCTGGAACTGCATTTCATGGTCTTTAATTGCTTTATGTTGTGATAATTATATGTTGTGGTATGTTGCGAAAGTGTGCAAATGCATTGTTATTGCTTGCGATATCGTTTTTGCTATATGTTTTGGCAGGTGTTTGGTGCATGATGGCCAGTAGTGGTGAGGTACATTGATTATGATGAAGATCTTTGTGTGTGTTCTTGTGTTGTGTGTGTGCACAATATGTTGCATGCATTCATGGTGTTGGATGAAGGTCCGTGTTTTGGTGAGTCTTTATACCATTGTGCAGATTGGGTGTGAGTAGTTAATTCCTATGGTGATGAATAAGTGAAGTATTACTTGGTAATGATTTTGGACGGAGATTTGTTTGGTGAGATTTGGTCCTAGGTGGGGATCGGAGCAGTGAAATTGAGAGTTCACATTTAGGTACCACATGCATTGAGTCTAGTTGTTGAGTCTCAATGCATTGCATAATTGTTGTTGTTGTTTTTGTTGTATAAATGATGTTGTTAGATAAAGGATATGTAAATTGATTTTGTGGTTTGTGTTTGAATGGTGAGTTGGGTGAAAATGCATGTAGTAATCTGTTCTATTTCTTATTATGCATTCTTTTAGATAATTGTGATATCTCACCCTTTCTGCTTGAACTTTGCCTCCACGCGAGTAACACACAATTGATCTGTAGTGAAGGTGTGGATAAGTAGAAGAGTGTGATCTTCGAATTCCTTTTATCGAGTCAGTGTCTTCTCTGATATGTAACACTGAGGAAATTGAACGATTTTGTGTTTAATTTTATTGTTTAAGGAGATTACTATGTTACCTATGTCTGTTATTTATTATAATTAATATAAGATATGATTATCCTTTGAGATATTAAAATAATAACTTGTTGATGTTTTCCGCTGCAATAAAATAAAGTTAGACATGATGATGTTTGTTATAGTTATTATTAATAATTTCAAGGAGTTGTATGTGTTACATGTCATTTGTTGTGGAAAGGTTTATGTTTGACGAAGGTAGCATCCTAATTGTTTAAATGTTTTTAATTTACTCTAATTTTTATTTAAAATTATTCGGGGGAAATTAGGGTGTTACATGAGGAGTCACGCTAAAAGCACAAGGACAATGGTGTTAAAGACGATAATGGTGTAATTTTAAAGTGTGTTCCTTCCAAAGTGATGTGGTACCTACCGATAATTCAAAGACTCGAGAGATTGTTTGCTAATGTTAATTACGAAAAGAATACTACATGGAATGCAAATGAAAAATGTGTGATGGAAAAATTCGTTATGTAGTTGATTCATTGTAATGGAAGAAAATTGATTCATGTGGAACTTTTTTTTGTAGGTAATAAATGTGGTTTTGATGATGATAACTCTTTAGCATATTAAAGATGCCACAAGTCTTTTGTCTTGACAATAAAAGATAAAATAGATACTCAACATGATGACAACTATAAAGGGTCATAAAGATAACATTCAACATAATAAAGATGCAATCTTGAAAAAAAAGTCAACCAACATACTTATTCAGTCAAAGATGCAAGTCATGGGTTTAATAAGGAATGACAAAGTTTCAAGATGTAGATAAAAGCCTCAGCCATCAACAAAAGTTCAGACAAAAGAAAACAAACAAGATTACATCAAGAGCCTCAAAAGAAGCTTCCAAGCAAAAGTCAACCCAAAAGATACATCAGACATAGGCTTAGAGATGTTATCTAGATTTAGTAAGTAAGTGAAATTATTGTAAAAGCAGAAGTTATTTACTTATAGAAGTAAATTGCTATAAGCAAAAACACACGTAATAACTATTTTATAAAATTTTTTTGAAAAGTAAATGCTTTGAAGAAATATATAGAAGTTGCTTAGAAAGTGATTCTAATATTCAAAAAACTAGAAAAATTATTTTGACTGGATCTAATCTATTATAACAAAGTGTGCATCGATTAGATTAGCGCGTTGTTGAGAAGAAAAAAAATTTGTATGTACCCAAATGATTAGTAATTACTACATATCTCTTCTTACCTATTTTGGAAAACATAGTCTTTACATTTAAATTAGTTAATGATTGGTCTAATCGATTAGTAACGATCATTTTTTCATTTAATGATGTTTCCTCTTTTGGAGAATTTGAAGTCTATAAATAGATGTCTCCTTCATGATTCAAATCATCCAAAAGAAGAATTGTGTATTGACACACACAAACACGCACACACACTCTCTCTCTCTCTCTAAGTTTTAATTTTCACTTTCTCTCACTAGTTATTATAGTCAAATGCTTTTATGAGGAAAAATATTTTCTGAGTGAGATGTTGTCGTAATTTTGGATGGGTAGAAATTTAAAAGTTCTTCAAAGTTGTTGTTTATGCACCTTGGATAAACACAATTCATTTTAGGGATAAAATATGTGGTTCGAAGTTCACCCCGTGAAAAACTTTGGTTGGGGATTGTGTGACCCGTTCATAATATTTAGTTAGGTTGAAGTTAGTTAATATGGTTAAATTTCCCTTAAGCCTATTATAAATCCTTGTTCATTTGAAGGATGAAGTTCTTCAATTTTGATGAACTTACCATTAGGTTCATGGTTAACCCATATAAAATCATAGGATAGAATATCATCATGTTAAATCTCAAGAGATTAATGGTTATCCTGTTAAACTATATTGGGCTTAAATATTTCGTGGAGAGAAGCTTTGAATTTACTTCTGGAGATTGGTTGTAGGACAACCATTGTTTCCCATATAGCTTCACATACTAAAAGCTCTCAAGTATATAATGAAAATTCTCAAGACCAATTTTTTAGAAGATGAGTAGGTCCTTTTTATTTGATTGAACTTGTATATATCTTAGTGTTCTTCTTTTTCCTTGATCTTTTATTTTTCGCACTTTATTTTTTAAAATATTTTTAATTCCCTTGCTAAGTTACAAAAAAAACCTTTTTTCAAACTCTATTAGATCTTAGGTCTTAGAAAATGTTTATTGAACTCTGATTTATATCTCGAAAAGTTTTTAAAATCATATTTTCCCAAACCACACAATTTGCCCCCCTCTTGTGTGGGAAGTCTCAAGTCCAACAAGTGACATCAAAGTCTAACTCCTATTAAGAACTAATCATCCCAAGAGGAAGATGACTTCAAACACAAGATTATTTTTCAAAACTTACCATCTTTTAAAAATGTATTCTTTCTTTTATAATACATGTGTTTTTACTCAAAATAATTTTTTTTTTCAATGGTCTGTTTTACCCTACTCATCAAATAAATGATGAAAGAGGGAAAAAAACTTCTTTCACAAAAAATAAATTTATATATATCTTATTTTTCAAAATTCACCAAGGAAATGTAGGATACATTAGAAAAGATATATGGAGTTTCTCCAAGTATCAAGCCAGAGGATATGAACACATGAGGCGAAGAAATTTATTTTCTTAAAAATATTTAGATTAGCATCACTAACATTTGTCTAGAGAATTAAGAATTGAAAAATATTTCCCACTCCTAAATCTATACACAACTTTGTAAGTTTTAGGAAAACCAAGAAAGAAGGAAAACATAGAAGTTGATATAATCAAAAGAATAAAAGTGAAAAAAAATCATCATTCATATCATGATCCATTTCAATCAACTTCAAATAATCTTCTATTCAAGAACAACAAAAAGATGAAGAAATCTCTTCTGTTGAGCATCAAGTGTGAGGAAGAAGTCACAAATTGATTAAAAAAAAAAATTTAACACTTTATAAATGAAAAAATCCACATATCTATCAACTTAAGGTTTTGGATGAATATGTGTCCCAAATATAAAATGTTTCCTCTTCAGAATTGTCCTTAACATCTTCAACAACTCAATAATTTATGTTTTAAAGGGGAACTAAAATTTTTTTTGTAAATTTTATCCGTGTTATTTTAATATAGAAAATTTTAAAAATTATATATTTGTAATTTCATGTTTATAATCTTTATTTTCGTCATACTAAAACAAAGTTACAAACGGTTTTTTATTTTTTTTTTGTTTGATGCTACAATTACAAGATGCTAAACACCAAATTAATAAGACGTGATACATAAAAAAATTATCATCCATACATGTTAACAATATATATGATAAATAAACACTTTATTTCAACTATTGAAATATCTTAGTGTATATATGAAACTATAATTCTTCATTTTGGTTGACTAAAGAAGTGATTGATGGCTGGCATAATTTCAGGTGGTCGAGTACGAAGGAAATTCCTCAAACCATGCTGAGCATACTTCTCTCCTTCCTCTTCATTATCAAACACTCCATTGGTGCGATGAGATTTCCTAATCCTATATATATATATAAAAAATTCCAAACCAATTAAACAAAAGAAAACAATATTCTACTAATTGTATATCTTCAAATATAATATATATTCATGGGTTAAATAAGATGTTGATTCTTGTATATCCACTGTTCAAATGTTCTTTACAAAGTAGATTGACTATTCTGATTCTTACTACGGAAGTACGTGTACTGTTTAAATATTATTTTTATTAAAAATCGAATTCGATATTTTTCAAATAATGTTTTTTACAGAGACTCGATTGTCACTCAAACTAAAACGTTTGATTACCGTTCAATCGATTTAACTTGTCATTTTTATGAAATCGAAGTAAAATTTTAAGTCTATTGTTTCTATTTTCCCGTTTCTATATTGTTTCCATATTATTTTTAACGGATTTCAGACTTCTAAATTAGACATATATAACTATTATTTTTTTGTTATATTTATATGTTTTAACACATAAGAAAACAAATGAGATTATAAACTAAATTCATCATTTAAATTTTGTGAGAAGTGAATTAGAGAAAATTTTAATTTCCATGGCTAATTTACTTTAATTTTTATTTGAAATGTACCTAACATCAGGATTCTGGATCAAGTTTCTTGTTAATTGGAAGACACACATGCTTGTCACAAAGGTCATTGCAGCCAATAGAGGATAAACCTAAAAAATAAAAAAAGTTAATTAAAGTATTAAACAAAGATATAACCACAACTAAAAATGAGCATATTTCAATTTTATTTTTAAATAAATGCAATTAATAAATAAACATGAAATTAATTATTAACAAATCAATTTAAAGTGTATATATATGGTACCTCTGGTTTCATCCAACGCCCCATTAATTTGGAAATATGTTTCTTTTATGAACTATACTTAGCCTTTTGGATTTCAAAAAGATGTGTTTTGTTATTTGGTTTTAAATTCTATGTGCTATTTGTATATATAGTAGTTGATAAGATAGAATTTGCAAGAATAATTTGAAGACTTAGTATCTGGAAAAAACCTTTACAATGGGCTAATAGCTAACATTGTTCAAACTTCAAAATTAAAATTAAATATTTGACTTATAGTTAAAACCATGGGCTAGCCTCATGTTTTTATTTATTTTTTAACCAATGATATACAAAGAATGACTCAAAAGAATGTCAATAGGTTATTCATGACAACTATATGACTAATTAATTTTTGTATTCTAGATTATTCTCTTGTTTGTTACTGGATTGAAAGCTGTATTTTCTCTCATGTGATTGACTAGAATTTTCTTCAAAAGATATTTTTTCATTGGATATCAAAATAACTTGGTCATGTTCACTAGGTGCATAAAGAGATTATGATCAAGAAAATTATTATAATAAAAAAAATTATTGAACAAGAATTTATTTCATTGGATATATCTTATGAATTGTATATTGGGTTGTGATACGATTGTGACATAAGAAGGATAACGCAATACTAGCATGGGCACAATTAATTAATGCTAACAGCACCTCCAAAAAGGCCCAACCCAGTAAAAAAAATTGGATGAATAACGAGATTTTACCCAGCAAAATTTTCGATATAACAATTAAAAAAATTGGTTCAAATCAAAAAATTTAGTGGTGTATTGAAAGATCTGATGTACCACATATTTCAAAAATCCATATGTTATGGATCATATTGTTTTTTTTTTTTAAATATTTATATTTATCAGATTTTTTATTAAGGATGAAAAATTCGATAGTTTAATAAATACTGTTTTTTTTTTCAAAACAGCCTTCAGATACCATTTTTTTTTTTATCAGTAAAAAATTTAGTAGTGTTAATTGAAGGGTTGAGATTTAACCGACAGTTTTCTACGACTGTAATTGCACGGATCATTTTATATAGATCATAATGAATCTAAAGTTGTTTAAATAGGTGTCATGTGTTGTTAAGAAAAACATCTTATCATGCCTCGGTTTTTGTTTAAGGCAGGAGTGTATTTCAACGCGGTGAAACCTCCTGTAGAGTTTCGACTCCTGGTGGCCACCACATGTCGCGCCCTTCTGTGATCCAATTTGAATAATATGTTGTCTGACATTGAGAACAGAAGGGTAAATAAGGTTGAGTTTTAAGAAGACTGAATTGATAATGGTGGGATGATGAAATACAACCTTATTGAGTTGAAGACCGATGTAGATTTGAAAGTTATGTGGAGAACATATTATTGTAGACTAACTAAGGGATCAATCAAGTTTTATGCAACAATTTTTAGATCTGTTGACGACATAATTAAGATGTTGAAACATCTAGAACCATCTGATAGTGTTTAGGCTTTCTTATTTATTGTTGTTTTGTTAAGTTATGTAATTGTCTGTGTAAGTTATATAACATTTTGTCAAATATTAAGTTATGTTCATCATACATTAATGGAAGGGCCAAAATTTTATATAATAAATAGATTTGTGCAAATGTTTGAGTAATACTACACATAATATACGAATAATACAAAAATGACAATAATATCTAAATAGGTTCTCCACGGGCTAAGTGTGTTGTCTGTGATACTAAAGTATAAACATCACCATCTAGGTTCACCAAACTCATGAGATTATCCATAATGACTGCTATCATCTACAGATGTTGAGCGTTATCTGTACCATATGGAGGCGACGACACATCATCAGAAGGTACTCCAACATGGGAAGATCCAACATGAGAAGATCCAACATGAGAATGTCCAACATGAGAAAATCCAACATGAAAAGGTCTAACATGAGAAGGTCAAACATCATCTCCATGTTGACTAGGTGGGATAATGTGAGGGTGTGATACAATAAGGTACCACTCTAAGTACCTATCCACACACTTCACATGGAACTCAACATCCATTACACGATCTCTAATGACACAGATAGAACCCAAAATGTGACCAATAAAGCAACTATTAATGCCCCCTGATGGAATATAAGGAAATGGTTGTGGGATGTCATGAACACATCCAAACTAGCGCAAACACTTCTCAGGCAAGTTTCTATCCTCTAAGGTCTCCCATTGCATATAACCAAAAAATAATGGAAGTGTCATTGAGCTCATGATGCACTCTATATTCTGCTAGGGTGTCAAAATAACATCGTCTATAGTCAGCATATCATCTTCCTATACTCCATAACACCTCTAGGGTGTGCATGTTTTCCTCTCCATCTCTTGGCCCGATGTAGACCCACAGGTGGTAGAAATAACTTGCTTGTCACAGATGGACGAGAAATGCTCGTATATCAATCACTATGCAATAACAAAGACTCGTATAACCAGTAACTTTTTTCATAAAAGATCTAAAATAATAAGAAATAATATACATACATCTCCATGTCATTATTATACCTCTCGTGAGCACAAAACAATCATTATGCCCTCCAATAAATCCTACATATGTATGTATAAACGACTTTATCAAAGTCGAAACAGTGACCTTTGACTCAACCGAAGCAGTGACCTTTGTCTCAATTGGAGAAGTAACATCCATATCATATGGAGCATATGTCTCAGTAGCCATCCACCGAGTAATCTTTGTAGTAGTAATCTTTGTAGTAATCTTTATCGGCCGCCAACCGCCTCTTGTAAGAATCGGTCAGGGCTACTTTCCCTACACAAATATGTGAGTCCTCTATGTTACCTCGCCTCAGTCGAGTCATAGGTGCAGCCACTTTAACTCTATCATGCTGCCGAAAAGCAATCATGCCATCTGATCCTTCAGTCCTTTCTGAAAATAAAAATTGTTATTTAACCTAATGGATTTTTTGAAAACTGCATATATTTTTCCAGATTTTTGGAAAAATATGTTACAAACCATACTTGTTTCTAGATTTTTTTTAAACAGGTAAATTTTACCGGTTATTTAATGTATGCAGTTTTATCGGATTTTTAGAAATATCCGGTAAAACCACATATTTTGTATACATTTTTACCAGATTTAAAAAATGGTAAAAATGCATACATAATATGTGTTTTAACCAAATATTTCAAAAAATTCGATAAAATTTCATAAAATACCGGTATAAACTAAAAAGTACGGTAAAATTGGTGCTTATTGGTCATAAATCAGAAATATCTCGTAGTATGGGCGAGAAAGGGAACTAATTTAGGACCCAACGAAATTTGGGTACCTAGAAAGTACTATTAATTATTTTGTAGGTACTTGAAAATCATATGCCAGTATTGTCAATTCAAGATAGATCTTTCAAAGTACAAAACCATGTGATATGGGAAATTAAAAGCTTCATTGGATTAAAAATTATTTGAAAAGAATTGTCATCAAATCATATATGTGAAGAAGATAAGTTATTTCCACATATAACTTATCATTTTGCTTATATTATTATAATCATTCGAATTTTACTCTTTTTTCTTTTTTATAATGTCAAAAAGGGGAAAGAAGAGAGATGATTGTTTTTGTTATTTCTTAGGATACCAAAGACGTTATAGAATACATTGAGAAAGAAAAGGGTGGGAATACAAGATAGGGGGAGAATTCAAAATTCAAGCAAAAACTTTTCATGAATGTGTTTTGTCATCATCAAAAAGGGAAGATTGTGAAAAAGATGTGTTCATCCTTCTTAGTTTCGTTTGGTTGAAGACAAAGCTTATCTTAGAAGAAAAGGTCAAAAAGAAAAAGATGGAATCAAAGAATCAAATTTGCACATATTTTTGGATTTCAATGGGTCATTGACCAAGGTACAATGTGCAATTTAGCTGTTATAAGCTTTAGGTACTCAATAGTTAATCATAAACTTTTAAGCATACATTGGTTCAAGTTTTATCTTTTAACTTAGCAAAAATTGCATGTTAACATAGAAATCAAGTAATATGCTAATGAAATAAAAATCTTAATCTTTCTCATAAGAGTGTTTAATGAGCATTTTTTAAGGCTTAATACCCTTTCTGGCCCCTTACCTATATCTCTAGATCCATTTTGATCCCTTTTCTATTAAAACAAACAATTTGATTCTTTATCTTTCAAAAGCATGACTTGTTTGCCATTTTAGTTAAAACTGTTAGTCAAAGTCAAAATTGTGTGCCAAATGTCGTTGATTTTATCAAGGTGGAAGCCACATGTGTGCCACTTCATAAATATAAGTAATTAAAAAATACAAAACAAATTAAAGCAAACAACATTGCAAAGTTTTCCAAAAAATATTCCCCAACAATTTTCCAGAAACATTCAATTTTCCAAAAAAAAAAAACAATTTTCATTGTATCTCCAACTATTCTCCAAAAATATTCATTGTAAAATTGGTAAACATTTTCACAAAAAAAAAATAAATATTAAAAGAATTTTAGTTATTGTTTCTCATTATTCTGCAAGATCTTTCATTTAACTTTTCACAAATAACTCTACAAACTTTCATAGGTTAAAGCGAAGACAAACTCACCAAGTTAAACATTGTGCCCTAACAACAAAACCTCAATATCATTGTGAAATAAACTAATGAAACCCTACCAAGAAAAATGAAATATTTAGAGGAATAAGATGCAAAAATAAATAGACAACCCTATAAATTTCACTTTCAATATTGTAACAATTAAGAATTCAAAAAAACTGCAATTTCTGAAAATTGTTGATATACCCAATCAGAGTTCTTGAGTTTAGTGCTGCTCTTCTACTCTAATTTGTGAATCTAAAGTTTAATATATATTCAATCTTTAATACCCTCTTCCTCTAAAACTCACACACTAAAACACCGCATAAATGCATCCGTGAAGCCAGAATAAGAATCTTCCTAGCGGTGGGACAAGAAAGGAGAATAAGATCCGAGAGTTTCCTAAATTGCTTGAGATCTCGCTGTTGTTGGCGAGTTCATCGTCATAAGAATATGGATCAACCATTGAATCAGAATGATAAAGATATATTCAGATTTGTTTTCTCTCAACCGAATCCATCATCCATATCTCACTAATCTTTCACTCATTCCAGATTCACATTTAAAAATAATATATTATAGAATTAATTTTTAATTAATAAATATTTTGTTCGTAATCATGCTTTTTTATGGATTTGAAAATTTTATAATTTTGTTGGGTTCATAGAAAATCAAGAAGATGACGACTAAGATGCCATACAAGCAAAAATTGACATTGTTAGTGAGAAATAGAAGAAAAGGATGAATATGACACGATTAGAAGAAATAAAGGATTAAATTGGTTCTTTTAAAATAAAAGGGACCAAAATGGACTCATAGGTATTGGTAAGAAATCAAAAAGGGTATTAAGTCTTTTTTAAACAATCAAAGATTTTCTCCATTGGTTCAATGAGTGTGTTAAAGTATTCAAGTGTTGTTGGTTCAAGCCTTGAGTGTGTCATTTTAACTTACAAAAATTTCATCTTTTGTGTATTTTTTGAATGTTATGGAATGAGAAATTGATTGTCACGATTACATCAAATGGAGCAATCAATTGTCATTTGTAATAACATGAAAAATGTTGAACCATTACATCACTTTATGATATTTGATCACCATAAAACCTTTTCATAACATTGTAAATCATCATGAGTATTTTCCACTCATTAATTCTGATTTTCTAAGAGGCACTTGGTTCATTATAAATATATGGACTTTTAAAATTTATAATCACCTTCGTGTATAATTTTGTATTTTTCAAGTGTCTGATAAATGTAACACAAAACATGTTTCCTGCATAATTTTCATTCATATGTGAAAAAGTTTATCGAAAACACTTGAGCACTTAAATGTTTATCATCTTGATTTATTCATTGAAGGAGATTATTGATTTTTCATATATCATAAAAGTGGCATAATCTCAATTTAATCAAGTCTGTCTATATAATGTTTAATCAGCGTGTTATATTTTCATCAAATAAGTTATGATTTTTGTTTGTTAGAAAGTAGGTGTTCTTTCTACAGTGTTTGCAAATAGGAAGGGTTATCTCTCTATTTGTTGAAAAAATTGCTTTGAATCTGTGTGATTCAAAGTCCACCATAATTGTTGGTGTTGTTGGAAATCAAGAAAGTGGTTTGATTCTCAGTTCTTGTTAGAAGATTGTAGGAGAAGTTTTGGTGTGAGACTTGTACAAAGATCTAACAATAATGGAAATCTATCACGGGATGTTAGGGGACTAGATGTACCCTTGATTGATAAAGAGAACTAGTATTCATTTGGTAAAAAATAATATTGTATGACATAGTAAGAGAAGTTTTCATTCAATTCTAGTAGATATACAATTCTAGTGTATTTAATGTGTTGTGGAACTTGAAGTTAGACGAGGATCAACTAAAAAGATGTCAATTACTATTCTCTTTTCTTCAAACTGTTAGACCAAATAAGAAATGGTCAGTGCTAAAAAAAAAGTTGAAATGATTCAAATTTGGTTCAGTACAGCTAGTTCAGAGTTGATTCAACTCAAAATTTGACTTAAATTTGTCACAAAAATTTTAAGCACAAATTAAACTCAATTAAATTTTGTGAATAACTCAATTCAATTAAATATCTAAAGTCATGATGTCGAGTATAATAGGCCGTCGGAGCCAAATTTGTTAATTCAGCGAAGAGTCCATGATTATATGAATGCTTCGAAGATTCATCAGGTAATGATTCATCGTGAGCGTGGTATGATTAGTGTGGTCTGGAAACCACCAGATACGGGGTGGGTCAAACTCAACACTGATGGTGCAAGGGTAAATAATGCAGTTGCAGGTTATGCGGTGTTATTAAGGCGGAGTTATGGAGTGTGTTTGAAGGTCTTAAAACTATTCAAGAGTTACGATGCTCGAAAGTTGAAATTAATGTGGACTCTAGTGTGGTTGTAGACATGATCAATTCGGGTTTAGCAACTACTATGGATAGCGTAGCAATTGTGAAAGAAGATAAGTAATCTAATGTTGTGCATTGAAGATGTGAGAGTTTCACATTGTTACCGGGAAGCCAATTTTTGTGCGGACGCATTAGCGAAGTTTGGAACTACTAGCGGTGGTGTTCTTTTGTTTCAGGAAGATTTTCCTATATTTATTTCTCAATTGCTTTCTAGAGACACTTTAGGTGTCCCGATTTCAAGGTTATCCTCGCTGTAATTTTTCGTTGGGGCCTTTGACCTCATTTTACCAAAAAATATATATCTAAAACCATGTCAAACATTGATAACTTGAATCAAATGAACCAAAGATAAATAAATATTTAAAATAAAAAAAACTAAAATTATAATTAAAAGTCATACAATTTACTCATCAACTTCATCAACTTTATTCTGGAGTGTCCTATTATTTGACATTGAATGCAACAATACATCAATCTCTCATATTCATTGTCAACAAAAAATACATTACCATTTCTTTGAATAAATGTGTTCTCTTGTAACTTACCATTCGATAAATCCTACATTCCTCATAACACTACAAAGTAATCCACGATACCATTTTTATTGTGACTTTCCTATTATCATGTATTTATAAATAAATAAAAATAGTATTCAATCTAAAGATTGATCAATCAAATGAGACCAATTTTCGCATATTTTACTATCAGAAGAGAGGAAGACATTTAAAGATAGAATAAAATTTTATATGAATTAAGTTTAACACAAAGATTGTTACTCCTTCCGAAATAATATACAAGTAAAATTAATTTTTAATATATTTAACAATTAATATATGTAGTCGTATATCAGGGGTGGAGTCATATCTCAGCAAGCTCGGACACACGTCCGAGTACAACTCCTATTTTTTCTTTTGTATTTTTCATAACTTAATAGCTGATTTTTAAATAAAATTAATAAAGAAAAATTAGTAAATACAGGAGAAAATTATATATTATGTCGTACATAATTTATGGTTTAAATTTTTGTTCAGACTATCTAAAATTTCTAATTCCGCCATTGTCATATATGAACTACATACATTAATTGTCAAATATAATAAAAAAATTAATTTTATTTACGAATCGTTACATAACGAGTAACATTTATCTAACCTAATTTAATGTATAATTGTTAATAAAAAAAGGGAAACTAACATAAAATTTAAAAAGTAAAAATACTTTTAGAAAATAAAGAAGACTCGACTTCACTAAAGTATGAACCATTAAAAATCATCCACAAATATTTCAGTGCAACTTGTTTTTAAGTCAAACAGTTTTAATTACTCCTTGAAGTCATTATGGATTTCTCTTCATTAAAGTTTTGATTGGAATTTTAAAAGAGAAAGCTGTGAGAAAAATACACATTAACTTTTAGACATGAGTGTGCATTGGACCAAAAAGAGGTTTAAAATAGCAACATCAAAATAGATTGACCCATTTAATGATTCGTGGTTTAGTATATTGGGCTCTGACATTTGGATCTTTTAACAACAAAATATACTTAGAAAATAGACTTTCTTAATTCATCTTATACACGTTTAAAATTTTCAAAATATTTTTTTTAATAATTCAGTTGATAATTATATAAGAATATCAAGTGTATGGTTGCAAACTTGAACCTGCGACATTTCAAATACAGTAAATGATATTTTTTTATATTACTTATTAAAATTTATTACTTCTTCCAAATGATTGATTCAATTGATCCATTCACATATATTTAAAGAATTATTAATATTTTTACTAATATATATATTTATCATATATTGATTTATTTAAATTTACTATAAATGTAAAGTGGAAGAAATTGATCCAAGAAACATGCATGCATTTCGCACTACAATAGAGAATGTGTCATATGTATAAGAAAACCACATGAAAAAAATACTTTTTAATATGGTGGTTGAGGTCTCTGATTATCAATGAAGAGTAGATATAAGATTAGCACTCTAACATTCAAGTTGGTGATTGAGAGAGATGAAATTATACAAATATAAATGAGAAGAATATTTGGAAGAACACACATAGCCATGCTTGTATGGAGGTGACGATTGAAACCGTTTTATGTGATTCTAATTGGATAACATATAGTTGTTAAATATATCTCACTGGTGGATATGAGAGCAGTGTTGGGCTCTTGTGTGATTTCTTTTGTGTAGATACACTTGTTTTTAAGGAATTAACATCTCAACCTCCCGATTATACAGGCCACAAGGATTTCCAAGCGATATTTCTTTTTTGAAAAATATTGGAAATTTAAAAGTTTCTATAGTACTTTTTTTTTTTTAATGTTTCAGTGAGGATTTCACCTTTAGGATGTCTTGATTGAGGGGATTGTACGTAGAGCTCATGGAGGCCCATAGGTATCAGGTCGCCGCTAGAGCATACATGCTACATTTGGTAACATATACTCTCTTTGCAAACAAGTATGGAGTTTACATAGATGTTCACTACCTCTCTTTGTTCAACACATTTGACACTCCGCGTTGGGCTTAGGAGTGGCCGCATTGACCGTGTTGTACACGACATTTGACGTTGCTTCTCCGCCTGAGACCAGTTAACTTGTTGGTTACCTTAGCCTTTTACAAGTATTCTATAATTTGTTTGATGGTTTTTATTAGTTATTGGTGTATTTATATGATGGTTTTTATTTATGCAGTGTTGGATATACTAGCACTTCCCTCACATATGTGAGCGAAAGATCCAACATGTCTAGGCTACTCTTCCATGTGCGACGAGATGGAAGGGAAAGCAAGCCCATCCAGGAGGTGTGATGGAGTACATGAGGTGAAGGTTGAGAAAAATACAAGAAAGAGAGGGTTTCAATTGAGTTTTCAAACATTTTCATTTATTAGTGTTTTTACATAACGTTTAGAAATCCTTTTAAACAAATGATTAGAAGTGCTTTCCACAAACGATCAGGTTAATTAGAACATAAATAATGACAAGTTTGATTTATACAAGTTCACCTTAGAAAAGGCTACTCTTGATCACCCGCCAAGGTGATTTCACCTTAGATAGGGACTTAATCCACTACTCTCAACAGATTACAAATGCACGGGCTACCTGTCGGTGATTAACACAATACTATGATACCTTGTTAGTGATCCCTTAAAAATTATGACCTACATGATCTTCTAAGAGATATAAATATCATTGACCCCCAAGGTTTCTGACCTACCCGGTCCCTCAAAGGATATTTCTCTTTGCCTTAGACAAGGACTTGATAAACTCACAGTTGAATGATGTGTTTACAAAGTTGCTTCTAATAAGATGATTACACATAAGTTTAAGTTCATGTGTCTAACAGAATTATGAGCAACAACTCTTGTGTTTAAACAATTTACAATGATTAAACAAATATGAGCAACAACTCTTATGTTTCTATCAGAGAATTGAATAACAAACAATAACATCATTAATGAGCAACAACTCTTGTGCCTTTGTCTTCTTTCCTAGATTATTCTAACAATAATATCAATACAATAATGAGCAACAACTCTTGTGTTTAATCAAACAGTATTACATAAATAACAAGAAACAACTCTTTGTGTTTTTTTTATCTTTTTTGTGGATTGATTTTGACAGCGTTACTGTTCTTCTTTAATAGAGTATTTCTTTAATTTTCCTCAATTTGCAAATGAAGTGCTTGAAGATTTATATAGGTGTTGAAGTAGTAGTCCATTGTAGTGGTAGTACACACGTCACTTTCATCTTTTCAGCTGCCAACGGTAAGAAACGATCGTGGGATACAAATAGTACATAGTACATTCATTTGAGTGGAATGTGTAAATGTAGTATTGTACTAACTCTTCTAGATTTTGATGATACTTGTCTTCTAATGAATATTACTTATGTTGAAGTAGTTTGACTTGAGAAGATATCATCTTGATCGTGTCTTCTGATGGACTATTTGATATTGATTAGAAATGAGTCCAGAAGATCTATCTTTCCTTGATCTGTTCTTCTAATGTTGATTAGAAATGTGTGTATTCCATGAACTATCCGAGTCTTCAAATCTTGACTTTGTCTTTAGAAATATAAGCTGTAGTTTTTCTTATGAACAAATCTTAACTTCTAATTCGGGAGTAGAAGCTTTATTTTGATGTGTTCAGAATCTTGACTTTATCTTCAGAAATATAAGCAACAGCTTTTCTGATGAACAAATCTTAACTTCATTGTGTTGAAAGCTCGTTTCTAATACAATCCAGATTTTTGATCTTGAAGCAACAGCTTGTCAGAAATTCTTTCTTCTTGAATACTTGTGACTTTTGAAGCAGCACCTTATTGAGAAGTACACATGTGATCCTCTTTCTGGCAAACATTCAACATTCTTCAAAACTACTAATGTTTCTTCAAAAGTGGATAAGAACAATCTTTCTTATGTGCTTAGCATATTTCTAATTCTTCAGACAACAGTCCTAAATCAATTAGAATTTCTTATCTACACACTCAAGGAATTTATTAGAAACAAAATTATTTACATATAAAATATATGTATTGTTATCATTAAAATCAAGAGATCCATTGTAGAATCCAAATCTTGTTCTAATAGGAGGAGGCTCAATGCACTAACCGTAGAGGATGTTGTATGGACACCATATACATCTCATCGGCCTCATCATGTATTTGAGGAGTCTACTTTGTACTCAGGGCATATTAGATGGGAGAACCATGTGGCTAGATACTTGCATGAGAAGTGTCTATGTTAGTATGGTTGTGTACAAGATATCCCTCGTCCATTTCTAGAGACTCCAGTTGGTGGAATTGATAGATGCTTTTAGAGTCACATCACTATCTCTCCCTATGAGATCATGGATGTAACAGTCGTTGTTCGGCATCCATCACAATGAAAAGATAGATACTTGAAGTGGTTTCACGATGTGTCACACCCTTGAGTCTTACCGATGGCTGCAACATCTGATGTTTTGGGGCCTTGAAGTATTAGTGTTTATGTTGAGCCTCCACCACCACCTCCACCTCCCGCAAGTGATCAGGGCAATTGTCTATAGTTTATTGCAGTTCATTTAAATAACATCATGGTTTCGTAAACCCTAATGGTTAGATCTATATTGGTTTAAAGAAATTAGCCGACGTAGCCCGTGAAGGGCCTATATAAATATGTTTTATTTTGGTTGTATTATATTATATTTTATGAAACACCGACTTTTTATTTATTGCATATCATTTTGGCAATTACATGTTTTGAATCGATGATGAACATAAAATAAAATAGTACAACAAACATAAACCAAAAACAACTAAACGTAAAAACCAAGGCACCATCGGATGTCTCTTGACGTTTCAGCATCTTGATTATGACGTCGAGGGATCTTTGGATCTTTGCATCCAACTCGATCGGACTTGTAGTTATCCTACGGTGAAATAATTTCCACATGGTCGTCACATCTTCATCATTCTTCAACTCGATCGATTTGTATTTAACCCTTCCACTCGTATCAATCTAATTCTCTTGAAACTCGATCTTTGTCACCCTTCTGTTATCAAGAAGCAGTTCATTCTAATTGTCTTTCAAGTTGTCGAAGGATGTGATGCCATCTGGAAACTTGAATTCAACAGCAGGGTTGTTTCAGTTGAAATATATGTCTGCCTTAATAAGAAATTGACGAAGAGACATTGTTTGAGATGTTATTCTTTGTAGCATTTGCCCCTATTTATACAAATGGTGATGCATTCTTAATCACACAAATTTTTCGGTGCAATCCTAACCCTCCAAAGATATCGGCGAAATCTCGACCGTTAAAAAAACTTGAATACATAAACTATTGGAATACTTAAATTTTTGGTACTGTCTGATAAATTAGAAATTTCCAAAATACCGAAAATTTCAAATAGTCTTCGAGATATTTCAAATAATCTACCGGAAATTTACATCCAATCGAAATTTTATAGGAGTGTACTAAAAATTTCATGTGTATCGAAAATTTTAATAACTCTACTGATTTAGTTTAACAATTTATTTCTAACTCAACAAAGGTAATTCTGAAATAATTTTTTTTAATAAGTAACGTATATAATTTGAGAGGTGAAATATTAATTCTTTCTTGTTTCCGTATCAATGAAGTGCTTTAGCTGGGCCTTAAGCAAGCCCGTGAACAACATGTAAAGCTAATTAGATTTTACAAACAATAAAAGAAAACAATTACGATTGTATTGAAAATTGAAAGTGTCGATAATTTTGAAACAGATTAATTTTACAAATATATCAATTAATTTGAAACGGACAATAAATTTTTAATAACATAAGGTGTTGGAACTTTATATTTGAAATGAATGGTGATGGTGTTCTTGATACTGATAGTTTTGGTGCAATTTTATTTTAAAAGTAATTGGATATCAATGGTCATAAGTTGCACCTGTTAGATTATCAGGTGTCATATACAAGTATATTGTTAGGAATTTAATTAGAACTCTAATAAACTTAAATAAAAACTATAAAATTCTATATTAGAGAAAGAGAAATTACGAAAATACAAATAGACATAATTTTTTATTTCGATTGATTCTAAATATCTCTATAAGGCTACATTATATAATAACTCAAATGGATAATAAATTAAAATGCCCAAAAGCTATTAAGAGTCCAAAATATCCTAAAATTATTTTAGAAGACATAATTATATAAAATAACTCCTAATACATCAAAATACTAATAACACTCATTTAACTAATAGTAATAAACTATTAAACTAAACTCCCTATCATATTATGTATGTTTGATTATAATAATTAATAATAGTTACTTATATTGATTTTTACAGTTGACTATATTTGAGTTTTAAATATGAGCAAAAGAAAGAGAAATAATATTTGATGTTTTATGTTTAGTGCTTCACTTAAAACAAATTTTTAAACAGTGCAAAGATATAGTGAAAATATGTTAACAGTGAATGAATTAAACCATGATCCATTAATATTGTAGAAGTGAATATGTATTGTGTACGGAGTGACGTTATCTTTGTAACTATGGTTAATTCAAATGTACATATTCGAAGTTCGGAAAAAAAAATTGGTTTTTCGCCAAGAGCCTCCCAAAAAACATATGGATGGAAAAAGAAATTCTCGTTTTTTTTTTTTGCGTCGTCAAATAGATTCATATTTTACAGATTAGTTTAAAGTTTTCTTTTTATATAATTTTGCGTGATCATCTCTTACAAAATTAGAGACTAAATTTATATTCGCTCTGTCCCATATTATTTAATTAATCATTTCACACAGATTAAGAAACAATAATAAATAGAGAGAATAATGAGTTTATTAAATTATCTTGATTAACCATTGGTGTATTCAAATTATCATTAATGTTAAGTGGAAAAATAATAAATTACGAGTATTTATTAGATGATACAATTGAAAAATAAAATATAAAATTACATTGATAATCTAAAGTGACAAGTATTTTGAGATTTTTTTTTTTAAATACCACACTTATTTTGGGACGGAGGGAATAATCAATTTGTAACACTTAAGAAACACTTAATCAAGTAACATATTCATGTATGTGTTTATTAAAACTATTTGATTTGTTATTTTAAATGACACAAATTATTATTATAATTGAATACTTTTATGATATGATTATCGATTAACTTGTAATATTGTAGAAGTGTGTCTTATTACTTTGAGTTGATTAAAGAAAAGAAAATATGTTTTGAGATTATTATAAATCAAATGTCAGAACTTATTAGAAAAATCGACCAAAAATAATGGCTATGTGACTCAAGCTCGGTTAACGATTGTTGAGAAAAACAGGTGTAATTTGGAAGTATTGATAAACAAGTGTGAGAAAGTCTCACATTGATTATAAAAGTGGAAATTAAATACTTTATAAGTGAGTGAATTTATATATTTATCACCTTAATATTTTAGATAAATACGCGGTGTATCTCCCACAATATGTGTTGTTCATAGAATGGTCTCAATATGAACAAAATTCTCTCATGTTGACCTCCAAATTAATGTCACAACTGTGATATTATGAGTCGTTGGTTCGAGTGAATGATTTGTCCACTTGTATCAAAAGTCTTATTCACATGGTAGTGGGTATGGGCATGTCTCATTGAAAAAATGTCAACGGCAATACAAGTGTATGTAGATGAAAGAGCTTTCGCCTAAGGGAGAATAATATGGATAGACTCAAATTTAGTGTTGAGAAAAACGAAGTGTAAGTTGGAAGTGTTGATAAACAAGTGAGGCAGCATCTCACATTGATTAGAAAAATTGATATTAAGCACTTATAGGCTCACACTTGAGAAAGAGTGTTGAGAAAAACAAGTGTGAGTTGGAAGTGTTGATAAACAAGTATAGGAAAATCTCACATTGATTAGAAAAATTGAGATTGAGCAGTTTATAGGTGAGAGAACTCATACACATATCACTTTAGAGTTTGGGTCACTTTTATGAGATGTGTCTCTCATAAGATGTGTTGCTCATAAAAGAAAATGTTTAAATGTAAAAATAATACTTTCTCATATTAACCTTCAAATTGATGTCCCAATAAAGACAATCGGTAGGCTCAAGCAATTCGCGAGTATTCATACTTTTTATTCTAAAAGTTATTGATTTGTGTTTTTGTGTCTTTTAAACATTCACTGAATTTCAACTCTCTTATGATTATGAATATGTATTTTTATCATTCTTATTAATAGAATTTTTATAATTTAATATGAATGTTTAATCTTTTTTTATATGGTATATTATTTCTAAGATTTATTTTGATCTCTTAATTTAAAAAATATGTATATTGATCCCTCAACTCTTCAAAATGTATTAGTTTAGTCTTTTTTATCTAGTTAGCAGTTAAAAATTTCAGAAATCGGTCACGAAATTTGTTGTTAATTAGATAAAAATGACTAACATATATTTTGAAAAGTTAAAGAATCAGTATAAAATTTTATTCTAAATAAATAACTAAAGATGACTAACATGATACGTTTTGAAGAATTAAAAAATTAATATAAAAATTTATTATAATCAAATAAATAAATACATATACATAATAAATTACACATATTGGTGAATATGATAGGTGGATATTATAAAATTTATTTTTAAAATTATTTATCAATAATAATAATTTATTTATATTAAAATATAAATATAAATAAATATTATCGTCAAATAATAAACTTAAATAAATAATTTAATTATTTTTAATCAATTAGCAAATATCGATTCAATCTCAACCACCTAATATTATAAAATCTTGTTAATATCTATTATATATTCATTTCCCAACGCTATATATGCATCAATAGTTTTCTTGCAAAAATGTTTATATTTAGTTCATAATAAGAAAACATAATTCTTTTACAAACACAAATTGTACATTTATTTATTTTGAGAAATAATTTAAATAAAAATATTTAAATATTTTCTAAAAGAATATTTAAATGATTTACATAAAAATATTAAAGTAACATATAGTTAAAGAAAAAATAAATATATTTTAAGACTATGCATACTTAATAAATGATGGAATTAGATTACTCCCTCCCTCTTACAAAATTATAAGAGAAAATTATTTTTTATATTTATTGTATAATTAATAGATTAAATATATTAATTATTCAATAAATTTAAAAAATAATTTTTTCTTATAATTTGAGATAGAGTGTATTATTTTTTAAGATAAAAAACACATCTTAGAAAATATGATATATTATTTTTAAAATTGTAAGTAAAGGAACTCTTTTAATATAAGAAAAACTATTAAAAATTACTACTATATCTTGTATTCTATATATTTCCAATATCATAAATTTTAGTGGCCTAATATGCCTACTTAGACTCACTAGTCCCAAACCTACCAACCTCAATAATAATTTACATGCTGTTCTTTATTTGCCTAACTTTTTTTTACATCCATGCAGATCTAATCTCAATTAATTTCTACCAAATTTATTGAGTTTGAATTTGAACTAACAAATGTCCAATATGTTTCCATTATAAATACGATTTATTGGAATTAGTACATGAATCATAACTACATTCATGTGCTTTGTCAGACTTGTCAAACATAGAAATGAAGAAATACATGCAAGTGCTCTACAATGCCATTCCTCAATATTCTTTGTAACATCGCAATTTTTAAATAGTTAATTATTAATTATTATTATTATATATATCATAGTATGTGATAATTAATTTAATTGAGTGTATTAATTTAAATTTAAATTATTTGAATATGTGTTATTTAATAATTGAGTTTTATGAGTAGAATTATGGTTATTTAGTATTTGGCCTATTTATGAGAATGGAAGTAATAGAGAGGTGTTAAGTATTAAGTCCATTAAAACAATCCTAGCTAGTAAGGATTAGGAGAGAATCATAATTAGAATTTCATTTGGAGAAAGAAGAGAAGAGAAGAAGAGAAAGAAGAGAAGAGGAGAGGAGAAAGAAGAAAAGTGAAGAGAAAACCCTAGAAGAGGAATCTTCAAGAGGTAAGGGTGGAGAATCCATGTTATTGTTTGATTGTATATTGTGGGTAATGATTAGGAACATGCTAGGCTATTCAATTTCAATTACTAGAATCTTTGAATGTTAGGGTTTGAAAGGGAGTTGTGTTTTTTTCAACTTAGAATGATGACCCATGACTAGAAACATGTTTGGATACCCTTTAATGATGTTATTTGGTTGATTGGAATGAGTTTTATGTGGTAATTTCGTGGGAGAAAGAGTCTGGTTTGTAGCAGAAAAAGTGCAGAATCGCAGACCGCGCTTAGCGCGAGGAGGAGCACGCTTAGCGCGAAATATTCTGACTTTTGGGGTTGTTTGTTCAGCGAGGTGCGCTTAGCGCGATAGGCTGAGCTTAGCGTGACCTGTAATGAAAATGTTGTTTTTTAGGATCTTTTGACATGAAATCTTATATGATTATATTTATTGTGGTATTTTCATATATGTGATTAATTGATCCAATTGTGATTGAATGTGTTTAGGATTAGTTTTGAATACTATTTCAATGTATGTTTGATTACTTGAGTATAGTATGTGCTAATCTTATTTGATAGAATGTGTTGAATAACATTGGTGGAATAATATGTCATAATGTTATTTGTGATGTGTGATGATATGTATAAGATACATGTGATGATCTTGTTGTTGAAATATAATGTTGTGTAATTGATGTATGATCCACATGAGATGAATTGTGATGATATGCTTGGATAATTGAGGTTTTGTGAATAATCTTAATTTGCATATGTCGTCTTGGTGAGTTGTACATGCATACATTTGGCTCGATCCTTGTGTGAATAAGTAGCGGTGAAACGTTGGGTTCACAAATTGACTCGATCCATGATGGATAAGTAGGGTGAAACGTTGGGTTCACATTTGGCTCGATTCCATTAGGAATAAGTAGCAGAGGCTTTTAATCTTGTCCGGATCAAAATTAAGGGCTTGGATTCTATGAATGAATCAGAATTACGGTTTACGAAATGTTCCCAAAAACTTGGTATCACATGCATATTGAGTCACATTTCATTGTTGTCACATGAGTCATTATTGAATATGTAATGTGTGGAATGAAATTGTGATGTTTAATTATATGTATTAATTGGAATGTTTGAATGGATGATAATTATGCTATGCATGAATATATATTATACTTGTAATGATTGTATGATCATGTTATCTTGGAATATCATTGGAAGTGTGTGGAATTCATGAATAGATGCGGTTTCTGAAGGCTTGGAAAATCACTTAGAAGGGAGGTTGAATAAGTTTTTCTTACTTTTTAGATATTTTACCCAAACAACAAACTAAATACTCAAGTATTTGTATCTTGGTTCGTTTGAAACTCAAACTACTCAAGTCCACTCGTCAAGGTAATTTCGCCTCTCTCAACGAGGACTTAATCCAATATAATCAACGATTACAGAGTGCACTACCCGACTGGTGTGACTAACTTCCTCTAAGACTCACTAGTCCTAGTGTAACACCCCTTCTAAATACCCGTGTAATATATCAATTAAATCAGAGTAACATGTAAAACAAGGGATGTCACAATTCAGAATAAAAATAAAAACCTCAAATAAACAGTAGCCATGCTTCACTGAAGGACTTATTAAAATAATCAATCAAATTAATATTATGTTTTACACAGCGGAAAAATACCACAAAACCAGAATAACTTCAATTCATGAGTATTCTCCACATAAATCAATAACAATAGAGTATAAAATAAAACTCTCATTAAAACGTTTCTCCCAGTGTTACAACTACCAGAGCATGACACTGACACGCGGATAATAATAAGACACGGCTCTACAAGCCATCCTCACCGACTCCTAAGCTGCTAACTTTAATCTGAAATCATTAAAGTAAGGGTGAGATCTCATTTCAATATAAAATGCATTATACGTTTTTAAATACAACAGAACAATCCAATATATTAGTTCACCCTCATCAGCATAATCAGATTTCAGTTCACAAATGCATTTCACACAATTCGTATGCAAATAACAACAATCAATGAAATTATAACACTGGAAACCATCCTAACATGTTATAATTCCATATGCAATGTAGACTCTGTGCATGTGGTACCAAACGTGAACTAAATTCACACCCTATTCCGTTTACACCTCAGAAACAGCGTTAATCAACATTCGTCCATACACCACTGGGACACGAAATCTAGCCTCACCACCACTAAACCACTGGGTACGGGTATTGACTCTGCAAATCCAATTCCACATAATGGAAATTAACCAACACCAGAATGCGTATGCATGCACAACAAAACCATGCAACATTCAATTAACGGAAGATGATCACAATATCATTCCATACATAGCCAATACCAATAAATCACATGATAACAGCATAATCATGAATAAATAACAGGAACAACACACAAGCATTAGTTCTCATCCACCCGATCGGAACAATCCCAACAATTCTTCACCATTTCTAAAACTACCAAAGTTTACAAAAATCGAGAATTCGACTCTTTTTAAAATAGATTCCATGAAATAATATTTTCTTTATTTTATAAGATAGTATTTTTAATTTAAGAAATACTGCCAAAAACGGCACTCGAATCGGAGTTACGGTTTAGAAAATATGAGTTTTTAAAGTTTTAAACATTTTGGAAATTAACACAGTGGTAACTGGTTCCTCCCAGGGAGAACCCGGTTCCCACATTGCTCAAATACACTCTCTGGATTTACTATAGGGAACTCGGTTCCTCCATACTGGGAACCGATTCCCACAAAAAATGTGGTTTTTCTTTGTAATTTTTCAACTGGGAACCCGGTTCTTCCCCAGGAGTAACCGGTTCCCAACATCCCAGAATACTTCTCCTCTGGTTTTTGTACCAGGAACCCGGTTCCTCCCACATGGAAACCGGTTGCTGCGACCTACAGAACCAAAAATATGCAGTTTTGACAACAGCTTATTTCCAATTCATTCCTTTCCAAACCAATTACGAACCAATGCATCAAAACACCCAAAATCATCCAAAACACACCAACATAATGTTATACATCAGAATTCATTCATTCCCCAATGATCCCATAGCAACTAACGGTTCAATTTCTATAATCCGACACATTTAGGAAATAATCCTACAAACCTAAATTGCCTAATTTCAAGTGTCCTAACATACCCGATCATCCAATTGAATCCCAAAACACATAAGGCATTATAATCGAATGAAATCACCCCTTACCTCGCGATGATTCTTCGAATTCCGGCGTTTGACTTTTCCCTCTTTCTCTTCTCTTCTCCAATTTCACGTACGATGCAAAATCTCAAATGACTTCTCTTTTCCTTCTTTTCTTATTATTATTCCTTTTATTATTCCAATAAATAAAATAAAATAATAATTAGTATGAGTAGAGTATTTTACTCCTCACACCCCCAATTACACCTCACACCACCAACTATTCCATTCATTTAATTAATTAATTAAATCGAATGATCCAAAAATACTAATAATTAATTTTTAATTAAATAAATAATTAAACTCTAATTATTTTGATAATTGAATTATTTGGAGTGTCACAACTCTCCCCTACTAAAAAGAATTTTCGTCCTCGAAAACATACCTTAGACGAAAAGTTCGGGATACGAGTCCTTCATCTGACTCTCCAGCTCCCAAGTAACATTTCCACCTGCTGGTCCTCCCCAAGCTACTTTCACCAGAGCTATCTCTTTACCCCGCAACTGTTTCAACTTCTGATCCTCAATCCTCGTAGGCAATGCTTCTACGGTCAAATTATCTCGCACATGTATATCATCTACCTGAATCTCATGAGACGGATCAGCAATGTACTTCCTCAACTGAGATACATGGAAAACATCATGCAAATTTGCAAGCGACGACGGTAAATCAATCAGTTAAGCAACTTTTCCAACTTTCTTGGTAACCTAAAACGGACCAATAAAGCGCGGAGTTAACTTCTTTGACTTCAAGGCTCGACCAATACCAGTCATCGGAGTAACTCGCATAAACACATGATCTCCTTCACTAAACTCGAGATCCTTCCTCCTCTTATCATGATAACTCTTCTGGCGACTTTGAGAAGCTCTCATCCTCTCCTGAATCATCTTAATCTTTTTTGAAATTTGTTAGACAATTTCTGGTCCAATCACGACACTTTCACAATCGGACACCTCCTACCATACAATGCCTCAAACGGAGCCATACCAATACTCGAATGAAAACTATTGTTGTACGTAAACTCAATCAATGGTAGATAACTATCCCAAGCTCCACCTTTCTCTAACACACAAGCTCGTAATAAATCCTCTAACGACTGAATCGTTCTCTCCGTCTTACCATCTGTCTCTAGATGATAAAAATAACTCAACCGCAACTTAGTACCCAAAGCTTCTTGCAACCCCGTCCAAAACTTAGACGTAAACCTTGGATCTCTATCCGACACAATACTAGAATGAATACCGTGCAAACTCACGATCTTCTCAACATACAATTCTGCCAACCTCTCCATAGGATAATCCATTCTTATCGGAATAAAGTGAGCGGACTTCGTCAACCGATCAACAATAACCCAAATAAAATCACAATTCTTCGATGTCCTCGGAAGACCAGACACAAAATCCATAGAAATGCCATCCCATTTCCAATCCGTAACAAATAACGGTTCCATCAACCCTGACGGTTTTTGATGTTCGGTCTTCGACTTCTGACAAACCAAACATGCATACACAAACTCAACAATTTCCTTTTTCATTCCAGGCCACCAGAATAACTTTTTCAAGTCATGATACATCTTAGTAGCACCGGGATGAATACTCAATCCACTACGACGTCCTTCTTCCAAAATACTCTTCCTAAGTTCTGCAATATCTGGAACACACACTCTATCACCAAATCTCATAACACCGTTCACGTCAATTCGGAATTCACCTCTTTGACCTTGGTTAATCAATGTCAATTTATCAACTAGACCAACATTAGATTTCTGTCCATTTCGAATCTCATCCAGAATACCACTAGTCAACTTCAACATACCCAATTTAACACTATCGTAGTAGTCTCAAGTCTCGGTTGCTCAACTAAATCCAATTCACGAACCATCAACATCGACATATGAAATGACTTCCTACTCAATGCATCTGCAACCACGTTTGCCTTACCAGGATGGTAATTCAAACTAAAATCATAATCTTTCAGGAATTCTAACCACCTCCTCTGCCTCATGTTTAGCTCTTTCTGATCAAAGAGATACTTCAGACTCTTATGATCGCTGAATACCTCGAATTGAGAACCATACAAGTAATGCCTCCACAATTTCAAAACAAACACTACCGCTGCCAACTCCAAATCATGAGTCGGATAATTCCTTTCATGAACCTTCAATTGTCTTGAAGCATAAACCACTACCTGGTTATCTTGCATCAGAACACCACCTAATCCCATCAATGACATATCACAATACAAACAAACGATTCCGCCGGATTTGGCAAAATCAGAATCGAAGCACTAGTCAACCTCTTCAACTCTTGGAATCCTTTTCACATTCGAATTTTTTCGCAGTAAAGCCAACTTTGAAAATCCTTTAATAAACTTTACGTAGTAACTGCACCCGAAAACTACGGCATTCTTGAAGCTTTCTTGAGATACCGCTTTCGTAGGATCAACAACAATTCCATTCTTGGAAATCACATGACCAAGAAAACTTACTTTACTTAACCAGAATTCACACTTGGACAACTTCGCATAAAGCTTCTTTTCTTTCAACAATTCCAACACAACTCTAAGATGTTTTGCATGCTCTTCATCATTCTTCGAATAGATCAGAATGTCATCAATAAAGACCACCACAAACTTATCAAGATACGGATAAAATATCATATTCATATACTCCATGAAAACACCAGGTGCATTAGTAACTCCAAACGGCATAACAGAATACTCATAATGTCCATACCTCGCTCTAAATGCAGTTTTCTGAATATCTTCCATCTTTACACAAATCTGATGATACCCAGACCTCATGTCAATCTTACTGAATACACAAGCCCCAACCAGTTGATCCATTAAATCATCAATCCTCGGCAATGAATACTGATTCTTAATTGTAACATTGTTCAACTACCTGTAATCAACACATAATCTCATAGAACCCTAATTCTTCTTAACCAACAACGCCGAAGCACCCCATGTCGAAACACTCAGACGGATAAACTTCTTCTCAAGTAACTCTTCTAACTACTTCAACCGACATATGATAAGGCGCCATCGACACCGGACTAGTTCCAGGAATCAAATCTATAGTAAATTCCACTTCTCTCTCAGGTGGCAATTCACTAACATCTTCCAGAAACACTTCTGGAAATTCATTCACCACCGACAATTCATCACTATTAGCCTTTCCTTTCACTTCCGTCAAAGAATACAACATATACACCACAGCACCATCATTAACCGTTGATGTACTGTGTTGTTGTACTGTATAGTTGTTATTTTACTTTTTGAATTGAATACTTTATGTAGAGATTTCTAGAAAAACTTTCCGTTGGAGGTAGCGTGTCTTGAAGAATGGGAAACGTAATTAACTTGCTTAATCTCCAATTGATTTTGCTTAACCAATGAATCTTGGAAGTTATGCCACTCAAGTACTTAGCCTTTTTAGCTTAATGGGTTTACGTTACTGTTGCAGGTTTTGTCTCTTAGAAGATAACGTACATATTGATAATGATCTTCTGTAAGCCTTGCTAGAATATCTTCTCATCAGAACTTCTGTTGGTGCTTCTATCAGAAGTTGCGTTTAGTTTGCTTCTATCAGATGTTGCGTTTAGCTTGCTTCTATCAGAAGTTCTGTCTTCATTAGAACTTCTAATACTTCATGATCTTCTGTAAGCCTTGTTATACATCTTGGTGCTTTTTATCGAGGTTGCGCTTTGCTTGCTTCTCTCGTTGAATTTCATTCTTTACTTGATTTCTTTTCGTGTCTTCCAAAGTTCTCGCTCGAACTTCTAAAGCGTGTTTCTATCGGTGTTTTGGCGTGCACGATCATAAGTTCATTCGAATTCTAACGCGTGTTTCTATCGTTGTTTGGTGCTTTGATCGTTTTGTCTCATTCGAACTTCTAAAGCGTGTTTTGTCAAGTTGCTTTGTGCTTTGTTTACGCTCTCATTAGAACTTCTAACTTTATCTTCTGCTCGGCATGATATATTCTCCATTTTGCACTTGAGTCAGAACAGCTTCTAAAATGAAACATGTACAAGTCAGAGTATCATATTCATTCATATAAAATTTATTATGCTTGTTATTATCAAAACTTTAATATATATTTAGAAACAAACTTTGTTCTAACAGTTTCTTCATTATTTCCATTTATATACTTTTGAATAATTATGTGAATTCTCACCCTTCTGTGATGATGTTACCTCTATGTGGGTAACGTGCAGGTTCCGAGGATAGTGGTGCTTCGCGCGAGACTAGTTGAAGAGTCTAGCTAGTTTATCTGTTACTAAGTAGTCTAGTCATTGCTCTGGTCATGTAACACGAAATTTATCTGGATTTCTGCTTTGATGAGATACTTGTTATGTATGCTCATCTATTTTGATTTGTATGATTGAGATACTATGCTGATGTGGCCTTGGTGCCGATGAATAAATTCTGATGATTTGAGTATGTTATGGATTCATCGTTTTTTTCATCTAATGATTATAGTATGGGATGTGATCATTGATAGTATCTATGAATAAGAATTAATCCGCTGTAAAATGCATGATTTGTTTTAAAAACATGAGATTCAAATATGTGTTATGATTATGACTAATGTACATGTATTATTTTAATTGTAAAGTAAATCATGTGACGCTCTCTTATTATGCATTTTATTTACTCTGATTATTTAGTAAATAATGAGAAATTAGAAGGGGATGTTACATTTCTCATGGACCATTATAATGGTAGGTACCATAAAAAAAGATATGAAGAAACTATTATATTATTAAGATTGATAAGAAAAAGACCAAAGCTACAAAAGAATAATTAAAGTATAAATTAATATAATAAAACGTAAACTGATTAAGCCGTCTTTAATCTAATTATAAAAATAAAAATAAAAAGCTTTCCTTTATTGTTTAACGTTTCTTTAAATTCATAATGCATATTAAAATCTAAGAAATTTATTTCTCAAACATCTTCAATATTACAACTCATTCTAAATTCTTTTTTGAAATTTATTATACAACATCATCTTGAAATAATTTATTCAATTTTAATTTCAATATTATTATTATTTTTAAAAAAATTGTATAATATATATATATATATATATATATATATATATATATATATATATATATATATATATATATATATATATATATATATATATATATATATATATATATATATATATATATATATATATATATATATATATAATTCTAAATTTTATTATAAAGAGAGTGAGAAAATATATATTTTTCAATGACAATTTTTATTAAAAAATCATTAATACTTATTAAAATTTATAAAAAAAAGAAAGAAAGATACTTATACTAAAAAAAAGTAGAAATATAAAAATAAAGAAAAGGTTTTGTAAATAGGCATTGGATTTGTTAAAAGTTTTTCATTCATTTTTTCAATAAAACTTTTCATTTGTTATAAATTTCTTAACATGTATATTTAAAGACAAGCATAGTGGCATTAGATAAATTTAAGTCGGGTGAATAAAATAACATTAAACAAAGTCAAAGCTTTGTGTCTAAATTGGTTAAACTAATTAACGTAAAGGTGAAGACGTGAAATATGGGATGCAACGTGTAGGTTTCTAGATACATACGTTTTCAAAATTCCTTTTCCGCCATTTTCTCTTCATTGAAGGACACAAATTCATTCCATAAGTCACTTCAATTCCCTTCTTTGCACCCCTAATAGGGTTCTTTATTTAATACTTCATTGACCAACTCATTAGGCATCTCTATACTAGAGCTAAATGACATCTAAGATGGTGAAACAATTGAGGGTAGGTTGTAAATATTATGTGGGTTTGATTTTGGAGTGATAAAATTAATTTTATTAAAATTAAATAATTTTATAAAATTAGTTTTAATTAAAAGTAAATTTAATGCAAAATAACTTATATTTTAATATATTTATTTATAAATGAGTTGATTAATAAATTTTAGTATAAAAGTTTAAAATTATGTTTAAAGTTAAAAATTATAAATTTCTAATTTTAGTGATCACAAAATTGGACTGAATTTTTAAGCTTAGTTAATTTGAATTAGATTAATTTTATTTATTGGTCCGATAATCTATAACATTCAACATTTTTAAAGATGGATTAATACTTATTTTGTTCTATGCTAAATTGATGATTTTTGAAAAAGTATTATACATATTTTTTTAAAATTCTTTTATGTTTTACGAAAATTCCTCTGTTTTGATCGTTAAAAAAATTACTCATCAATGATTTATTAATTGACAAGTGATTTTAAGGATTAATAACTATTTTACTTTTATTAAATTGATAATTTTTGAAAAATTCTGTCATATCATTATTTTTTAGTATTGAACTTTTTTAAGGGACAAAATACAAAAATCTCCATATGATAAAAGAGAGAATTCAAACTTCTTTTACATAATATATTTAAATCGCCAATTTAATTTAGGATAAAATAGATATTAACCCTTAAAAGAATAAATGTGTGACATAGTATTTAGGTCGAAATCCTAAAAAAGAAAAAAAATATATATTTGATTGATCTATTATATAAATATTTTCACTTTCCATAATTGATAAGAATCACTAGTTTATTTTTATTTATTCACCATAAATTTACATTGTTATTTTTTATTTTTTATTTTTTATTTAAACTTCAAATATTTTTTTATTTACATTATTATTTTTTATTTTTTATTTAAACTTCAAATATTTTTTATTGATGCACTTTTTCAATAAAGACCCAATATATTGAGAAAAAAAGAAAAGAGAATTATAAAAGGAAGGGGGGAAATTTTTTTATTTAAACTTCAAATATTTTTTTATTGATGCACTTTTTCAATAAAGACCCAATCTATTGAGAAAAAAAGAAAAGATAATTATAAAAGGAAGGGGGAGAACAAAGCCAACCTAAAAAAAGTAAATCTAACCTATTTTTACAAAATCGTTGGGATGAAATAAAAAAGGGTTAGGATGTTTGAAGTGAGATCTATATTAGTAAAATAATCGACACAACTATTTTTTTTCCTACATGTGAGTGATGAAGAGATTTATATTATCAGTGGAACATGTGCAATCCTTTCAATGATTTCTTGTGTTTAAGTGAGGAAATTATTTTGAAAAAGATAATATTGTAATTTATCAGGAGTTATTTTTTTCTTGAGTGAATCTTTCTTTCTTATAAAGTTTCTGTTTGGGTTCGAAGGTGAGATCGATTAAAACTTCGGTTGGGGGATTTATTGTGAAATCTCTATTTGGTTCATGAGTTGAACCACCTTAGGAAAAGTTATATTTCTGGGTTCTAGAAGATAATTAGTGAAAAATATTATTATCAGTTATTGAGTTCAGTCCGGTATAAAAGTTCAGTTGGTTCGAGATCAACCTAGTTCGGTTAAGAGGATAATCAATTCAGAACTCCACATAGGTTTGAGATAAGTCTGTATAAAATATCAGTTTAGGTTAAGGACTAACCACTAGAAGCTTCGTTCATGTTTGGAAGGAAGAATAATCCCTTCATTTTATTGTTCGTTGTTTGGTTGGAAGTTAACTTGAAACTTCATTTTTCCTTGTATAAGGGGGATCATGAGCTTAACCTTCTAAAAGCTCATAATTATTATTTGAAACTCTCAAGATCAATTCTTGAGGAGAGCAGTAGGTTAATTTATTTAGTCTGGACCTCTATAAATCTCTGTTGCCATATTTTCCTCTTATTTATTTACTTTCCGTATTTTTTTACATTGTTTTTTTACTACAATATTCAAATGTTTTTTTAAAAATGTTTTTAGACTTTAATTTAGAAAACAATTTTGTTTTAAACCAACATTTTTCCAACCTCCAAAGTTCACCCCCTCCTTTGATACGTGGAGTCACATGTTCAGCAAATGACATCAGAGTTTAACTCATTTTCAAATATTGATCGTCTCAAGAGGAGGATGACTTCCAAAACTAGTTTTAACAAAAGATCTTTCCCAAACACTCATCCACCATTTAATCCTGATAGCTTTAAACTATGGAAATTTAGGTTAAAAATATTTATTCAAAATATTTATTTTTAAATTGTGGGTAAAGATAATTAACAGTATGTTTAACCCTACTTACCATATAAATAGAGAAGTGCTAGATTAACTCGATTTCCTTTGGACCATAGAAGAAAAATGAAAGTTTAAGGTTGATTTCAAAACTAAGAATCTCTTAGTTATATCTTTAGATGATAATCAATTCTTTTATGTACATGATTGTGAATCCGCCAAGAAAATGTGAGACACTCTTGAAATAGTATATGGAGTTTCTTCAAGTGCCAAACAAGAGCGAATGAACATGAGAGGCAAGAAAAGATGAGTGTTTGGGAATATTCAAGAGGAGAAAGAAGAATAAGCCCTCTACAGGTGATGAAGACTCAACCTCAGGAAAAACCTTCGAAGAATCCTCTTCCAACGAAGAAGATGAAGTATAGTTAGAACTATCTCATGAAGAAGATGACCATGAGATAACAAAATTATCATATAAACAATTTTTTAAATTAAGTTCTAAGTTAATTGAAGAAAATGATAATATTAAAAAGAGTAACTTGGACCATGAAGATTATTTTGAGTTTCTTGAAGCGTAATAAAACGCTTGAGCACGAAATAATATTAGAAACTCAATTGAAACATGTGAGACTTGTGTCTCAATAAAAAAGGATGTAACAGACTTTCATGAAACCTAAGTAAATTTACTAAGGGGAAATAAAATATTGACTTGATTTTATCAAGTCAAAAATCCTTCCTTAAATAAATTTAGATTAGGGTTTAATTATGGTAGAACACATAGTAAAGAAATAAATAGGAAGAAGTTGAATCAACCTATTTATAAATGTTCTCAGTGTAATATATTTTTCCATTTAGAGTAATTTTGTTTTGATAAATTGAAAAGGTCTAAAAATAATAACTTTATACCTCTCAGAACTATTAATGCATCAGAGCCTAAGAAAATTTGGGTACCACGTGTGAAACTCTAGTATGTTTTTGCAGGAATGTTTTGTAACTTGTATGAAGCCTTAACGCGTATTAAATGAAGATGTGAAAAACAAAGAGCGTGCTCTCAAGTATATAGTACTTTAAATTTAAATTTATGATCCAAGGATGTTCGCATGATGGTGCATATCAACGATCGTAATCAAAACAAGTTTTTTAATGAAGATGGTCTCAACATCTCTGATCTTTAATGATATGTTAACATGTGTTGGAAACGTGCCTTAAAACCTTTGTTGATGAAGAGAAAGAAAACATATTTTGGAGATTGCATATACCGTGGAAATCAGAAGTTTCAGAAAGTTGAAAAACAAAATTGGACAGACCGTACGGTCGTACGGACGGGTGAATAGTGATTGTACGGACAAATGAATAGTGATGGTACGGGCGGGTGAATAGTAACCGTACAGACTGAGGAATATCGATTTTGGGTTTTTTGGACTTTTTTTTTACAATTTCTCCTTTTCGGTCTCTTTCGGTTTGGTCCATGGGTCCATGTGTGATTGGATTATGATTTTGGGCTTTAGTTGTTGGATATTTACTATTATAAATATGTATCTCTTCTGTTATTACAGTGTGACAATCTTAGAGCTTACACCAAAAGGGAGAATAAGGGTTTGAAGGCATAATATAAAGTTTCGGCTATTCTCAAGGGTGGGTTGGAAAACAGTTGGGTAGAAAATAGGGTAATTCTTAGGTACCTTCAGGGTTGTTCTTGGAAACCTGAAGGCAAATGTTATTTTCTTGTAACTCATCTGTAATCTCTTGTAACAACTTTCTGAGTATAATGCATTGAAGAGCCGCTCTCTTCTCCATAGTAGATCGTTTGATCGAACTGGATAAGCAAACCTTTGTCTTTTCCCCGCTTTATTCTGTTATATTTTTATATTTTTTGTGTAAGAATTATTATCGTTGTAGACCATTTATTTTGGTCGCTACTATTCTTTGTCCCACAAGTTGATATTAAATTTTGTTGTAATTAACAACAAGATTCACAACATATTAGTAGGTTGAGAAGATAAATGTGTAATAGACATATTTATTTCATATTTTAACCAACTCTTTTACCCAATTATCTATAAAGAACATGTCATAAATTTTTTATAAAATATTGATTTTAAAAATGATACCTGAGAGTCTTAGTGAATAAGAGAATACAAGTAAAAAAAAACAGTTCTATTTATATAAAATAAGAAATTAAGCCTTCATCTGATGACCTCGTCAATGGGAGGAAGAACAAAATGAGAGTTTTATTGGGTTTCATCTTATTGGAAGCCCAATTATTTTAAAAAGTTCCTAACCAAATTTTTAAATAAGAATTATGGATTTGTCTTCTAACCAAATGGGAATATATTGATCTAACTACTCACTCCGTTCATTTTTAAGTGTCATTTAAAAAAAAAAAGTTTTTATTTTTATTTAAGTACCATTTTTATAATTTAATGTCATAATTTATCAATTATACTTTTATTTTTTCAATAAATGAAAGAGAGTATATGAGTGAATTTATTAAGAAAGAGTAACATTCTTTTGTAAAAATTAACTATAAAATTATTAAATAAATCGATAAAAAAAACAAGAATAGATTTTATAGCTCATGTTTATCATGATTTATCTGTTAAAATAAAAATGTCATCAACAGATTAAAGACGATAAACTATTAAATAAGAGTATGCTCTAATATAATAATAACATGCGAGTAAATATGTTTTTATCGATACTTTTTACGATAAAAAATAAATAAATGAAATATCACACATTCAAATTTATATTTACATTTAATATTGTTATTCAGCTAACAACTAACTTGATTTTATTCACCGATTAATACATTGAATATTAAACGTGACAAAAGGTTGCCAAGTCATTTTCCAAATTAAATTTGTTGTAAGACTTCCATTAATCTACATTGAAACATATCATATTAATTTTTCAAAAATATTAATATCAAATCTAGACCTTGTAATTTTTTATTAACCAAGAAAAAGGATTATTTTTGTCCTAGCTTGCGTTTAATAGTATGCATATTTTACTTTATTTTTTAAAATAAGAAACACATTGTGTCAATTATTTGGTACACCTATATAGCTGTGATCATTGTTATTTGATTTGAATTTGAATACTCTTTTGGCTTGACTTAAATTATCTTCCTAATGTAATCATGGCAGAACAAAAAAAGAAAATTAAAATAAGAATAGTCTTCAACGACAAAAAAAGGAAAGCCACTAATTTAAGGGAGATTGAGAGAAATCGCTTTTCAAGTTTGACCAAGCAATCATGCAAAGATTAAAGGAGTACACTATATTGGAGAATGACACTTTTTAGCTATGTAAAGGCTGTTTGTTATGCTATATTGCCAAATTTTTTCTTTGGTATCTGTCTTCTTGTACAAAAAGAAAAACTAAAATAGAAATCTTACTTGCTTGTGTCAAGGATGAATCTTATATTGATAAAAATAATTTTAAAATTCTATACAAATATTATATATTATCTAATGTCAATCTCCTAACAATTGTTTCACTATTGAGCTCTAATGTCAATCTCCTAACAATTGTTTCACTATTGGCTCAGGGAGATGATAGGCTGCAAGTGTACATTTTTTATCAAAATAGTAAGAAAGTATTGTTATGTTGAATATCATTTGTGTGAGATTTTGAATCAAACTCTAATATCTCGATAGCAATAATTTTTTGTTCGACATAGTTTAAGTATGTTGTTAAAGTTTGTTTATATGTTGATGTCGAAGTCTTGCATGTTGTATTCAAAATATTTTCTAGGATGTAATAGTCGATAATGTTATGTTTGTTAGTATGTTGAATTGAGCTTGTTTGTTTAACTTAATTGTTTAAGTTAACTTGTAGCCTAAGTTAGCTTAGTAGTCTATAAATAGATAATTTC
This sequence comes from Vicia sativa, assembly GCA_021764765.1. Classification (NCBI taxonomy): domain Eukaryota; kingdom Viridiplantae; phylum Streptophyta; class Magnoliopsida; order Fabales; family Fabaceae; genus Vicia; species Vicia sativa. The sequence goes on from CM038793.1 coordinate 6,784,282, forward strand.
TCACAGGTTGTTGAGAGAGGTTGATTGTTGTTATCCACTCGTAATCTATTAACCCTAATAGATAAAGTGAATGAAAAATAGTTACAACCAATCCAAACTTTCTTCTTCTTCGTCTTCGTCTTCGATCTTCTATCTCTTTCGTGAAAACCAAATAGGGTTTCTTGTGTTTGTTCAAGAAACTCAATCATTCTTATAATTTTTTATTTGTTCTTGAAGGCACTCCATTACAATAAACTGGTGTAGTGAGCATGGAGAAGAAGATGTCATCAACAGGGTATGAGATTGAGAAATTCACCGGTGTGAATGATTTCGGTTTGTGGCACTTGAAGATGCAAGCCCTACTGGTTGGCGGGTTTGCTAGAAGTGTTGAAGGGATTGCAACCATGGATGTTGCGCTAACAAAGAAGGAGAAAACGACGATGGTAGAGAAAGCCCACATCGTCATCATATTGAGCCTTGGTGATAAGGTTCTCCGACAGGTGTCGAAGGAGAAAACGACATGCAACAAGTGTTTGGTTGAAACTCAGAAGTTTGTACATGATCAAATTGTTAGTCAATCGCCTTGTATGGAAGAGATTCCTTGACCTTTAAAGAAGTTTAATCCTCTTTGTACTCAAAGGACTTGAAAGAGAGAAAGAAGCATAAACCATCATCTATTGGTGAAGATTTATCTGTTAATGGGAAATTCTCAAAGAAATATGGTAAGTTTGAAAATATGAAGCGTAAAGGTCAACAAAACTCTTATGGTGGTGATACTTGTTCAATTAGGTGTTATCATTGTAAGAATGAGGACCACACATGACACAATCGTAAGTGCACGACTATGTCAGAGTAGTAAAAAGTTATCAAACCACAAGGACCAATGGTTAAGTATCGATTTCTATCCTATCAATGTAAAGGTAGAGCGATCAAATGATTGGGAAGAGGCAAAGTTAATTGAAAAAGCACTTAAGTGAAAATAACTTATTTGTGAATAATTTGGAAATTAATTTGACACAGATAGGATTCAGGGTCATGATATCTTACTTTAACCATTTCATATAATTAAATTACCTTTGATATGACAATTCTTGCGAAATTTATAGGAAATAGATAAATATAGACAACATCTACTTTCTTCAGCGCGTTGTCTTACCTTTGATAAACAAAACACTCATCGATTTTCGCTCGCGTAGAGTTGTTCGTAAAAGATCATTAGTTCTTTTACTTTCATAACAAGGGTGAACTATTAAAAACTCAAGTTTATAAAATAAACGTGTTTCAAATTCTCATAAGCACTATGTTAAATACATGGAAGGTTAAGAGTTAGGGCTCATGACCCTTCATCCTTATGGAACTACTCAGTCATGGTGAGAAAACAAACAATCAACTCAAATATAATAGAAAACATGATTAAAGTAATTATAAAGAAAACAATAAAAAGAACCAGATGAAAATAAAATACTAAACATAATAAGAACTCTTGATCCAATTGCTTCAATGGAGACTTTTACAAACTTGAGTAAAATATACAGGGAGAATTGTACGATGAAAAAAATGTATACTTAATCCTTACAAATTGTTAGCTTAAATAGAAAAAAAATCCTAAATAAATAGATCATAGGTATTAAGTGGAATCAGATCAGATCCTAATATGCCAAAATCCAAAAACAGCACAAAATTAAATCGTAAAAGGAAACAAAAACTAAATCTTTTCACACTCCTGTTACGGGCTGTAGTAGGCATTACATGCACCCATAACAGGCCACGGATAATTGTACCATGGGCGCTCACAAGAGAGGCTTTATGCTGGAGTCCGTTACGGGCCGTAACATGCGTTATGGGCACCTGTAACTAGGATGTGGGTGTAGAGTTTTTTTAGTAGATCTACAAAGCTCTTAAAGCGAGCTTATTCCTTAATCTCAATTGCTTCCCTTTAGGTGGCTCAACATTTCCTTTCATGAGTTTGTCAATCTTTTTCCTAAAATTCTTTGTGACCACAACTTCTTCCTTCTTGAGCCTATCAACCTTTTCAACACTCAAAATAGTTATAGAATTCAAATGAACCCTAGGATTTTGTTTGGGTTTCCCTAGAAAAGTTCTATGGGGGCGAAAGCGGATGCTTGTTGTTGGGAAACTTGAGAGATTTGGGTTTCTTACATTTTAGAATGGGTGACAATGCTTTCAACTTTTGTGCTCAATTTCTTTAGTACTTCATCAATATGGAGTTTTTGGTTTTTGAAATTTTCATTTTGGCAAGCTTGAGTCGCGACAAAATTTTCTGAAATCAATTCAAGATTAGACTTCTTTTAAGGAGTAACTTCTTGGAAACTCGGTGGTGCTGCAACTTGTTGTGGTTGGTTATTTTTGTAGGAGAAATTTAGGTGATTTTTCCAATCAAGATTGTAGATGTTGGAGTATGGGTTTATTCCTTTGATTGTTTAAGTAATTAATACCTTCCTAATTAGATCCTCAGGCGAGAATCATTTGGGAATCTTTAGCAATTTGACCATTCACTCCGCAGATTTCACAATTTAGAGTAGCATGGGCAATGGCAATGACATGGGTGGGGTGGCCAGTGTAACGCTCAACTCGTTATTTTCTTAGAAAATGCATCAACCTTTGCATTGATGTGGTCAAAAGCATTCGCTTCATGCATTCCCCCAACTTTAGGGGTGGTTTTAGCGTTAAAATGTCGCGAACTTCCCCAAGAATGATGGTTCTTGGCCATTTCCTCTATGAGATTATAAGCTACATCTTGTGGGATATTCATAAGAGCTTCTCCAGAAGCTCTATAAAGGGCCATACTTGTAGATTAAAGGAGACCGTTATAGAAGGTATAAATTACCATCCACTTCTCAAGCCCGTGTAAAGGATAAATCCTTAACAAATCCCTGAAACATTCTCATGCATCAAACAAAGATTCCCCCTCTTCTTTCCTAAAGTTATTTATCTCAATCCTAAATTGAGTTGTCTTAATTGGAGGAAAATATGAGGCAAGGAAAACATCTTTTAATTGTGTCCAGGAAGTGATAGAGTTAAAGGGAAAGGATTGAAGCCAAGCTCTTGCTCGATCTCTTAGAGAGAAAGGGAACTACCTTAGACTAATAACATTTTGGTCAACACTGCTTTCCTTAATAGTACCACAATTATCAACAAAAATTGATAGGTGTAAATATAGATTTTCAGTAGACAATCCTTAGAATTGATTTTGTTAGACCATACCTATCAATGAAGATTTCAGCTCAAAATTATTTGCCTCGATAGGCGGATGCCCAATACTGCAATGTGGTTCTTGGAACTGCATAATCTTTCAAAGGTTTCGTGTCAACAACAGGTGCAGCCATTGTAAGTTTTCTTTGAACTCAGAGTCTTTATTGTAGGAAGCGCTCGATCTCGTCAATGGGCTTGACTAAATTGTTTGCAGAACTTGTTCTTCACATAAACAAAAAGAAAAAGTAAAACTCTAGTCTCTACGGTGATCAAATATAATTTCAATATTAACGCAATTGGTCCCCCGCAGCGGTGTTAAACACTTAACACGTTCGCAAGTGCGCGAGTATGTCTGAGTAGTAAAAAGTTATCCAACCACAAGGACCAATGGTTAAGTACCGATTTCTATCCTATCGATGTAAAGATAGAGCGATCAAGTGAAAATAACTTATTTGTGAATAATTTAGAAATTAATTTGAGACAAACAGGGTTCAGGGTCATGATATCTTACTCTAACCATTCCATATAATTAAATTACCTTTGCTATGATAATTCTTGCGCAATTTATAGAAAATAGATAAATATAGACAACACCTACTTTCGTCAGCGTATTGTCTTACCTTTGATAAACAAAACACTTGTCAGCTTTCGCTTGCGTAGAGTTATTTATAAAAAATCATTACTTTTACATAGATATAAAGATGGAGCATTTCTCAACCTTATTTGAGTACTTTTGCATCATCAAATTTAATTGTTTAAAAACCAGTTATCGAGTATCGATACAAGTCCTTTCAGATCATTATCGATACCTAAGAACTCTTTTACTTTTGTATCAAGGGTCAACTATTAAAAACTCATGTTTATAAAATAAACACGTTTCAAATTCTCATAAGCAGTAAATTAAATACATGGATGACTAAGAGTTAGGGCTCATGACCCTTCATCCTTATGGAACTACTCACTCATGGTTAGAAAACAAACAATCAACTCAAATATAATAGCAAACATGATTAAATTAATTATAAAGAAAGAAATAAAAAGAACCTGATGAAAATAAAGTACTAAATATAATAAGAACTCTTGATCCAATTGCTCCAATGAAGACTTTTACAAACTAATTGTATGATAAAAAAATTGGATACTTAATCCTTACAGATTGTTGGCTTAAATAGAAAAACAATCCTAAACAAATAGATCGTAGGTATTAAGTGTAATCAGATCAAATCCTAATATGTAGAAATCCTAAAACACCATAAAATCAAACTGAAAAAGGAAACAAAAACTAAATTTTCTCGCATTCCCGTTACAGGTCATAACAAGCATTACGGACACCTGTAACGACCATGGATAATTGTATCAGGGGGCGCACATAAGAGAGGCTTCAGGATGGAGTCTGTTATGCATTGTAGCATGCATTACGGGCACTCGTAATCGGGCCCTGGTCTTTGTATTGGGGAAACCCGATTTTTGCGCTTTTCTTTATTTTTCACTTGATTTGATCTCTTTTCCTTCCTTTGTGATCATAAGGACCTGAAAAATGATCGAAACATAATACCAAGAGATAAAATGTAGAAAAGGGAAGAAAAGAAAATAAAACATGATGAGAAAGTGACTAAATACACTTATAAAAATGATATAAGACACACTTATCAATACACGAAAGGTGTGCCCTACTCGAAAGAACAGTCATGGTGTGAGAGACAATGGTAATGCTTTCATTGTGAAATGTGATTTTGAATAATATGATGTTCTAGTGGTTTCAAGCACCAATTCTAGAAAGGAATGGATCATGGATTCAGGTTTCACTTGGAACATGACTACAAACAAAGATGTGTTTGAGGAATTATATGATCAAGATGGTGAATCAGTGTTGTTGGGAAAAAATAAAGCATGCAATATTATAGGTATCTGATATGTGAGATTCAAGCTCCATAATGAGTCAATAAGGTTATTGATGAAAGAAAATTGCAACATAGTGTGCAACGAGAAACAATTTTTTTTCCTTAAATGATCTTTACGAATGAGCATGGTCAATGAATATTACCTCTTGTGGCGATTTAGGCCTTTGATGCAGAATCGAATGAGTGATCCCGAGCATTGATGAAGAACAACGCCTCTACTCATCCCTCCCGAACATATCACTTCCAGTCTCAGTGCTAGCTGCTACAACTTTGAGTGAGAGAGTGGGAGAAAATAATCTATTCATAGACTGAATTTTCAATAAGTCTAATGCTTCTACACAAAGGTTTTATTTATAAAACCACTTGTGTGGGCTGCAAGCTAAAATCCCACTTAAGTCCATGGGCATCATACCATATTATGTACCATATATTACTTAAGCATGTGATATCTTACCACATTTTGTATTACACTTAAGCGTATTATATCTTACGATGTTCTACAATTCACATAAGTACACTATATCTTACGATGTTCCTTATTGACTCCGTCTCTCATTATTATGTTCTTATGTGTGTGACCGTGTAGGTTCTCACTATGTTGCCAATTATATTAAATCACATACTTAACATAATAAACAGTGAGCGATATCTAGCAACACATAACTACCACACAAATCACGAAAATGTCATGTGAGCCGACAATAACTTTTCGTGATAATACTTGTGTGTACACTTATCCTTTTTCCCTTATATCTATATTTAACACAAGACATAGACCTTTTTACCCTTTTCCAATTAAATATTGGACCCTTAGACATTTATCATGTTACACAGGATGGACAAATTCTATCTAGGTAACTCATGTCCCTCAATATGCTTTGTAAAGTACCCATCAATTTTATTTATGGTAATCCAATTATGAATAGTATTTGATCAACAATAAAGTACTTGACTCTACATCTAGGGTGCATAGTGGTTTCAGGTTGAAGGGTGGTATAAACCATTATCACCGTGTGAATAACTTATGACACTTTGCATAACATTCTATGTACTATTCTCATAGCGGGTCAATCTAGTATAAATATTATCCTAATATTCATAACTATGTCAAGACTTGATAACTCTTTATTCATGATCTAGGAGATGTGATCATTGGTCTATTTACATAATAGCCTCAATTTTTTAACGTTATCCCACTTTACAATAAATCTCCACTATGGATGCTTTAAGAATAATGTCCTTATGTTTAATAGGATCTCATGATTAAGTCACATTTAATATTTTATTAAAGAGATTAACTATTCTAGGGACTTTACTATAATAAAGAAATGTCCTTTATTATTAATGAATAATTTAATACAAGTACCAAAAGTATTGGCCTCTATGGCATACACCAACAATATTCCACTAGCACTAGAGTTCTAGAGCCAATCAGGCATACCCTTAATACTCATTGATCTAGTATGGTCATCATGATTCTGTTGTGCAAGAGGTTTTGTTAGTGGGTCAGGAACATTGTCAAGTGTAGGTACTCTACATATCTTCACATCTCTTGATATATTATCTCTCGAATGGGGTGATAATGCCTAAGTATGTGTTTGGATCATTGGTGAAATCTAGGATCATTAGCTTGTGCGATAGCACCATTATTATTACAATAGAGATCAATGAGATCCATAATGCTAGAGACTATGCCAAGTTCACTAACGAACTTCTTAATCCAAATAACTTTCTTTGTTGCATTTGAGGCATCAATGTACTTAACATCAATTATAGAATCGACAATTGTATCTTGTTTTGAACTTTTCCAGCTTACATCGCCACCCTATAAGCAGACCATATAACCAGATTGTGATTTAAAGTCATCCTTGTCTCTTTGGAAGTTAGCATTAGTGTATCCAATTACAATAAGCTCTTTCTAATCTCCATATATCAAGAATGAGTCCTCAATACTTCTAAATTACTTAAGGATATTCTTCACAGCTACCCAATAAGCATCACCGAGATCAAATTCATACCTGCTCATTGCACTTAAATCATACGAGACATTTGGCCGAGTACTTAACATGGCATACATGATTGATCCTATTGCAGATACATATGTAACCTTATTCACGCGATCTCTTTCTTCCTTAGTTCAAGGGGATTGCATTTTTTATAGACACAAGCCATGTTGCATAGGTATGAATCCTTTCTTGGAATCATGCATATTAAAGCATCTCAACACTTTGCCTATGTTTGTACTCTGACTTAGGCCAATCAGTTTTTGTGGTCTATCTCTATAGATCATGATTCCTAATATATAGGCTGCCTTCATAGAAAAGCATTTCCCTAGCGGAGTTTTCACTTGTTGCAAAGTAGGGACATCGTTTCCAATGAATAATATGTCATCTACATATAATACCAGGAAGACGATCATGCTCCCACTAACGATCATGCTTCCACTGACCTTCTTTTGCCATAGTAAAACACATTTCGCGTATAAAATTAGAAACGTTATTTGCAGTAGTCATTAAAACCTGGCTCTTTTTTATTTTAATATGTTATATTTACATTGGTGGTTTTTTTATCTTTTGACAACTAGAGTTAATATTTCCTTCTTCACCCATGTCAGACCAAACAAAATTATATATGTAGATCTTCCTTGCTTTCTAAATATAATTTTTATTTGTTTGTTTATTTTAAAATTTAAATAAGTTTTAACAATATACATCATATTATTTTAAAAGGTAAATAACTATATTATAAAAAAATTATAAATTATTTTACAAACATATATAAGCGTCTCAAATTTTTTAAGGTCTTACATAAGTTAGCCACAATTTAATCATGACAAAATAAATAGAGGTCCTATTTAAACACGGTTTAATTTGAAAAATATTTATAAGCCCCTAATTAATTATAGTTTAACCTTAACAAATTTGAAACTCTGTGCAATAGCCCGCCTTATACGCCTTCAAAGACGACACACAAACATATACAAAATTAAAGTAGTTTTAACAGTATACACCATATTACTTTAAAAAGTAAATAATTCTACATATGAAAAAAAATAATAAATTACTTTATAAACTTATACTAAATTAAAGTAGTTTTAACAATATAAATCACATTATATTTAATAAGTAAATAATTTTATACAAAAAAGGAATAATAGGTTGTTTAACTCAAAAATTCCTTATGTTGCTTAGTTGTTAGATAGAGTAAAGTTGATATCTTTTGGGATGATAAAATCTAAAGTTAATATGTGTATTTATGGATCTCATTTGTGGTGGCATAATCCCTTTGTTTGTTTGGATTTACCGTGATGTTGTAGCCCTTAATCTATTGCTTGTGTTGTAAACTCTTGTGATCTCTCTGTAGGATCGTCTTATGTTTTTGCAGTTCTTGTGTAGGTTAGTCTCAAGTTAGGAAGAAAAAATAAATATAGATCCTATATAATTACGATTTAAGTTGAAAAATATTTTATGAGACCTATTTAACTTTAGTTTAACTTTGAAAATTTTATAGTCCTATGCAGTAGACCGGCTTACACGCTCTCAAAGACTATCTTGTTTCTATGGTACATCTTATGCTAGTGGGTCGTCTTTATTATTAATTCATTTTAATTTCTTAAAAAAATATGCAAGAAAAAAAACTCTAAATTACTTTATAAATTTATACAAAATTAAAATAGTTTTTACAATATACACCATATTATTTTAAAAAGCAAATAACTTTATACATGAAATAAATTATAAATCACCTTACAAATTTATGCAGAATTAAAGTAGTTTAACAATATACACCATATAAGTTTAAAAAGAAAAATGTTAATATTTATTTAATATTCTAAAATGATTTACTAATTTGAACAAATTTTATTTTGTAAAATAAATCATAATTTAAACAAATATTGTGTTTTTCTTAAAATCATATCAGTAATTTTAAGCCGAACATTTCATTAAGAAAATGTAATTAATACAATTTTTATACTGATATTATTTATTTATTTTATAACATGCAGGGCCTAAGCAAAGAAAAAACACTAAACAACAACTCTAGGATAGAAAATATCATTTATACTATTTTCAGTGTTACTAATAAGCCAAATAGACACATACTAATTTTTTTCAGCCATAATTATTTTAGGGATTCTTTAAGTTATTTTATTACAATAGGTGAGTCTTTTAAATTTTTTATGTAGCAATTTGACTCTTTACTTTTTTATATAAAGTTAGTTTCTAACTTTATATTTTTTGGATGCTATTTTACGTATTTAGGAAGCTAATATATGTTTTTTTTTTCAACTTTATGTATTTTAGATGATTGGTTTAATATAATTTTGAAAGAAAAAAATTAAAAAAGATAAGGCTTAAATGAAGTATTGGTCTCTTATATTGATTTTTCTAACTTTTTAATACCCCGTTAAAAATGTGAATTCTTATCTACCTAACTCAAAAAGTTGAGTAGAGTTATCTTCGGTATAAAATATTTTGAAAACAATAAATAATTGTGATATTTAATAAACAACTTAATATATTAGAATTAAATGATATTTTATAATTAGTTGAATGTACACTATCCACCTTTTTGTGATGGACAGAGAAATTATCCCTCTTTACAAAACTTATTATTTGGACACTCTAATGAATATTTCTTGAATTTTTGTTGGTCTGTCATAAATTTTTTATAGATGGCAGTGATGTGGCAATTGAATTTGCCACCACATTACACATTTTTGTCATGTCACATTAAAAATAATTTATTTTAAATTATTTTTTAATATATTTAATAAATTGAATATTATTTATTAAATAATTATTAATTTACACATGTCAATACATAATTGAACAACCAATATTAAACAAATAAAATATTTTGCAGCAACCAATATTAAACAAATAAAATATTTTGCAGCCAGTGAATTCAAACCCATGTTCCTAAGAAAAATGATGATATCTTTTATCATCCAAACCATATTACAATCGTCATATTTTATTACATATATTTATACATAACATTAAACAAGAGCCAATTACTTAACTTTTTCCTAAAAGTCATAATCATATAATCCCAAGAAGAATAACATTAATTGGTCACACTGATTACTGTAAAATTCAATAAAAAAGAAGATTGTTTAAAATAATGTAATTCAACGTGATCAATAATAACACTTAATGGAATTTAATGCTATATATAAATGATGTATGAAAATATCACAATTATAATGTGATTTAGATTATGGATGGAAATAGACAAAACTAGATTTTATAAGGTTTGAGTCCGGTTTACGATAAATTTATAAGGTTCGAGTCTCGTCTATGACTTATTGTAGGCTCATTTTTTAGCCTAACTTGACCTTTATAAAAATCTGATCTGACCTGACCTCAAATAGGTTGGGTCATAGGCCTCTGTAGGCCGGTCTGACCTAATCTCACCCCTAGTTCATATGACAAGAGGTAGAGTTGTGAAAATGAGTTATCTGATCCTAACTGAATCGACCTTAAATGAGTCAGTCCTAACGAACCTGAATTTTTAGGACTGAGGCAAAAAAGCCCTATTGTGTTATAAACCTCAAAATTACAATCTGAACCTGACTCTAGATGGGCTTCGGTTTTTTTTTAATAAAAAAATTAAAATAAAAAGTTCATAATATTTAGTATTATAAATAAAATAAAAATTTATATTATTTTAGACATAATACATTTTTTAATTACTATATCTTTTATAAATACTATAATGTGTTTTTAAATACAATACATGTCTAATGGACTACCCACAGTCCATGTGGGTCAACCCTAATAAATAACGGGTTTTTTAAGGCTGGACTAAAGAAACGCTTAAGAATATATACTCTAATTTGAAGATACAAGTCCTCTAATATTGTAGGTCGGTTCCGACCCTTATGAAGTAGTCTATTTTAAAAGTTTTAGCAAGAGGTATCATCTTTTTTCTTAAGAGCAATATGTTTGAATCCATTATGGCAATTGAAAATTATTTAATAAATAATATTTAATTTATTAATTTAATTATTTATTTAATACGACGATGAAAAATGTGCGTTGTAATATTTAGAAAAATTGATATAACAGGATCAAAATTGCATTTAAACCAAAAAATAATTATATTAATATTTGTTAATTTAAAAGACTAAATTATTATGAAAAAGTTTAAGGGATCAATTAATTACAATAAAATAATTTAAAGGATCCCTGTATAATTATATGTTTTTTAATAGTTTGATAGTGAGTACATATTTGTTAAGCAAACGTTACTATTTCATTAACTGTTTAATAGTTTCATCAATTGTTAAGCAATTTTTTATATTTATTTGATTGTTTCATTATTATTAAGCAAGTATGTTCATATTTGTTTTAGATTTAATAGTCAATAAATATTTAATTACATATCTAAAAGGAATTGAAACGAGAGATGATCCAAATCCTATCACAAGTTAATGTAACATTTTGAATTAAAATAATAATAGTCTGTGATTTCTTTCCTTTTTGACCATGAGATAGTGATTTCTTATCAAAATTGAATAATTTTCTTTTTCTTAACCACCAAATCAAACAAAAATAATACATGAAAATTTTTTTAAAAAAAATTAAAAACTTACATGTTATTATTAAAAGATGTTATAAGCTAATAAAACAAATAGCTATAAACATGATAAAATCATATTTCCTGCCATACAAACCCATTTTGATCATAAATATAAAGACAATTGAGTAAAAAAAAAGTATTTATGTTCAAATTCAAAATAAATACTTAAGCTTCTATATTTTTACTCAAACTTTAAATTAAATGATATTTAATTTTTATTTTTAAATTTTTATCTATTTGAAAATATTTTTAATTAAAATTATATATATAAAAAATTAAAAAATTCAAAATGCAAATGTTACTACTAAAAGATATTATAGTTAGTAAAAAAATAGCTATAAAAAATCGCAGAAGCATATTGCCATACAAACCCATTTTGATCATAAGCATAAAGACAAATATAGTCAACAAAAATAAATGTATTTATTCTAAAATTAAAATAAATACATCAACTTTTATATTTTGATTTTCAAACTTTGAATTAATTGATTTTAGGCGGTGCACCAGTTACTTGGAATTCAATAAAGGAATCAATAGTGACATTATCATCATGCGAAATAAAGTACATATATGATTTTCTTTGTGCATGTCAAGCAACATGGATGGTGAACTTGGTCAAATAAATGACAAGTAAAGATCATGGAGCAATTACCATGAAGATCGCAACATGTCATCTATCAATCTGGTGAAGAATCCAATAACACATGGTTGAAACAAGCACATTTAAATGAGGTTCCATTATCTTCGTGAGCAGGTTGTAGATGGAAATATGAACTTAGAACATTGCAGAACTGAGAATGATATTGCAAACATCATAACGAAGGGAGTACTTTCAAAATATTCAGAAGACTAAGATCCATGATGAATATAAATACTTTAGACACAATGAATTAGGTGATGTGCTAAATTGTAATTCCTTTGTGTCGAAATTATGTGTGTGTGTGTGTGTGTGTGTGTGTGTGTGTCGAAGTGCTTGAAGTGTTAAAGTGTGGAAACAATATGTTTCACAAAGATTTATTTTAGATCTAAGATAGAGATTTTATTTAGGTCTAAAATAGATAGATTTGATTTATTTCTAAAATAGGTATTTTGAACTTTTATAGTTTTGCATTTTGGCTTAGGGAGCAAACTAACTTAAAGCTATAAATAGAGGGAGTAACCCCTATTTTTGTAATCAATTTATTCATTTACAGTATTTGCAGTTGCAAGTGAATAATAAAGTTTTCCACAGTTTGTGGATTGAGAGAAACTTTGCAGAAAATCATTCTCTTTCTTTCTTTCATTCATATTTTTCATTGTCATTGTGTGGTGATAACAATCTTGTTCATCAAGATTGATAGAAATTCATTATAGGTTTTGGTGAATTTCCAACATTTGGTATCCCAACCTATGGTTTCGAGATAGAGATCGACATACTTGTATCTAAACATTTTCCGCAGGTAATGGGTAGAAGGTATTTCGTTGAAGAGTGTCAATGGTGGTACAAGTGTATGCGGAAGAGAGAGCTTAAGCATGAAAGGAGCATTATGACTCACACTTGAGGGGAATATTGAGAATCAAGTGTGAGGAAGAAAGAAGCATTATGACTCACACTTGAGGGGAGTGTTGAGAATCAAGTGTGAGGAAGAACTCTCACATTGATTAGAAAATAGAAGATTTAACATTTTATAAATGAGAGAACTCATACACATATTACCTTAAGGTTTTAGGTGGATATGTGACGTGTCTCTCACAAAAAAAAAGTGTCTCAAGTGTAAAATACCCCTTCTTCAGAATTGCCCGTAACAACAAACCCACTTTGACCATAAATATAAAAGACAATTGAGAAAAAAATATTTATGTTCAAATTTAAAATAAATACTTTTATATTCTTACTCAAACTTTGAATTAAATGATATTTTATTTTAATTTTAAATTTTTTATCTATTTGAAAATATTTTTAATTAAAATTATGCATACACAAATTTTTTTTAAAAAAATTAAAACTTAAATGTTATCATGAAAAGATATTATAGTTAGTAAAAAAATAGCTGTAAAAATGGCAAAAGCATATTGCTGTTGTGAATTATTCATGATTAGAAAGGGCGTTTTAGTAATTATTAAGGTACTTTAGTATTTGTTATTTTACTATTAGTATTGTATATCTTAATTCCTTAAGATTAAGATTATGGTTTGTTTTTAGTTAGTTACTTTTGGGCTTTTAGTCGTGTATAAATAGGTGCTTGTATTTCATTAGTTTTCAATTCAATTCAATAAAATTCAATACAATTCAATCCTTAATTTATACTCTTTCTTATTTCCATCATTATTCTCTTATATCCTTGTGCCCCAACAAATTGGTATCAGAGCTTCTGGTTTAGAATTCAGGGAAACAAGAATCGTGTTTCTATCTGTGGGATATTTGTGCAAGGAAGAAGATGAATGAAAACAACAACCTAAGCACCAAACTTCCAGTCTTTGATGGTAAAAACTAGAATCGATGGATGATCCAGATGCGTGTGCTGTTTGGAACTCAAGATGTTCTGGAGCTTGTTACCGATGGTTACATTCCAGTTGCAGAAGCTGCAACAAAAGAAGAGAAAGAGGTGCAGAGAAATAAAAGGATGACGGATCAGAAGGTGCTGTTCTACATCCATCAGTGTGTGGATGCGACTGTGTTTGAGAAGATTGCAGATTCTATGACGTCAAAGGGGGCGTGGGACACACTGGTCAGGTGTTACGGTGGTGACGCATTAGTGAAGAAGGTGAAGCTTCAGTCCTTGAGAAAGCAATACGAAAATCTCAACATGAAGAGCAGTGAGAAGATTTCTGAGTATATCTCAAGAGTAATTCTGATCACTAATGAGATGAAGGCTTGTGGAGAAACTCTTTCTGAACAAGTAATCATAGAGAAGGTTCTGAGGTCGCTTATTCCTCAATTTGATTACATTGTGGTTGCTATTGAACATAACAAAGATCTGGAGACCATGAGAATTGAATATCTACAAAGTAGTCTAGAAGCTCATGAGTTGTGTTTGACTGACAGAACTTCTGAGAGGGAAGGAGAGCAGGCTCTGAAAGCTTCGTTTGTCAAGAAGGACCAGAAGCAGAATAGACGTGGTGACAGATTCCAGAAGCCAGAAACTTCTGATTCTGATGAGAAGTATTAAAAGGGAAAGGACAGAAGGAAAGTTCAATGTTATTGTTGTAAGCAGTTTGGCCACTTTGCTAGAGATTGTAGGTCAAACAAAGAAAGAGAATCAAAAGAAGCAAAAATAGCCAGAGATGATTCAGATGATGAACCTGTGCTATTGATGACTTATGAATCTGACGAGGAACCTGTGAGGTTATCATTTTCTAAGTCTGAAGGGGATGAAGATTATGAAGGAGTGTCTCTTTATGAGTCAAAGTCAGAAAATGAAGAAGAGTTAGAAGTTGAAACTTCTGAAGATGAGTCAGAAGTTTCAAATTTTGAAGAACAGCCAGAAGTTGAAACTTCTGAAGAAGAGTCAGAAGTTGAAACTTCTGAAGAAGAGCCCGAGCCCGAAAATGATTCTGAAGATGAGTCAGAATCGGAGGTTTCAGAAGAAGAGTCAGAGTTAAAATATGAGTTAGAATCTCAAGGGGATTCTGCTTCTGATGATGAGTCAGAATATGAAGGTTCTGAAGATTAGTCAGAACATGAAGGCTCTGAAGATGAGTCGGAACACGAAGGTTCTAAAGATGAGTCAAAACATGAAGCTTCTGAAGAAGAATTAGAGTCAGAAGATGAAGAAGCTTCTGCAGACTCTAAGGATGGGTCAGATAATGATGAAGGTTCTGAAGAAGAATTAGAGTCGGAAGATGAAGAAGCTTTTGGAGACTCTAAGGATGAGTCAGATAGTGAATCTGATTATGATCCAGATTCTGATGATGATCCAGAATCTGGTGGTGATTATGCTTCTGAAAGGGAAAACTCTAATGACATAGGTTCTGAAGGACAAGCTTCTGGAGGTGATCAAACTGGTCATGCTTCTGGAAGGTAAAACTCTAAAGACGTAGGTTCTGGAGGACAAGCTTTTGGAGGTGATCAAAATTCTGGTGGTAATTATGACACTAAAGGTGGACCTTCTGAAGGAGGAGCTTCTAAAGGTAGTCCAACCTCTAACGGTGGTCATGATTCTGAAGGTGGAACTTTTGAAGCAAGAGCTTCTGAAGGTGGAACTTCTGAAGCAAGAGCTTCTGAAGGTGATCCAACTTATGAAGGTGATGGTTCTGGACAAGGTCCAGAAGTTAACAAAGGTGGAACTTCTGTTGGAAGTAAAACTTCTGAAGAAAGTTCAGAAAGAGATACGGTTCCAGAATCAGAAAGAGATTCTAAACAAATAGGCACTGAAGATGTCCTCAAGAAGAAAGCGTGGCTGAATGCCATGAAAAAAGAACTTGAGGCTTCAGAAGGAAACAAGACCTGGAAGTTAATTAAGCTTCCAAGGGAGAAGAAAGCCATCAACGTCAGATGAGCTTTTAAGGTGAGGTTTAAGCTAGATGGATCAATTGGCAAGAACAAAGCAAAGGTAGTGGCCAGAGTTTTTATTCAGAAACTTGGATGAGACTATTTTGGGGTGTTTGCTCCTGTAGCGAGGCATGAAACAATTAGATTGGTGGTTGCCTTAGCTGCAAGCAGAAGATGGCCCGCTAATGCATTTGGATGTAAAGTCAGCATTTTTGAATGGTCCCTTACAAGAGGAGGTATACGTGTAACAACCTCCTGGTTTCGTGAAAAAGAATCAGGAAGGGATGGTGTATAAGTTACACAAAGCTCTGTATAGACTGAAGCAAGCACCCAGAACTTGTAACGCCCAGAATTTAATTAATTATTTAATTAAATTATATAAGAAATTATTTATTGGAATTTAGTCGAAGTTGGATTTATCAGTAGAATTATAAGGAGCATTAATAAATTGATAAGTTGATTTATAGTGATTAAGTGATTTTATCAGAAGTTGGGATTAATTAATGATGAATTAATTTTATTATAGAATATTATTGGAAATAATATTAGAAATAATTTTATTATATGGGATCATTATTTAATTAAATTGAATTTAGTGGAGGTGTGACTAATAGATCTAATATATTATTATTATTATTATTATTACTATTATTATTATTATTGTTACTATTATAAGCTGAATTTAATTATAAGAGATATAAAAGGAGAATTATAAGGGTTTAGTGAATATTTTTGGGAAAAAGTTGTACGTGGGAGAAAGAAAAGAGGAACAAGGGCTTGGAGGAAATTGCCGCCAGAATAGGAATTGTAGATCGGAAAGCCAAATCAGAATTCGACCGGAAATTATAGAGAGACCGTCAATCCAAGGTAAGGGTGGGGTTCTAACTCTCTAAATGGGTTTATGATGAATGGTATGTGGGGATGGAATTATATGGAATTATCTCTGTTGGTGCAAATTGTGTGTAGAACAATTGTCTGTGATTGTGTATCGGTTATATTGAATTTGATTGTCCATGGAAATTTCATGATATGTGAATAATTTTATTGGTTGTGATGGTTGAGGCTAGCTGGGAATTAAATTGATGAATTGATGAAAAAATAAATTAAAACGGAATAGGTGAAGCGAAGAAGAGGAATTTGAGACGGTGGCTACAGGGGAGGGGACGAGCGCCCCTTGTGTTGAGACGGACGCCTCCATGGCAAGGAGAGGTGAGGCGGACGCCTCATAGTAATGAGAAGGCAAGGGCGGACGCCCTAGTGGGGTGGGGTGGGCGCCTCCCAATGTGTTTCATGTTTGTTTAAATGATGTTTCTTTTGTTTGTAGATCCTCTGTGTTTTTAAGTTGCAGTGCAATAAAAAAATGTAATAGTACAGTTATTAGCACTTATATTAGAGGAATAATTTAAAGGACAGTAGCAGTTAATCTAAGTAGCAGTTAATTATAGCAGAAATTATAAATGCAGATAGTTTAATTGCAGTGTAGAAGAATAGCAATGTAAATAAACTAGCATGAAAATTAGTATTTTTTTTATAACAGTGATGGAAGTAATTTGGTACCAGTAGAATATATTGAGAAGGTTAGCAATTAAACTGCAGAAATAATTAAATGACAGGTTTGATAATTTAGCAGCTGGAAAGAAATAGCAGGGTTGATATAATAGTTAGTCTAGTGGTTAAAACAACAATATGAAGTGGAAGTTTGTTGCAGAGAATTAATTAAATTAGTATAATGAAATTAGTAGAAGCTAGTTAATAATGATCAGTGATAACAATGAATAGAAATAATATCGAATTAGCCGAGTTAGTGAATTAAGCGGTGTAAATAATTGTCCGGAATTAATTAAAAATTGTCGGAATGGTTCGTATATTTTAGGAGGTGATTACGATTATTTTATTTTGTTGAATTGTGTTGAATGCATTGTGTTTTGAATTGTTTGGGAGTTATTGACGAAGAATATGTTGTTGTATATTGTTGTTATTTATGTGAAGTTGCAGGATGTTTTCAGTGACGATAATTACCTCTATTTATTGGTAATAACAGTGATATAGGCGTATGCCTCGTGAAGTGAATTTACGTTGTTGTTGTATGTTGTTAGCATCGCATTTCATATGCATTTGTGAAGGCCTGTATTGACGGAATTGTGAAGAAGGCTTATGCCTTGTGCCTCTATTAATTGGCAACAGTGAAGGGAGCTGAAGCTCTGTTGGTACCACATGCATATGCATTGTTGTGTCTCATTTAAATTATGTTGTTGTTAATTGTGAAGTGAATTATGTTGTTGTTAACTGTGAAGTGAATTATGCTGTTGTTAATTGTGAAGTGAATAATGTTATTGTTAATTGTGAAGTGAATTATGTTCTTATTAACTGTGAAGTGAATTATGTTGTTGCTAACGGTGAAGTGATTTCATGTTGTTGTTGTTAATTGAGAAGTTGTTGTGATGTGCTAACTTCGATGTGATAATTTTGTATGATTTAATTCTAGCATATTGTTTATCATACACTTGTTTATATTATTGGATATCTCACCCCTTTTGCTGATATTTCCCCTATCATGGGAAATGGGCAGGTACTCAAGGATAGCCGTGGAAGTTCGAAGTAGCATTATGAAGTCGTTAGTCGCTGTTAGTTCGAATTGGTGTCATTGCTCTGATACGTAACACTCGGGGGGATGAACGTTGCTTAAATTGTTGTAGTTGCTTAAATTGTTGAAGTTTATGAATAATGTGAATACTTGATCATGTTGATTCTTGAAGTTGATTTAGTTGAATAATTATGCTAAGTGAAGTTAAACAATATTAATAATGTTGTGAAATGTTTTGAGGTTGAATAAAAGATGTATTATTGTTATTATTGAAGAATTATGATTCTATGGTTTAGATTGAGTAACTGAAATAATTGAAAAGTATTGTTATAAGTTCATCCATGACCTAAGTGTTATGTATCTGTATAATTGTGATTAAATGCACGCAGTTTTGCGAAGAAGTTGTGACATCCCTTGTATGTTTATCTTTCCGCACTCTGATTTAAATAATATACGTTGGATATGTTTGGGGTGTTACAAAGGTTCTGTTCTCAAAGGAAGGTATCATTCTGCACCAGTTGAAGTATGAACTCGAACTTTTGAAGAGATTTAAGTTGCAGAAGTGTACAGTTGCTGCGACACTATCAGAAACCAATCATAAATTGGATTCTGACTCTAATGGTGATTCTGTGGATGCTACAACCTTCAAGCAGCTGGTTGGTTCTCTTAGGTATTTGTGCAATATCAGACCTGACATTTGCTATGCAGTTGGAATGGTTAGCAGATTTATGAGTAATCCAAAGTGATCTCATTACCAAACTGTTGTAAGGATTCTGAGGTACATTAAGGGGACTCTGAAATATGGAGTGCCATTTTCCTCTGGAAGGAAGTCAGAACCAAAACTAGTGGGTTATTCTGATTTTGACTGGTGTGGAGATAGATTTGACAAAAGAAGCACTTCTGGCTACCTGTTCAAGTTTTTGGGAGGTCCTATTGCTTGGATTTTCAAGAAACAACCTGTTGTGGCTCTGTCAACATGTGAAGCTGAGTACATTGCAGGCGCTATAGCTACATGTCAAGCTGTTTGGCTTCTGAATCTTTTGGAGAATTTGAAAATTGTGATAGAGAAACCGCTGAAGCTGCTGATTGATAACAAGTCTACAATCAACATTGCCAAGAATCCAGTGTTGCATGGAAGAAGCAAGCATATTAAGACAAAGTATCATTTTCTCAGAAGTCAAGTACAAAAAGGAGTGTTAGAAGTTCTGCATTGCAGCACCCAGAAGCAGTTAGCAGATGTTCTGACAAAGGCTATAAAAACTGACCAATTTCTTCATCTGAGAAATGGAATTGGTGTCGTCAGTTTTGATGGACATAAATTAAGATATGGTGTTGTGAATAATTCATGATTAGAAAGAGCGTTTTAGTAATTATTAGGATACTTTAGTATATGTTATTTTACTGTTAGTATCGTATATCTTCATTCCTTAAGATTAGGATTAGGTTTGTTTTTAGTTAGTTACTTTTGGGCTTTTAGTTAGGTGCTTGTATTTCATTAGTTTTCAATTCAATTCAATACAATTCAATCCTTATTTTATACTCTTTCTTATTTTCATCATTATTCTCTTTTATCCTTGTGCCCAACAATTGCCATACAAATCCATTTTGATCATAAAGTATAAAGACAAATATAAACAAAAATAAATGTATTTATTCTAAAATTAAAATAAACACATCAACTTTTATATTTTGATTTTCAAACTTTGAATTAACTGATTTTAAAAAATATGTATCTTTTTATTATTAATCTGTTTAAAAATAATTGTCACTTTAATTCAACCGAAAAGCATATTTCCTGCCATACAAACCCATTTTGATCATAAATATAAAGATAATTGAGTCAAAAGAAGTAAATGTATTTATGTTAAAATTTGAACTAAAGAGATAAACTTTTATATTTTGATTCTAACTTTGAATTAAATGATCTAAGGAATATATTTTAATTTTTAATTTTAATTTTTTAACTATTTGAAAATATTGTTTAACTAAAATTATACATAAAAAAATTATAAACTTAAATGTTATTAATAAAAGATATTATAAGTTAGGAAAACAAAATAGGTAAACATGGCAAAAGCATATTTCCATACAAACCTATTTTGATCATAAGTATAAAGACAATTGAGCCAACAAAAGTAAATGTATTTAGTCTAAAATTAAATTAATAAATCATATTTTATATTTTATTCAAATTTTGAATTAAATGATTTAAGAAAATATATATTTATTTTTTATCTGTCTGAAAATACTTTTAATTAGAAGTACATATACTTTAAAAAAAAAAATATAAACATAAATGTTATTATTAAAAGACATTATAAATTAGTAAAAGAAAATTGTAAATATGGAAAAAACATATTGCCAAGGAAATTGAGTCAACAAAAAATAAATGTATTTATTCTAAAATTAATTGAATTTAACAACTTTTATATTTTGGTTCAAACTTTAAATTAATACTATTTTTTAAAGTATTTATTTATTTCTATTTTAAATTTGTCTAAAAATATTTTCTATTAAAATATTGTCAATTTATAATATCAATATAATATGATTAACTTTAATTTTATTAAGAGATGATTCTACGTAAGAATTTAATTGAAATACACTGACAATATAAATTTTTTTTACACCACCAACGAATTATGATCGTTAGATTATAAATTATTTTTAATTTTTATTTTAATTATTCGATTTAGTGAAAAAAATAAAATAAAAGAGTGTTATAGTATTGGTATGCAAATGGTCCATTTATGAATAAGTAGTAGCAAAAAAGTGATTCTAGATTTGTAGGCCAACCAAACAAACCCCTCAAAACACTTTCCATCCTTTGAACCATTCTCCCAACCTTTACCATTCCCACACGTGTCACTACACAAAGCCCTTCACTCGTGCCGCTTTCCTCGCTTTCTCACGTGCCACATTTTCCCTACTTAGTCTCCTTCATGTTCCATCCCTCCTCTCAAATTCCATCTTTCAACTGTCTCTCTCTAAAACTCTCTCTCTCTAGAATTCTTCACCACTGCTGCCAGCCATGGCTTCACCGACACCGTTGCTGAAAGATGAACTCGACATTGTGATTCCCACAATCCGAAACCTCGATTTCCTGGAGATGTGGAGGCCCTTCTTTCAACCTTATCATCTCATCATTGTGCAAGATGGTGACCCTGCCAAGACCATTAAGGTTCCTGAAGGGTTTGATTATGAGCTCTATAACAGGAACGACATTAACAGGATTCTCGGTCCTAAGGCCAATTGTATCTCCTTTAAGGATTCTGCTTGTCGCTGCTTTGGGTATATGGTTTCCAAGAAGAAGTATATCTATACCATTGATGATGATTGCTTTGTGAGTTTTTTTGATTTTTTTTTTTTTTTAGATCTTGATCTGGTTTTTTGAATTTTGAATTTTGTTTTTTTGAGGAATTTTGGATCTTGTTATGTTTTTTTTAGATCTTTGTTTTATTGTTGTTTATGAATTGAATCTTCATTTCATAGTACAATGACACTGAACATGATATACTCATCTATATAGATAGACAAGGCTATGTAACACACACCTATGATTACATTACATGTCATTTATTCATTGTTTAAATTTTTAAAATATTATTATTGGTGTCATTGTGTCAGTGTCGTGCAACGACGCTGACATGTTGATGCCATATATGACATGACATTGATAGACATATCATCCATCTCAATTGTGTACTACAGACACCATCTCTCTAGCCACTATTATAAGTAATATTTTTTCTGTGATTTATTGAATAATTGATATATCTGGTATATATATATATATATATATATATATATATATATATATATATATATATATATATATATATATATATATATATATATATATATATATAAAATAGTGACCAGAGATACATGTTTGGATTTTCTGATTCAAACACTTGCTAACTAATGTTGAATTTAAAATTTGGAATTTTTATTAGATTTAGGGATTTGGATTGTGTGTGACTTGGTAATCATGTTCATATCACAATGCATATTTTGATTTTGTGATTTTTTAAATCTAAAATATAGATGAGCTAATCATGCCTCAATGCACATTTTGATTTTTTAAATCTAAAATACAAAGATTGAAACATGGATTGTTTGATCTAATATAGACATGATTAGCTGATGACTCACGATCGCCTGGTCATGTCCATATTTCAATGCATATTTTGAATTATTTTTTTTGGTCTAATATGGATATGATTAGCTGAAGACGCACGGTCAGCTAATCATGTCCATATCTCTGATGCATATTTTGATTTTTTAAATCTCAAGTACTGAGATTGAAATATGGACAGTTTGATCTAAGCCAATCAGATGTGATTGGCTTAGCACAACCCGGATCTTTTGGAATTTGTATGCGGGTTGCGCTCAGGCACAACCCGGGTCTTTTGGAGTTTGTATCCGGTACATAATAATGTGAAGTGAATTGAATCATTTGCTACAGATTGGACTTTGTGATGTCCTTCAGCTATGTTTACTTTTAGTATTGGCTCTATTTATTTATTGATTATGTTATTAGGTATGTCTACACATTCTAGGATTTCATAAATATATATACACTTTTTTGTTGCTAATCTATTTATTTGAAATGTTAGGATTCATCATGGTTTGTTGTTGGTGTGT
Source organism: Vicia sativa (assembly GCA_021764765.1). Classification (NCBI taxonomy): domain Eukaryota; kingdom Viridiplantae; phylum Streptophyta; class Magnoliopsida; order Fabales; family Fabaceae; genus Vicia; species Vicia sativa. The sequence continues at coordinate 6,807,665 of CM038793.1, forward strand.
TTTAGGTTGCCAATGATCCATCAGGGAAGCAGATCAATGCACTTGAGCAGCATATCAAGAACCTTCTCTGCCCATCAACACCTTTCTTCTTCAACACCCTCTATGAGCCTTACAGAGAAGGTGCAGATTTCGTCCGTGGCTACCCCTTCAGTCTCCGTGAAGGTGTACCAACTGCTGTTTCTCATGGTCTTTGGCTCAACATCCCTGATTATGATGCTCCTACTCAGCTTGTGAAGCCTCTTGAGAAGAACACTAGGTATTTTTACTACCTCTTGTACTCGTCATCATTTAAATAACTCCGTAGTTTTGATTCTGAGCTCTGTAGCACTGACACCTCTGAAAAAAGATTTATTTTGTGTCTATGTGGGTGTTCGAAGCCAACACCGACACTTGTGATTACATTTAATTTATTCATTTTTTTTCAAATTATTACCAGTGTTTGTGTTGTGTTTCTGGTGCCTGTGCTTCATAGATTTTGAGTGTTTGTGTTGTGTTTTTGGTGTCTGTGCTTCATAGATTTTGAGTATCTGTGATTGTTGTTTTGAAGGTATGTGGATGCTATTATGACCATTCCTAAGGGAACTTTGTTTCCCATGTGCGGAATGAACTTGGCTTTCGACCGTGAGCTCATTGGACCAGCAATGTACTTCGGTCTCATGGGTGATGGTCAGCCTATTGGACGCTACGATGACATGTGGGCTGGCTGGTGTATCAAGGTCAGTTGTTGGCTCTTTATCTCCCTTAATTCTCTTGAAAAAATATTCAGGGTTATACTCAGACCCTGTTTTGATAAGCACTTAATTAAGTTAAGTGCTTATCGCATAAGTGCTTAATTGAGATATTTCAACTATGATTGTGTAGGTTATCTGTGATCACTTAGGATTGGGAGTCAAGACTGGTCTTCCCTATATCTTCCACAGCAAGGCGAGCAACCCATTTGTTAACCTGAGGAAAGAGTACAAAGGTATCTTCTGGCAAGAAGACCTCATTCCATTCTTCCAGAACGTTGTTCTTCCAAAAGAAGCTACCACCGTTCAGAAGTGTTACCTCGAGCTCGCCAAAGAAGTCAAGGACAAACTTAGCAAGATCGATCCTTATTTTGACAAGTTGGCTGATGCCATGGTTACCTGGATTGAATCTTGGGATGAGCTCAACCCAGCCGGAGCTTCTGCTGCCAACGGCAAAGCATGAGTCAATTTTGGTTCGCTACATATTACTTCTACGTAATTTGAAGCGAAGCTATTTCTATAACTATTTTTTAGTATTTATTTCCAGTTTTAGAATTTGCAGCATTGTTAGCTGTGATTCTGTTTAGTAATTTCATGTTTTGAGCTTAGAAGCAATAAAAGAGTTCGCGAGGGCGAACAGCGGTAACCGGTTTCATGCCATGAGTCTTATAGGAAGGCTATTTCTGATACATTAGCTTGTGTTTCTGTTTCTGTTACTTGTTTTTACTTAAAAAGTGTCATTTTTGTATTATGTATCGTACAATTTATAATAAGATATGATTTATGATTCAGAAAATAGGTCTTTTGGTTTACATATTTCAGTGACAGTAAGATATCTTTGAATGTACAAATGTTATAGGACTCTCCCTTATGGCATTAGGGGAAGGTGATGTACCTAATTCTCAAAGTGTTTCTGCTTCATAAGTTATATTTGATGGCACATAAGAATCCATAATACAAATATAGACACATTATAGTCAATGAGACAGCATATATGAACAAATTGAACTCATGAATCCAGTAGCACACAATAGATTCAATAACAAGAACAACAAATAGGATTCTTTTTTAATAAATGTCTGATATTTTTGTTTTATCATAGAATCTACATACATGTCTTCATGTTCGAAACTCTTAAACTTGTTTTTTTACAAAACTTATTTTTTTACAATTTTTTCTACCATGTGCAACTCCAACACTTTCTCATATTTCTAATATTGTCATTTTTCTAATTTCATCCTATTCAATCTTACTACACATTTAACGCAAAACTAAAATATTAGTTTTGTGGATCTTATCGCATTTTGATAAAAAAAAATCCTTTGTTTTGAGGTATCTTTGAATCCTACTTGAATTTGATAGTTGACACTCTCAGTTTTCCATCGTTTTGTAATATGGATCTAAAATATTTAAGTCGTGTGACTTGTTGGATATTGATATGATCTCCAACTTCCACTCTTAGGCTGAAAACATTTCTTATTTATTGAATTTACATTTCATATACTCCATCTTATTTATGTTAGGACGAAATTCATGTGTATATAATGTTAATCTCTAAATCTCCAACTTCTCGTTTAAATTCTCCTTCTTTTTTGACTCTTCAAATAGTATTATATCATCTGTAAAATGCATGCATCTCAGTACTAGTTGTTGGATGTACCGGGTGTGAATTGCACTTAATTAAATTATATTTATGGTTTGGTTAAGTTTGTAATAATCATGTCAATATAAATAATTTCAATTTGATTTAAAATTAGTTTAGAATTAATTTATAAAAGATTTAAAATTAGTTTAGAATTAATTTATAAAAGATTTAAAATTAGTTTAGAATTAATTTATATTTATAAAGTAGTTTATAATCAATTTGTAAATTTAAACCAATTTGATATTTTAAACTCTTTTAAAATCAATTTTTTTAATTTCATAAAAATGAAATTTTATGAAATTAAAAAAAAATTTATATTAAAAAACAACTCTTTTAGAATATTTATTTTAAAAGAAAATAATTTTTTTAATTTCACAAAAAACTAGTTTTTTGGTTTTTTTACAAGATTTATTTAAAAAAAAAATTCTTTTTTGAGAATTTTCTTTATTTTCAATTGATTTTTTTTTTTATGAAAACCTAATTGATATAATTAAACCAGTTTATAAAAAAAACTAGTTTTGAACCAATTTTAAACTTCATTTAATTATTTTAATTAAATTATTCAATTTATTAACCATTTAAGTAGTTCAATTTTTCTCTCTTTATTTTTAATTGATTTTTTATTCTTTTTATGAGAAACTAATTGATATAATTAAACCAGTCTATAAAATGAAACTGGTTATGAACCAATTTTAAATTGAATTTAAATTATTTAAATTAAACTGTTCAATTTATTAACTCATTTAAGTAGTTTAATTTTTCTCTCTTTATTTTCAATTGATTTTTATTCTTTTTATGAGAAACTAATTGATATAATTAAACCAGTTTATAAAATGAAACTGGTTCTGAACAAATTTTAAATTGAATTTAAGTTAAATTGTTCAATTTATTAACTATTTAAATAGTTCAATTTTTTCATAATAAAATATAATTTAGTTCAAATATTAATGTGTTCCTTATAAATACATCCAAAATTATACTAAAGAGGTAGGAGTTAGGATTAAACCTTGAAGTAATCCTATTCTAATGGGACACATAAGGTTCAAGTTTCAAAAATGACTACTAAAAGTACTCTAGACAATGTATTCACTTACCTCATCAACAAAATGAGACTCCACTTTTGAACATGCTACTGAATCATTATTGCATTCTTGAATGGTATTGTTTGGTTCTTCATCTGCTTCACAATGATGTGTAGATGATCATGTGTTCATTAACATAACTTGGTATGTATTGTGTATGTTGTTTTTTTGAGAAGATGATAATGTGTTAGAGAGTGATGCATGCAGTAGTTGGAGTGTCATTTTGATCAGAAAGGAACTAAATAACTCTCCCTACTAAGCTTGCTTGATTCAAACTCATTTTTCTGACTCAATATGGGACACAAAAATTAGTTGGCAAGGTGCAGAGAAGTGAGAGTGTTACCTAATATGATCAAGATATGTTCTCTAAAATATCGTACGAGGTTAATTCTTATGTATTATATACTAACCGCATAAATACTAGTTATCGAAGAATAAAAGTTAAAAGACGTGTTCAGAAGACTAATTCCACCGTCTATTCAAGGGGATCATTTAAAGTCAGGGCATAGTTCGAACTATCCATCACTGAAATTGTTAGTATTTAACGAGATTCAAACATGAGATTTTGAAAGGAGTACATTCTCAGGACTCAAGCCGTCACCAAGAAACTAATCGTTGGAACTAGACGAAATTGTTAGTATTTGAAGTGTTATGTTCACCCTTGTATTGTATCTCCAAACTCCACCTTATTTTAGTCAATTGCTGTTGCTTTAAGAAATGAAAATTTCAAAGATAAAACATCAAATATGTCACAGTGATAGAAGTATATAAATTTGCATGTACCTAACAACAATTAGGTAAGCTATCACTTGAATTTCAAAGAGAATTCTTCCATGGTTATAACATTGAACTGAAGATTACTACAATCTTGTTCAAATAAGGTTACTAAACCTTGCAGCAGATTATCATAGCTTGATAACAACCTCAAAGACACATATTCAAGGAATGAGGCTTCTTATATCAGCTCTATGCGTCACTGTGCTATGTTCTTATGCAGGTATTCTTTATCATTTTCTTAGTTTTTTCATTTTCACATTCGTATTCAACTGATTTCTTGAGCGCGTTTTGTTTGTAGTGGCGTATGATCCTTTGGATCCTGACGGAAACATAACGATCAAATGGGACGTTGTGTCGTGGACACCAGATGGCTATGTGGTCAGTACAAACTTCATCCTTATTTGCTTTATACCAGTATTGTGAACCTGTGCAAAGTACGAGAATAAATTTGTGATAAAATAGATATTAGATATTACGAATGCGTTGTAATATTTGTTAGAGATACTGTCAGTTAGTTAAGGCATGACAGTTGGCGCTTGTGCCAGATGACATGTTAATTTTGTTATAACAGTTATAACAGAAACTATCATGTCATCTGATACAAGCGCCTGGATGTCATCTGGCACAAACGCCAGCTGTCAATGCCTTAAACGACAGTATATCTAACATTTTACATAGATTGACATCTCTCACTTTACAAGTCGGGTTTATAAGACCGTGTTAGGCTTAACCGACAATTCTTAATTCATATAACTTGATTCGATGCATTTCATTTTCAACCAGGCGGTGGTAACGATGAGCAATTTCCAAATGTATCGACACATAATGAATCCGGGCTGGACACTAGGATGGTCATGGGCTAAGAAAGAGGTTATATGGTCAATGGTAGGATCTCAAACAACTGAGCAAGGAGATTGTTCAAAATTCAAAGGCAATGTACCTCATTGCTGCAAGAAAACTCCAACTGTTGTAGACCTTCTCCCTGGTGTACCTTACAACCTACAATTCTCAAACTGTTGTAAGGGTGGAGTTGTAGCAGCATGGGGACAAGACCCTTCATCAGCTGTTTCATCTTTTCAAATCAGTGTTGGACAAGGCGGTACATCGAACAAGACGGTTAAGCTTCCTAAGAACTTCACTCTCTCGGCTCCCGGACCTGGCTATACTTGCGGTCCGGCTAAGATTGTTCCTTCCACCATTTTTCTTACCTCAGATAAGCGCCGCAAAACTCAAGCACTTAGTAAGTTGACATCTGCATAAACAAAATACATGCAGTCTTTTATTAAAGTTTAACTTTTTTTTTTTCTTTCTACTTCATGCAGTGACATGGAATGTGACATGTACATACTCACAGTTTCTTGCAAGAAAGAACCCAAGTTGCTGTGTATCTTTGTCATCTTTCTATAATGAGACTATTACTCCTTGTCCTTCTTGTGCTTGTGGATGCCAGAACAAGAAGAATTGTGTCAAGTACTGAGTGATCTTTCAAAACTATTAATGATTTTTCATTTCTAAACAATGTTTTAAAAGTCAGACCGAACAAGCTGGTTCAACTGACTAAACTGATATCATATCAGCTTTCTGATTCGGTTTAACCAGTTTAAACGACTGAGTGAACTAAACTATGATTTGGAAGTTCATTTTCCGATTCGATTTTTAAAACATTGTTTCGAAATTGTAACAACTAGAAAAGCTAATTATTTTTTCAAATGTTGGTATTGTATGCAGGGGTCATTCCAAATTCCTGGACATGGTAGGGTTACATACTCCAAAGAGAGACAATGAACCATTGCTACAATGCACTCATCATATGTGTCCTATAAGGGTACACTGGCATGTGAAGGTTAACTATAAGGACTATTGGAGAGTCAAGATAGCTGTGACAAATTTCAATTATAGATTGAATTATTCTCTTTGGACTCTTGCTGTTCAGCATCCAAATCTTAACAATGTCACCCAAGTTTTCAGCTTTGATTACAAGCCTTTGCTTCCCTATCAATCTATAAGTAAGTTTTCAACCACAATTCTTAACATGATATCAGAGTCAAATTTAAGATCCGTTGAATCACCTGCTATCAGGTTTCCGCTATCGGACCATCCATAATTTATTTTCACACTCTAGATGTACAGTCTTTGGTGTGAAGGGGTTTGTTAAGAATCTCAAATCAAATAATATATGACTTAAAACATGTGCTTATAGTGAGGGCAATCCCGACTCTACAAACCTGTTTATTAGGGATGAGTCCGGCACAATCACAATTCTGAACACGATCGTGAAGTTAGAAGAGCTTGTTGATAATCATTTTGAATTTATTGCATGATATAACCACTTACGAATGTTTTTACATGTTAATAACATCATGAAAGACTAATTTAGTGTGTTTTCCATTTTGTATTACAGATGACACAGGTATGTTCTATGGCATGAAATTCTTCAATGATCTCTTGATGGAAGCTGGACCAAGTGGAAATGTTCAATCAGAAGTGCTTCTTCAAAAGAACAAAGAAACATTCACTTTCAACCAAGGATGGGCATTTCCTAGAAGAGTCTACTTCAATGGTGAAGAATGCATGATGCCACCACCAGATACCTACCCTTACCTCCCTAATTCTTCTCCTATGAATCCCCTCAACTTCCAAGCATTCATTACCTCATTCCTTCTCTTGCTAGCTCTTTGGTGAATTGGTACATAAACATGTTTGCATTGTCATGTGAAATTTTGAAGCCAAGTATTGTTATCCTCGAAATACGCAACAACCCTTAAGGATTTCTTGTAAAACAAGCAAGACTCATGAATGTGGTGTGTTATTCATGATCACTAGTTATTGGATGATAAGTATAACTCTCATCCATGATTTTTGTTTAATGTAAATACTTGTATTGCAATGCTATAAATAATCATAAGCTCTTTCAAATAGTCTCATAAGTCAAAAGTGTTTATGTCATTAGATAAGCTCAAAGACAATCCAAACAGATGCAATAATGACTCAACAAGTTTATATTTTTCATGTAATGTTGCTGTATATATTTGTTATAATTACAATGAGGATACATGTAACATTGCATCACAGAAGTCACAAACCAAATTGGCATCACAAATATGAAGCCGAAATAGGTTTGACCGAAAATTTTCTATTGCGATGATAAAGTATAACAAGAGGTTTGAATCTTAAACGTATGCGTAAAATACAAGGACTACTAAGGCGGTCATCAATAAAGCAAACAACGAAACCTCGTGCCGAGAACCAGCATTCGGTAACCATGGATAAGCATCGGGTGATGGCATCACACAGTTGTCGCCGTTGAAGTAGATTCTATGAGGAAACGCCCAACCCTTGTCGAAAGTGAAAGTCGATTTATCCTTTCGGAAGAGTAACTCCGATTGAACATTGCCACCAGGGCCGGCGTGGTTAAGAAAATCGTTATAGAACTTAACTCCCCAAAGCATTGCTGTATCGTCTGTTAAAAGCAACTCATATCAGTAACTAAGATTAAACGCAGTTTAAAAACACGAAACAAATAAGTCGCGAAAATACTTACTTATTGAACCATAAGGATTTAGTGACTTGTAGTTGAAGCTAAACAGCTGAGTAATATTTTCGAAGTTCGGATGCTGAACAACCAAGTTCCAATCGGAATAATTCATACGGTAATTAAAATTCGTAATAGTAACTTTCACGCGCCAGTATTCCTTGTAGTTAACTTTAACATGCCAGTGGATTCGGATCGGACACATATGACTAGTACATCGAACCAAAGGCGATAAATTATTCTTTCCGTTACCAGAAACAACCGACGCCAAATGCGGCGTATCTGGACTGTAACCACAAAGAAAATCAATATATGAGTGTACAAATCAAAATAAGAAGGAAAACACCGTAGCCCGAGTAAGAGAAACATACGTTACGCAGCTCCCCGACTGAGATGCGTTAGTCTGGCAGCCACACGCGCATGTTGGACACGGTACAATGGTTTCGTTATAGAAAGACGAGAGCGATACGCAGCAAGTGGGAGTTTTCTGAGCTAGAAACTGTGAATATGTGCATGTAACATTCCATGTCACTGCGATGAATCAAAACGATTAATCAAAACAATGGTAAGAGGCGGAGGAAATTTAGATAAAAATATCGAAAACTGCGAAACATGCGTAAAAGTTTATTAACTTACTGAGTGCTTGGGTGGTTCTTCTTTTGTCGGGTTGAATAAACTGAGTAGGTCTGACGACTTTAGCCGGGCCACAAGTATAACCCGGTCCGGGTGCTTTCAGAGTGAAGTTTTTCGGGACTTTAACGGTTTTATTTGTGGTTCCAGCTCTACCGACACTCACTTGAAACGACGCAACTGCATTGGTAGGATCCTGAGCATATGAACTAAGCACTCCGCCTCTGCAGCAATTCGCGATTTGCTGATTGTATGGTGTTCCGGGAAGTAGATCAACGACGGTTGGATCCTTTTTACAGCAATGCGGTACGTTTCCTTTGAATTTCGAACAGTCGCCTTGTTCGGTGGTCTGCGATCCCACCATGGCCCAGATTACCTCCTTTTTGGCCCATGTCCATCCTAACGACCAGCCTGGTGCCGCGATGTGACGATATTGTTGGAAGTTGTTCATCGTAACAACGGCCTGCATAATCAATCGTTTCAAATATGTCTCAATAGCATAAACATTTATTATATAAGTGCTTATGTATAAGCATGTTTTATAACAAAATCGAACTGGTTTCATAAACTATCTTGAAGAGCTTATAGAAATAAGCTGAAATCAGCTAACGGACATATCATAAGTTATTTCCACGAACTCTCAGAAACAATCTTACAAGTACTAATATCAATAGATAAGCTCGAATAAGTCGGTTCAAATAATCACTTATTCAAGTAAAAGTATCAAAATGAAATATCAAAAAAGTGATTTTGTTGAAGAATACACTTACAACATAACCATCAGGTGTCCAATTTATAATATCCCATTTGATTGTGATATTCCCATTTGGGTCAAGTGGGTCATAAGCATCTGAAAAAAGTTAAAAAACCAACAACAAGTATATCAATTAATGATCAAAGAATGGAAACAAACAAACAAATACATTGATTAAGTCAATTAATCAATGACTGTTTTATGAAATCATAATTTTCCATTTTGCGAATAGTAAATTTCAGCGTAAAAATCACGTTGATACTCAAAAGTTACAAATCCTAATCTCAATTATAATTTATTCTAGAAAGTATAATCAATTCTATTCGAAAGCAACCAAACATGTAAGAATCAATTTTACACATCCAGAATAATTCTGAATACTACAAACATAAAACCAAACATACACTTAATGAATCACTTATATAAGTTTTTCTCTATGAGTTGTGTCAATGTTAGTAACAAAAATAAAGTCACATAGTTTTCATATAAGCTATAAGCCTTTTTTCATAAACTACAAAAACAACTCATGAACATGTTCATAAGCTATTTCTATAAGCACTTCTAAAAAAACATCACAAGTGCTTATATTAGTAGTAAATAACCTCAAACAAACCAATAAAAACATCCTTAAAAAACATTCCAAACACCAAAAATAGAAAAATATCACATACATAGTACTATCTACAATTCACTTAACAAACCAAAAGCTAAAACAAAAATCACACAATTCATTTTGTTTCATATGCAAATTTCATACAAAGTAACAACAAATATTCATCATCATCATAGAAGAAAAAAAACCAACCAAAAGCTAATACTAGATAATGAAAAATTCCAAATTTATTAGAACTCGATTCCTTACTCAAATTGTATACTAAAAAATGAACGAAAAAAATGAACCTGTTGAAGTGAAACAAGTGCAAGAGAGTAGGAACAAGAACAAAACTATACAAGGTGATGATGTTGGTTTTGAGAAGAAAGAGAAACCCATATTTTTGTCTTGCTTGAAAAATGTACGTAGGGATTATGGGGTTTATAGGAGAAGAGGTTAAAGGTTAAGATGTGTGGAAGAGACGAGAAGACTCGGAATAAAGAAAAAGAAGAGAGAGAAAGAGTGTGTGGAAAATAATAACAAGGGACAGCAGAAATAAATGTGTTGTTGTGTTTCTCAGTTGGATCCTCTCTGGTTAAGAAAGGTATACTTTGGTTAGTAAAATAATCAACATGTTTTTTTTCTTTCAATTTTTATATTGTGTTTTAAATAAGAAAAATCCGCACCGATACGATAAACAGTAAAATATAATATTATAATAATAAATTATTTTTATTTTTAAAAAGATTTACTTATTTTTTTTAGATTAAAGGCTTATGAATACAAAACTATCTGATTAAAATTTTATAATTTTATTAATTAATATTTTAAATTTTATTAATTAATTTATAACTATTAAAAATATCAATTAAAAAAAATCTGAGTATTTATTAACCGATTTTATAATTTCATTAACTAACATTTTAAATTGTATTAATTAATTTTTTTTTGCTAAAAATTAATTTTAATATCTGAATGTTTGTAACTCAACTTCATAACTTCATTATATAATTTTTTACATTTTATTGACCAACTTTGTTTTACTATTAAATTATTTTTAATATCTAGATATTTATTAACCAACTTGATTACTTCATTAACCAACTTTTTATATTTTATTAACCAACTATATTTTACCATTAAAAATTATTATTCATACACTATTTACGAATATTATTCTTGTCACTATTCATATTTATTTACTGTTCACAATCAATATCATACTACTTATCACATAAAAGACACTATTCATGTAATATAAAATATTGCACATACAAGTGTAAGCTGCAGTGTAAGAATAACATAGTTGTTTAAATAATGTGAGGTAAAAGGAAATATTTTAGAGGGGGTACCTTGGTTTGGCGTCTAGAGTTTATTTTATAGGTGATTTCTAGGGTTTTCATGGCATAAAATCTTTTTGTGCAATATAGTTGTCCAAAGGAACATGTATTAGAGTATCAATTATCCTATCATCTAACGAATCTTTTTCAATCACTTTTATGGATCAAATGTTTTCATAGGACATGTTTACGTATGTTTTCGAGGTCCAAGAACCTTCTCTGAGTTCATAGCTGGTGGAATGATGTCTCGATCTAACATCTGATCATCATCTCACCTTCTAATTAGATGGTTAGTTTGTGGGATGATGGGATAATTGTTCATTGGACCACTAAGTACTTCTTTGGCCTATGAGGAAATAATTCCCCCTAAGAAAAGTCTGATGTAGTAAGGGTGTGTGGTTTATGATCTTAAATCGTCTTTGCTTACTCAGTCTATGTGTTCTTAGGTATCGGTAAACTGACATGTTCGTTTAATCTTGACATTTTCCATATTCTTGGCATGTATTCGTAAAGACGCTTCTTTGTCTTTTTTGTAGGATGTTAACATACTCTTTCAACTAGTATAAATGTTATAAACACGTGTCTTCCTCAACTTTATTGAATGTTGAATGGTTACTGATAAGGGCATTATGAATTCTCTTCAAATGCTTGACGGAAAAAATTGGATTAGATCGAAAAAAACATATGCAATCCTTGTTTGACTTTCATGAAATCCTAAAACTGATTACCGACAGCGTTCCCGCGTTGCTGCAAATGAAACTGAAGCATAGAAAATGTCTGTGATGAAGTCAAGAAGAAAGATTGTAAGGTTTCTTATTGAATTCAAACGGAGGTCGATGCTGCTAATTTTGACATATCTCTAACTCACTTATTAGGTTTAACAATTAACTTAGATTTTATTCACGCGGTTAGGGTTAGTACTCAACATGAGTCTGAATCGATACATGGACATTCATCATCGCATGTAAAACATTAAACACAAATATTAACTGAATAGAAAATTGAATAATCAAAAGTATAGATAGTACAAAGACCTACATATGATCTCAACAAATCCATACAGGTTCATCTGAACAAAACATAACCTATGAAAATTAGTTACTCGTAACTAGATAATTCATAAAGAAAAGATACATAGATTACTGGTGAGAATTTGGCTTCCGATGTTGAATCGCTCTACATCTCCACAAAAGTGTGTCAACGAGTCAAATCCCATGTGACATTGCACCACGATGCTACACAATGGTTGTAGTTCAAAAACGCTTCCAATTTACTCTTTTTTAAAAACACACGAAGTCCAAATAAAACTTAATTAAAATCAATTCAAATTTAGTGAAATAAAAGAAAAAATACTATAAAAATTATGTGCTGACAGAGATGAGCATACTCTAATTCAAACTCAATGTATGTTGAAGCTAAATTAAATATTTAACACATGTGAAATTTAAATATGAGATAGAGATGAGCATACTCTAAATTTATTAAAGATCAGAGACCTTTTATAAGTGAAATGTAGAGAGTTTAATGTTCATCGCCACTTGATAATTTGAGAATTTGAGAATTTGAGAATTAATTGTCCAATGTAATTTGAGAATCAGTGTCAAAATGTCATCAAGAGATGATAATTTGATCACCAAATATCTCCTTTTGTGTTGTGTATCACATAAATAGAATAATGTTAGGCATTTTGATTATGGATTTTAAAATAGTATTACTAATCATCATTTTACAACTATTTTTTCAGAGGAGGGCCATAAACCTCAAACGCTATTCAAAATCTTGTAACTTTCTAAATGTACTTTTGCAATGTCTTTCTTAAACATATAAAACTAGTAAAAGAAATTAAACATATTTTACAAAAGTTTAGTTACACCTACCATATATTTATAATGAAAAGTGTTTTTCATGTCTTTTTCTTTAATGTTGAACAATCGAACATGAATAATTCAAATGAAGTACAGCTATTGATAAATCCCAGTCTTAATCAAACCACTAAGTCTCAAGATTCATGATAGCAACCTTGGCCATTTGGTCAACTCTTTTATAATTTTGTTTTGTTTTTTTATATTTATTTAAATAAAAATTTGTATTCTTTAGAATAATAAAGTCTCTCCTCTAAAACTAATAATAAAGTGCTCCATAATGAAACATGTCAAGTTGTGTTGTGGTTACTCCAAAAAATGTGAGATGAAAGCTGTAAACAGCATGTTGTGAGGGTGTGGAATTTTTAGGATTTTAGTTAGATTTTTGGTTGGTTTGACCCGATTAATCCTTTTCATATAAATTCGGCTATTAAAGTATGTGATATACTATTTGAATATGACCTGCATTAATAGTTCAAAAATAAATGATTCACCGGAGTTTTAACAAAATAAATAATTAAATAACTAAATATTTGAGCTCCAGTAGTAGTAAATGAACTTTTGATAAAGACGCAATTTAGAAAATATTGAATTTGATTTTTAAGTGGGAACAATATTTGATTAGTGTCCATACCTCTCGACAAGAGTTTTAGATTACTAGGGACCCATATCTCTCAGCACGAGTTCTAGATTACTAGAATTCATTTCACCTACTTTCTCCTGCAAATTAGAGTGTCAAAGCCAAAAATAAATAATTAAATAATTTTTTTATGTTTTGTAATTATAATTTTTATTTTAATTTATGAACAATAAATGTTCATGGGTATGTTCGAAAATGGAATTGAATAAATGCTAATAAATGCATGAGAGATAGTCTAACATAGAAAGTGATACTCACATTAAACGTCTTTATAAAGAGTTATGTTCATTAACTCAACAAAATGACAAAAGCGAATAAAATGTCACATTGACATGTGTGGTGGTCTCAAGCATTATATCACTTGTCTCCTATATACACCCCTTCGCCGATATCAACACCGACTCCAAGGGCGTGGGCGTGGGCTTAGAGGCGGTTTATAAGGCGACACTTGAGCACGTGATGCATCAGAGCAATTGGGTTACTCACGTCGTTATAAGGTAGCGCTCTAGCGCTTGACATGTGGCGGCAACTGGCCACATATGGAAAATGGTTGTTGCTTTTGCTTTTTGATCTTTGTTTGAGTTTGAATTTTTAATTCGGAAAAAGGCAACACTTCGTGAGATGTTGCATAATGAAAATATGCAACTCTTGAAAATCGTTGTTATAGGTGAAACCATGCATACTTTGGTAAAAGTGTTGCTGAAAGGATAATGTTTCACCAAGGTTTGCAAGATTGTGAAACTACACCAATATGACCTATAAATAAATCATTTTGAATTCAAAAGTGACATCACAAAAACTTATCCTCTTTAGAAAATTTCCAGATTATCTTCCCTACATTCGAGTTTTCATCTATCTTGTGCAAACTCGAGTATAGGATGAGTTATCCTGGGTATTCCTACATAGAAACTCTAAGATATTCGAGAGTGCTTGAAATACTATAAGGAAAGCGATCCATTCACGATTCCATCCTGGATTCAATCTTGAAAATTTACCTAACAGATTTATAGTATATAACATTATGGTCACCGACACTTCAGTTTCAAGCATCAAAGTGATGAATCAAGACCTTGTCAAGTTGGTTCGTGTCGATGGAACAAACTTTACCCGTTGGCAAGATAAGATGATATTTCTTTTGACTTCCCTGAAGATTCATTAAGTCTTAGATCTTGATTGACACCAATTCCAAAACCAAAATAAGATGAAACTAATGAAGTCAAGAAGGAACATAAGAAATGAAAGATAGAAGAATTACTATGTCACAGACATATTCTGAACACATCATATAACCGCCTCTATGATCTATATACTGATACCCAATATGCAGTAGAGATATGGAAAACACTCAAATTCAAATTCAAGGCTGAAGAGGAAGGTACAAAAAAGTTTTTAATATATAAATACTTTGATTTTAAAATGTTGGATTCCAAGTTAATTCTGCCACAAGTACACAAGCTACAGGTTCTTGTGAATAAAATAAAATCCGTGAAAATAGACACTCAAGAAGCTTTCCAAATCGATGCAATTATTGCAAAATTGCCACCTTCATGGAAATGATACAAGAATAAATTGTTGCATAGTTTTGAGGACTTCTTATTGGAGAAAATTCAGAAATACCTTTTAATCGAGAAGTAGTCGAAGGATAGATAAAAATTTAAGTCTGTTGGATTCTCTAATGTCAATGTTGTAACTGCAAAAGGAAAGAGGAAACATGATGGCATGAAGAACCATCTTAGACCTAAGAAGGAACATAACAAGTTCAAGGAAAGAGGAAACATAATGACATGAAGAACCATCTTAGACCTAAGAAGGAACATAACAAGTTCAAGAATTCTAGTGGACCAAAAGATGGATGTTATGTGTGTGGAAAACCAAACCATTATGCTCGAGATTGTAGGCACAACAAATCAAAAAACAAAGTTAACGTTGTTCATGCTGATGATGACATAATTGCTACGGTAAACGAGATTATCAAAATCAAAGGCAACATGCAAGGATGGTGACATGATACGTGTGTTACCGTGCATGTCTCTTATGACAAAGTAGAATTTAAAACCTATTATGAAGTAAATGATGGATAAGAAGTGCATATGGGAAATTAAGTACAATCTAGAGTCGCTGTAATGGGATCCTTCAAACTCAATTTAACTTCCGAAAAGAAAGTCACTCTTATCAATGTACTTTATGTCCCCGACATGAATAAGAACCTTGTTAGTGGGTACTTGTTGGGAAAACTGGGCATTAAGTCTGTATATGAATCAGGAAAACTAATATTGACCCATAATAGTGTATTTGTAGGAAAAGGATATTCCACTAAGAGAATGATCAAACTTTGTACTACTGACAATATTATTAATGAAATATCTAATTATGCTTATATGATTGAATCTATTTCTTTATGGCATTCTATATGAACACATATTGGTATTAATAATATGAATAAACTAATTAAATCTGGATTGATCTCATGTAATATTCATGATTTCAAAAAATTTAAAATATATGTTAAGTAAAAAATGATTAAGAAACATTTCAAAAGTGGTGAAAGAAAATCAAATTTGCTTGATCTTGTGCATTCTAGTTTGTGTGAATTTATTGGCATGCTAACCTGTGGGGGGAACCAATATTTCATAACCTTTACCAATGATTACTCTAGGTTCACACATGTACACCTTTTAAAGCATAAAGGTGATGCCTTTAAAATTTATAAAGCGGGAATAAAAAATCAATTAAGTAGAAGTATCAAAGTCCTAAGGAGTGATAAGGGCGGTTAATACTTTTCTACAAAATTTAATACATATTGTGAAGAATATGGCATTATACATGAATGTTCCTCACCTTGTACACCACAACAAAATGGTCTAGCCGAGAGAAAGAATCAAACATATCAATAAATGATAAATGCTATGTTAATGCATTCTGAATTTCCATTTAATTTGTGGGGTGAAACATTACTATCCGCATGGAATATAATGAATAAGATTCCTTCGAAGATGACTGGTATTTTTCCATATGAGATATGGAAAGGCAGATCACTAAATATCGGTTATTTTAGAGTGTGGGGTGTGTATCATATTACAAGAGAATTGATCCTAAAAGAACTAAACTGGGTCCTCGAGGGATCAAATGTGCCTTCATAGGATATGCACCCAACAACAAAGTATATAGACTTTTAAATTTGGAGTCTAGTGTAATTGTTGAATCCAGAGATGTGGAATTCTTTGAAAACCTTATCACAAAGGATAAGGAATCTGAGATTCCCGCGAATGAAGAATCTCATGATAAAGATTCTCCACGCATTGTTGAAATACAACCTGAGAGTCTTTCACGAATTATTGAAATACAACATGAGCCTACGATAAGCAAAAGAACCAACAAATTTAATAATCTTGGACCAAATGAAATGGATTTTTAACTCATTTACTTTTATCTAGTTGAAGGGGATTACGAGAGTTACGTTTATAAGATTCCTATTATTATACAAGTAGATGATGATCTTAAAACCTATAAAGAAGCAATGGCTTCAAGAGACTCTTCCTCGTGGAAAGATACTATCTAACATGAAATGGATTCTATTATATCAAACCATACTTGGAAACTTGTCCATCTTCCAAAGGGTTCAAGGCCCATTAGATGTAAACGGGTGTTTAGAAAAAAATATCATAGTGATGGTACATAACGCAAATACTAGGTTAGATTAGTAGCAAAAAGGTTTAGACAAAAGGAAAGTGTTGAGTATACATATGCACTAGTAGCAAAGACGATGACATTAAAGTACTGTTTGCCTTAACTTTTCTGATCAAACACATTAGTAACAAGAGTTCGAGCAACACATATAAAAAATTCACCACCCAAAAAACTCTAACAATAGGTGAAAGCAAGAGAAAAACACTAGCGTTGTCCCAAAAAGAATTGATTGGTTGTTTGTGCGTACCAAGTGATAACAAGTGAAGATCATGTATGAGCTTAGCCAGGAAATTGGAACAAAAGAGCTCGCAACGAAAAACGAAGTTGAAAAGATAAGAAGAAAATTTGTTACAGGTCACAAAAGTTAGAAAAGAGAGAGATGGTACTACAAAGATCTTTTATACATGTCTCAACCACCAGGGACCACGTGGTCCACTATACACCACCAACGGTTGAGATTTCATCAAAGGTTGTGTAAAATACTCAAGTACCCTTAGGGAAAGGAAATGTTAAAACTACTTAGCATACGAACGCGCGTCAATTGTTCCTTATAAAACATTACCTATTACAATAACAACATTTAATACTCTTGTTCCCCATGATAAGGATGTCACATAAAAAAAATTGTCTCCTTAAGACAAATAGTTAGTATAGAGCGTGTATATTAAACCCTCGTCCTGCAGAGCAGGGACAATGACTTAGGGGATTGGCAATTGTTCTAGACTGTTCACAAATCTCAAGACGAAAGACCTAAGACGAAAGACTCAAGACCAAAGTAAGGAAGCACTCATGATGAATATGTGTTCCTCCATCTTCACCTAACACTGACGATCCTACCTCTAAAGTACTATCAACCGTTCAAATTAATAAGACGACTGACCGCGATCCGCACCACACTCCATATTTTTAATTAAAACTACTTCCATTATGCAAGAGGAAAAACACGCATTTCTCAAATATTCAAATTAATTCTCGTTGTAGCTTACATTCGCTCGTTAACTTGCATATTAGAGTGTTAACTATCTACTATATTGGAAATTGAAATCCACCTAAACAAGTACCACTTCCAAAGAATTCTAGTTCTACTATGGAAGAGTATATTAAAATAAATTATCTAATATTGATCTCATAGTTTAAATGTGACTTAATGCATAGAATTAAGTGGTACACAATTCAGATATAATAAGTTCATGAGGATGAACTACAACAAACAATGCAGCCAAACAATTCCTTGCACGTTTATGCATTCCCCGCCACAAGTTGCACGAAATAAGAGAGGAAGTGAATATGTCACTTGTGTTGTTTTGTATTGTCAAATTGTCATGTCGTGTGTCCGAATAAAAGAACATGAATACCAGCTATTTGTGAGAGGGTTTACGTGTTGTATGGTCTCTATCACGTGGAAGACTATTTGGTTTTTAATTTCATAAAATAATAAAAAAGTGGTTCGCCTAAAATATACTCCTTGTTTGTTCCATAGGGTTATAAACAATTGATTTCTTAATCCATTAAAGTGAAATTCTATTTTTGTCTCCGAGAAATCGGAAATAAACTTCCGGTTAGCACCATATATTATCAATTTAGAATGAGTGCAAATTAGAAATTTACTTACGGCATGCTACTAGAAGTATATTTTCGATATCTGACTACACTTAATCGCACCAGAACCTTTTTCCTCCTCATAACAACAACATTTTCAAAACTCTCTCAAACTATCTCTTTCAACCCTTCTCACCAAAGTCAACTCTTTTCTCAAACAATCAATACAAAT